>JARVJO010000061.1:12777268-12815998 GCA_031762555.1 Cynodonichthys magdalenae | reverse complement strand
CCAGTGGTCGAACACCTGCTACAAGGTTTGCTTTCTGGGAGCGTTTATTATTAAGACTGTTGTAACTTTACTGTCTTAATATTGTATATTTATTCATCAGTATTTGTAGTTGAATCGGGTTTTTATTTGGCTTTTCCGCAGTGTTAAAACCGTATGACAGCGTGAATCAACCGGTTAGCTGCTAACTAAACTTAGCCTTTTAATCAAGGAAGTAGCAAGTGTTTTGTGGCATAATATAAGCATGACACCACCAATGCATTACATTAAGTTACACATGACATTGTATCACTTGTCATTATTTAGGTCTTGAATAGTAAGTAAAACTAACTTAGCTCCGTGGCTAATCATGAAACATTAAAAGCTAATGTTAGCACTAGCAGCAGAGGCCGTTTGGTAGATTTCTTGAAATCCATAGTGTCTAGGTAAGATAATACTTTATCGATAGTTCAGGTTTCAGTTCCTATGTTTAAAATTATTGAAGAGAAGTCTCTAAAACAAATAGACCACCTACTGAATGGATTGGATGAACTGTAGCAGATGAAGGGTGGGGCTCTGCTGTTAGCTTCACTGGACAGCGCATAAAAAAAATACTGAAATTTGTAGTTTTATGTTACAGTTTGTGAGGTTTTGTATTTTTATGCATAAAAATGTTATTTTGGGAATCTTACACAGAAATTACTTATTTATGCATACAAAGGCCACCTATTTTTAGGACTGGCGTCTTAGGAAATAACATAAATTGGATCAGTAGGTGACTCAATTAAAAAAAAGTTGAATTATCACAGTATTGAGTTATGTCTTAAGGCCATTTAAAAAGATTTCAAGAAAGTTTGGCTACTTAAAAGCCAAATATAAACATGTCAAAGTTGGCTAAAGACATTGGTCAGTACTTTATAATTCTGAAATTAATTTAAAAACAAAGTTTAGTATTTAAAACTCTTACTGTATTTGAGTGATACATTTGGTGTCACACCTAAACTACTTGTGTCTGAGGGAAAAATGTGTCATCTGTAAATGCAAACTATTTCACACTGTCAAAGAAAAAAATATAAAAGACACTAATAGTTTTAGTTTTGATGAAGACTTAAAGAGGGAAGTCTGGTAGTTTTATTCATAAGTTGTACTGAAATATAGCTTGTTACTCATCAGAAATTGCTTAGTTTTTTAAGAAGATACTGTCCACTCATGGCTTGACTTCACTCCACTTAATAATCTCATAAACAAGTTTTAGCTTAAGTGCATTTTCCTAAATGATTAAAAATAGAGCTAAGCATGTTTGTGTTGTTTTTACACAGCTGTGGCATCATGTCTGACAAAAGTGAGCTGAAAGCAGAGCTTGAACGGAAGAAGCAACGGTTGGCACAAATCAGAGAGGAGAAAAGAAGGAAGGAGGAGGAGCGCAAGAAGGTAAATTTACCTTACACAATATAATTTATAATTTACTTGAAATAATACAGTTCAGATAGTATGTATCAGAAAGTCTGGTTATGAGACAAGTGTATATCTTTGCATTTTGAGATTAATGTTGATGTCTGTCACTTTGATTTATCTTTGGTGCACTATGTTTCCAGGCTGACCTACAGCTAAAAGAAGCTGCACTGCAGCAGGATGACTCCGACCTGGAGAAAAAAAGACGGGAGGCTGAGGCTCTTTTGCAGAGTGTGGGCATCATCACAGATGTTCCAGCTGGTATGTTTAATGTTACCTGTGGATCTAGTGACCAGATATAGCTACTATGATGCCTGTATTTAAATTCTTAATCATTAGATAAACACAATGAGTTCTCTTTATGGCCTTCTAGACTGCCAATAAGATGGTTTGAGTTTATGACTGTTTGCTGTTTGATCTCATATTTCAGTCTCTGCATTGACAGTTATAAATGTAATTGTTTTGTGACTCAGGTCTCAGGGTGTTTACATTCACACTAGCAGTTCAATAAAGACCCAGGCTTAGGTGGGTGGGTTTAAATCATGTGTATCATGGACACACATGAATACCTAAACAACAAATTAACTTCAGTAATTTGTTAGAACACATGAAACCTTTTGGAGGAGATGGGAAATGTCTTTAATTAACAAAGTCTAATTGTCTTCTCATTAGGACTGCTTAGACCTGGGTGTAAAGGCTTTAAAAAAAAAAAAAGATTCTGAACTTCAGACAGACTTACATGAATAAATGTTAATGAATCCTGGATCACAGGTAAATTTTAAAAGAATAAAAATATAGTTTATTATAATTTACTGATAAAAGGGTTTAATGGAATCGTTAAAGATAATTTTCTTTTGAAATAGATTACTTGGTCTGAGAAAGAAGCAACAATAAATATTTTTGTAGTAAAGCAGCAGTGACAGAGAAACACCAGAACATAAAAAAGATTTTCTGAGCACTGTTACAAAATTACCAGTAGGTGGCAGAAGAGATCCACAAAATAATCTGTGGTAGGAGGAGATGATGATCCTGAAGCAGACATAAATCACAAATCATTCTAGTATTTTGTTACAAATAAATTTAGATATATTTGATTATGCTTATCTGTAGTTTCAGCTTGTGTTCATTTAATTCCTATATTTTATCTGTTTTGCTACTAAAGTTATGGTTTCATTCACAATGCAACATTCATTGTTAAAACTACATCAGTGGAGTATCTTCTTAGCCAGTTTTAATTACTTTCTTTCAACTGCAACAACTAAACTTTGACTCATTTCTTTTATCATGCTGCAAACAGATCTTTTAACAATTTATACTGAATTATTTCTGTCCCTAAAGCAGTTCCTCCTCCGACATCTCCTACTACCAAATCAGCCGGTACGCCAAGTGAAGCAGGAAGCCAGGACTCTGATGGAGCCGCAGGACCTAGGTATAGACACTCAGGCACACACGTGCACTATATATGTGCATTTATGTATACATGTCAGAAAAAACAAGTTTACATTGTGTGAGTTTAAGTTGCAGATGTGTTAAGTGTATTTTTTTCATTTTTTCTTTTGAATTGCCTTCAGAAGCTTGGCTGTTTTGCTTTTTTTGTGCATTTCACTGTTTCTGCAGCTCCACAAGTGTTATGGATTGTTGTGAAGCATTCAGCTGAGCTTAAATTCAGAATAGTTGTTGCTAGCGTTGACAAATTTATACCAACTGAGTGCATATTTATTTCATTTATGTGCCACTGAATTAGAACAATCCCAAATTAACAGTAAAACAGCAGGCTGCTGAGATGCCTGGGGGACTTCTTAACCCCTAATTAGAGCCCCTTCCCTGGGCTGAAATTCAAGCTCCCCCAGTGTCCCATCAGGCCGAGTGAGCTGTTCCCCCTACGTGTTGACTCATTTCCCTCACCAGCATGGCCATTTCCTACACACATGGAGGTCATGTTTTCTCCCTGAGGGTTGTGTGGCTGCATAACACTCAAAGTCTTCGGTGTGACAGTTTGGGCCGTATGAGCTCCGTAGGTTGCGTGTTAACACCTTCTAATCCTGCTCTGAGCATATTTGCCACTATCCATTTTAAGCAGACTTATCGCTCTATTCCTAGGTCTGATGCTGAGAGATTAAAGATTGATTTTATATAAAACATAAGGATAAAATTTTAGGTGTTCTGATAACATGTAAATGTAATTGTTCAGTTAGCTAAGATGAAATCAGCATGTTGTGTGCCATAATCCTAACATTATCTCTTCTCCTCATTTGTGCTTGCTTGTGTCTTTGTCACTAATGCTGCCTTGTTGCTGTGACACTAATCAGGACTCTGCATTGGGACTCTGACCCGTCCACTCTTCAACTTCACTCTGATTCTGAGCTGGGGTACTGGACACTCTCTTCTCTCCTTTCCTGGTCATTTTCCCTTCTCTCAATCTATGGCATGATTACTGTTGTCTATCAGAGTCATTGTTTAGTTAATTCAAACCAGTATAACAGTGATGTCTCCATGGCAGAAAGGTCAGATAAAACATTACAAATAATATACAGTGTTTGTTAAACTAATCTTAACTCTTGACTATACATGAAAGACTAATTGACTCACTTTTAACCAGCTTGAGAGTCCATCTGAAAGGGAGTCAAAAACAGTTGACGTTGTTTTGATTTGATAAAATTGTTTGCTTCCTGTTGACGTTGTGCAAAGTTTGAGCTGTTCTGTTTTTAGGCGTGCAACTCCAAAGCTGGGAATGGCCAAAGTCACTCTAGTGGACTTCCCACCACGTGAAATTGTGTCCTACACAAAAGAGACCCAGACACCTGTCATGACCCAGACAAAAGAAGGTGACTTGCTTCTTTTTTTTTATTTGTATGATTGTACTTTGAAAAACACTGTGGGTGGACAAATCAAGTTTAAGCAAAAATGTTTTCGTCAGTTAAAATCTCTTGTTTATTTTGTTACTTAAAGAATACACCACGTTTTGAGAAATATTTATAACAGGGAAATTTTGGAAAGGAGAAGAGCTTTACCAAGCGCCTTGATGAAAGTGATGGAAAATGAGACTCAGGAAACATAAGAAGTCAGGGGCAAAGATTAAATTCAGACAAGCTCTCCTCCTCTGATCCTCATCACCAACTCTGCTTTGGTGTAATTAACGAGCAGGATGAGAAAACCAGTGACAGGAAGGAGAAATGCGATTGGAGCGGAAGATATGAAGCGCCGTGCATTCGACTGCTTATTGCATCTGAAGCGTGCTGATATGTATGTAATTGCTGCACCAATTCTTTCATGTGGTTGGACGAACAGAATATTTGGTTTTCGTACAGAAGTCCACATGTTGAACACATGTTGTAAAAAAATATGAAATATTTCCTGTGCTACTTTTCTCGTTCCTGGTTGAAGAATAACAGATGATGAATAAAATGCTCAAAATACTAAACTTTTTTTTTTTAATGCACCAGCTAACACATTTTTGAGCACATTTAAAACACTTGTTTTGATTTTTAACAGTGTAGTGATTTGTAAAAATTCTGACATGTCCTACAGGGTGTGTAAGGTCAAAAACATTTTTGTTTGTTTTTATGTTTGTTTTGGTGGACTACATGCAGAACTAGTGAAGGATGAAGAGCATCCCCCTGCTCCTTACACTGGACTCTTCTGGGTATAGTAAAACTGTGTTAAACAACGAGGGTTTGTGCCAGCTGTTCAACACAGCCCCCCCTCCCCCCCTCTCTGCCACTATGTAATCATTTCATCAACTCCTTCGCTTCCCCTGTCTTCTCCCTTCACCGAACAGGCACATAACAAAACACACTCAGTGACATTGTGCATTTTCACACCATCACTTTTGGCACTCGATGAGACGGCTTCCCAGCTCGCTCGCATTGCCGCATTTTAGATGTGCGGGGTGGCGTCGAGACTGCTTTCTGATTGAGTGATTTATCGTGTTGTCGAAAAGAGGCAACGATGCAGCACTCTCAAGGTCAGCGGGCGGTGGCATTAGAGGGAGCGGCTACCATGCCCCGGCTGCTGCAGGTTGAGGGTTCCTACTGTGTGGGCAAGACGTCTCAGAAAATGGAGTAGAAGATTGAAGATCACAAAAAAATTCATCCAATGAACAGTCAAAGGGAACATGTTCTTTTTTGGGGGTAACCGGAGCTGGCAATATGTTCTAAACAGCTTATAGTGTATCATAAAATTTTGTCTTTAGTGCACTCATTTTCATATTTATTTACTAATTTAGCAATTTACCCATATAGCCATAGTGTTGAAAAGTAATATTTTACAAAATGTTTTAAAGACTGGCTTCTTTGCATCACATAATGTCATCCAGGAGATGTCCAATTGGTCCACAAAGTAGGACGTGGCATGACAGCAAGGTTATATGTATAACTAAGAACCGATAGTGTTAAGAAAATTTCCTGCAGAAAACATTCTGGCTCTAAGGTGATTAATGCCAACATGGTAAAAATGTTGGTATTAATTTCTAAAATGCCCCTCCTGCTACTTAGAAAATTGTAATTTCAAGAATTTGTCTGTTTTTAAAATATAAGTATATTAACTAAATTTAGATTTCCAAAGTCATTTTGAGGAAAAATCTTTTTATGGCATTATTTTAAATCATCCTTTCAATACAAGGTGCTACAGATGGAGTCCTCAATCTGTGTGGAGTTTGAAAGAGTTTTACATCCTCAGCTTAGTGAATGTGCCACTGCTACAGTAATCCCAGACTGCATCAGTATGCAGTCTTCAACAAAAGGCTGTAATTACAAAACAAGATATTGTTGGACGTTTTGAGGGGGGGGTGAGGACTGGTCGGTTTAGTACAGCATTTCAAACGGCTCGTCAGAAATACAAGTACATTGAGCGGTTCAGTAGATCTAATATTTAATTGAATGTGATTGTTTTAATCAATTTAAATTTGGAGGTAGGTCAAAACTTTTAATCACAAAGCCCTTAAAGGCCTTCTTGTTTTAAGTGCCACTTGTAATTGTGGTTAGCTTTTATGTGCTTGATGATTAGTACTATTAAATATGTTATACAGTAGAAGATGATTTTGGGCAAAGAATTTGGTGTATTTTCCTTTATTTTTTATTTTGGGTGTCTAGAATTCTATGTGCAATTTTAAGAGATTCATATATGCTTGTGCAAAAATGTTTTTTTTCTGGAGATCATTAGTGCACCTGTGTGTGTACCACTATTTATTTATTTTGTTGTTTTTTTAGCTTTTATGCATCTAAGAAAATACTTGTGCTTGTGTTGCAGTCAGAGCCTGGTTTGTGTAGATAGAAGACATCTGCAACAGTCAGCAAAAGTTGTTTTCTATTTGTCCATCATTTGCCACATGTCATGTTCGCATGAATATATTGTCTATTGACTCGGACTTGCCATTTCTCTTCCCATCCCCCTGCTGTCCAGCTCCCACCACCACCACCACAAAAAAAAGCTTTTATTTCTTAAGTGGTACAAAAGCCATAATTGGACTTGCTTTGAGAGAGGTGTCAGTGTATGGGACATTGCTGATCCGGGTGAATTCTGTTAAATGCAACCCACCCACCCTTGCTACTACTCCCCCCGTCTGAACATCCCCAGCGGGGTCACCAGGATCACTAGCTTTTTTCCAAATGGCCATTTTGGCTGGCAGGTGCATTATACCCTTTATTTTCAGATTGTCTGTCTGCTCCTAATGCCTGGCAGGTTGATTGCTCCGGCTGCCTCACCAGGGAAAGGGCTGACGAGCACGGCCGGGACTAGCTGAAAGACAGTGATTACTGTTTTCCTTTAAGCCTGATTGAGGCCCTTGAAAGGAAAGATTTTAACCTTCTCCTGTTGGGAGTCGGGTATGGCTGCACATTGAAATGGCTTGTGTCATCAACCCAGTTCTGTAAACTCATCAGTGCTCCCAATAACCTTCACCCCCACCCCCCACCCCAAACCTCCATCTGATAAAGAGGATAAATCACTTTATGGACAAAGTGACAGATGACATTATCATTTAGATTATCTCAGTAGGACGGAAATTCTGGCGTGTGGTGCTGTAGTTGTAGATTAACTGTATGGCTCATATGATGATAAACGCCTGTGGAAACAAAGCAAGAATTTCTCTTTACATTGAAATTTGTTTTGTTCTCCTTTTAGCATGTAATAGCATTTCTTCAAGATGTTTAAAAAAATTCTGTTCATCTTCTTTGAGGTAGAGCTGGTGTGCAGTTTGCCAGCTGGTGCGGCTTGTATTTTGTTGTACATTCTGTGAGGTTGAATAGGAGTTTCAGGACCTCCTGCTAGGACGGTAATTGCACAGGCTTGTCGTTCAGGGAGAGGCTTGTCTCGGGGCGGCCAGGCGGAAAACCTCTGTGCCATCCCTGTGCCACCTCTGAAGAGCACAAGACAATCCCTGCATCACCATCTGCTTTTGCACCATGCCGTCATCTGGCCGAGTCCAATAGGATGGGCCCAGGCAGCTGCTCCACACCCTCTGCCCTGTGGCCTAGAAGGGGGCAACCTGCAACTGGGACACAGAGGAAACGGCTACACTGACAGCTAGACTCTATTGAATGGCTGGAGTCTCATTAACAGTGGGGAAAGACAGGGGTCCCTATGACAACAAGACACCCGCTGCGCTGTGTCCCTTTAATACAAATGACAAACTTCCCTGCTTTAGAGGAGCAGGTTCTTTTTTTATTTTGAAAGGAAACATAATGCTGACAAACCAAACAAATGCAAAGCTGAAATACAAAATCACTCCAGTGCGGTGCCCCATTATCACTGGATGGAGCTGTTATTGAAAAAAGAAAATGATAAAGAAGTCAAATAAAGTGGCCTAAAGGTGTGAAATGTCTGCAGGAAAGCATTATATTGGCTTTTGATCAGGCTTTTTTTTTCTCCAATTTAAATTTGCATAGTAACTGAGTTTGACTAAATTTGTACTGAACAGTTAATCTACAAAGGCACATGTTAATCCAGAGAAGTAGTGGATAGAACCTTGCTTAGTCTATGATCTGAGGTTTAATAGAGTTTACTTTCTAATCAACAGAGGAAGAAGAGGAGGAAGAAATTCCTGCAGCTCAACCAGTGGTCGAGGCTCAGACTGAGAAACTGGACCAGAAAGAGGATGAGGAAGGTACTTTAATACCAGCTCTAATTAGCTGAGCCATATACTTTTGGGAATTTTCTTTGAACTTTTAAGAATTGTTTTCCGGTGTTGGAGGAAGCCTCTGTATTATATTGACCGTTAACAGCAGGGATCTTCACAACATTTCACATGTTCGTGTTTTTCTGTCAAGCAGCCCCACATGAGCTTACAGAGGAGGAAAAGCTTCAGATTCTGCACTCTGAGGAGTTCGCTAATTTCTTCGACCACAGCACTCGCATTATCGAGCGCGCTCTGTCCGAGCACATCGACGTCTTCTTCGACTACAGTGGTCGTGACCTGGAGGAAAAAGAGGGGTAACAATAAATAGACGGCTGGTGTTTTGTAATAATATTTCTTATTTGAAGTAGAACTAGATTTTTCAGTTCTGTTTTTAATTTTTTTGGTATTAAGGGAAATTCAGGCTGGTGCAAAGCTTTCGCTGAACAGGCAGTTCATGGACGAACATTGGTCCAAACATCGTGTTGTTACCTGTTTGGACTGGTCTCCCCAGGTGACTTTCTTTGACAGTTCTTTCATTAATAAAACCTCTGTTTTAAAACCTCTCTAAAAACACTATTAAATGGTTGTTCAGTTGCATTCTTCTGTTTCTTGTTAAAATTAAAAAGCTGATTGGCTTTTTAACTGCCTCAGATGTTTTATGATTATGTTACTTGAGTTTGACAGCATTTCTTTCAGCCAAAACTCCCTTAGGAAAAGTAGGTTTGTCCCACACAAATTGTCACTGAGCTGTAAGATGTAATGATTTGTTTCCCCTCATGTCTAAGGTCATTTTATTCCTGATTCTGCAACGAAATGTGACAGTGATTGAACACCAACTCTTTGTTCACTACTTTTCTAGCTCACAGCAACACTAACAACTTTGTATTACTAATAAAATGGTGAAAAGGAATAAAAATAAAGTTCTCAAAAGGGCAAGGGGACTTAAATGAGTCTTGAAGGGGAGGATTACTCATTCTTGAAGGTGGTCAGCAGCGCCACACAGAGTAGCCAAGCCTTAGGGGCTTTCTGCTGCCTCTTAAAAATCATTCAATCAGATTTTAGTTATTTATTTGCTTTTTTTAACAGTACCCTGAGCTCCTGGTTGCCTCGTACAACAACAATGAGGAGGCGCCACACGAGCCGGATGGTGTGGCTTTAGTCTGGAACATGAAGTACAAGAAAGCTACGCCAGAGTATGTCTTCCACTGTCAGGTACCAAAACCAGTGCCTTTCTCTCTTTTTCCTCCGTCACTGGCTCCAACATGCACGGAAAATTGCCAACTATTCCTTTTGCTCACCCTCTTTCCTCTGCTCCCACAACCCCTCCTACCTTCATTCACACGGTGAGTTCACCAAACTGGCATTCGCCTCCACCACCACATTTATCCACAAACACATGTTCTAGAGAAGACCCACGGTGCAAGACCTGAATGCAGTCCAAGCGCTGCAGCAGGATGAAGTGTGTGGGGCAGGGCTGGTTATCATGTGCATCTAAACAAGGGCTCTGTGTTCAGACAAGCTTGCTGGGAGACCAGTTGAGCGCCATCTCTCTGCTCAGCCTTATTATAATGCTTGCCCCGAGGCTCCTTCACAAAGACGAGTTGAGTAGAACCACATGTTGTTGCCTTCAGAGCGGATGTCGTTGTAGGCATACTGCTAAGATGACTCAAACTGAACAGAAGTGTGAATGCAGTTTTCTTTGTGCCTCCAAGTTGGCTCAAAAAGTAATTTTTTGTTGTTGTTTTTTCATGACTTCTGGATGACTTCTGTCAAAAAACTTCACTAGAAAAAAATGGTTATTGTGATGACTGAGGGTGTAAGTGTAATCATAATCACAATCAAAAAATAAACTCAAAAGTTTGTAGCAAGAGAATGTTTACTTGATGAAGCGTTAGGTACTGAGTTTTATTAAAATATTTCTTTGGCTGTATTCTCAGTAATTCCTAGATTTTTATTTCCAAAGAAAGTACCTTCATTTAATAAAAGAAAGTCTGCTGTTGTCGACACAATTTAAAGCTGGAGCATTTATTAACCGGATCAGTTTTAGACTATATGTCAGATCTTTTATTAACTGTAGGAAGTGTAGGTGTCAGACTTATGATTCTTTCTTCCGTCAGTAAGATTAACATTTTGTCTGCTTGTTGTCAACTTGATTGAGAAAGTAAAAACAAGTCTTGGTGACGAATTGTTTATTTATTAAAATGTAGTTTTGTTTGTAGGAGGAATACTAAGTGTCTCTGAGTTCTGGGTAAAAAAAAAAAAAAAAGCATTTCTAAAATAAAGATAAAGCAACCACGTAGCTCTTCACACAAAGTACCCTGATGTTTGAAAGCGTTTCATAAATAAAAAGGTTTACCGAAAAACTGCAAACATCTTGCAGAGACTGTTGCTGTAGCTGTACAGCTTGTGTCATCAGTAACATTTGAAACAGTAAAAACAAATAAAGTCCTCGTCACTGAGCGCTCCCAGCAGGCTTTTTTGTTTTTCCATCAGTTTGTAACACCGTTATTAAACCACAAAGTATGAGCCAGTTTTCCCTCCAGTTTCAGGTATTTACATTTAGTTAATGCTATTGCGTCCTAGCACTGAGGCAAACATGAGTAATATGTTTCATAGATTGTTGCCATGGAAACACAGACACTTGGAGTCAGTTTACATTAAACTGAAACGTTTGTCTTTGTTTTGTTTTGGCACCTTGACCAGCTCTGACTCAGTAGTTTGATTAAATTTGATGTGACGATGGTTGAACCTTCTTACACTTCTTCCTCTGTTCCTGCAGTCTGCCGTTATGTCAGCATCATTCGCAAAGTTCCACCCGAACATCGTTGTTGGAGGCACGTACTCAGGGCAGATTGTTCTGTGGGACAACAGGAGCAACAAGAGGACCCCGGTGCAAAGGACCCCCCTGTCAGCAGCAGCACACACGGTATTGTGAGCACCTGTGGGCTCAATCTGATTTCTATTCAACTTTTACCTTATTTTACCTTTGTTGTCTTTGCAGCACCCGGTGTATTGTGTAAATGTAGTCGGCACCCAGAACGCCAACAACCTGATTAGCATTTCCACAGATGGCAAGATGTGCTCCTGGAGTCTGGATATGCTCTCTCAGCCACAGGTAACATTTCCAGAGAACTATATTGAAATTATGAAAGTAAATGATATTCTAAAGTAGGCAGCATATTTATTTTACAAAGCACGCACTGTCTTATAATAATGATCATTGGCATTTTGGCTAGTCAATTTTAATATTTTCTCCATTTTTTATTTTCCTATACAACTCCTGTTTCAATTTAAAATAAATTATTTATACCAGCTGTGTCATTAAACTAGGGCTGCCAAAACCCTAATTTCATTTTTTTAAGAAAGCTAGTTCAACTTAGGTTATGCGTTTAAAAAAAACTGTCAAGTGATTTTTATAGGTTGTGCTTGGCAGGACATGCATAAAACCTGAATCCAGAGCTTGTTACGGATGTTATTCCATGTTTCCTTCCCGCCGCAGGACAGCATGGAGCTCGTGTTCAAGCAGTCCAAAGCTGTAGCCGTCACCTCCATGTCTTTCCCCCTCGGAGACGTCAACAACTTTGTGGTGGGCAGTGAAGACGGCTCCGTCTACATGTCATGTCGTCATGGAAGGTGCGTCCATTGGTGTTTGACTCTCAAACGCCAGCAGGAAACTGAGGCAACTTGTTAGGCCCACCTAGGACCGAGTGTCAAATAAATAAAGCCCTCTCACTTCCCAGTGCAACTCAAATCCAGCTCTTGATCTCCTGCTGTTTGAGGTTTTACTCCTGCCCAGTCATCCTGTTTTTCTTTTCTGCTTGTCAGTTGTGTTTGTAAAGGTCGTTCAATATAAACAGGGCACACATGCAGGGGAAACAAATCATTTTTTCCCCTGTTCTTTCCCCCGTCTTGCTCAGTATGTTTCTCGGGGTGAGACAGTTTGTTTACAGTAAGTTATCCCAAGGAGAATTAAAACTGCAGGTCATCCCACAATGTCCTCATTCGAGAGACTGGGGCTTCTCCTATGATGGACGGTCCTCGGCAGAGAAATGTGGCTTAAATCACAGCTGCCACTGAGTAACATGTCAACCACCCTTGTAGTAAACTCAGAGTCCACAGAGAGGACATAGCTGCTAGGTTTTTGCACAACAGAATCACCTCTGTAATTGGAGGAATAATTTTCCACCTCATTTACAATGGTGTGATACTCTCATCGCAGTTAATAATGCATAAGCATCACTCATGCTGAGTATTTACCCCTCTACATTAATTATCAGAGCCTCAGTTGGATAACAGCTCTGCAACATGTGGTTGAAGGGACACAAGCACTTTTTGCCTCCCTGCTGGTAATTACATGATATAAGTAAATGATTACTGTGAACATGTCCAGGAGAGGTCCATCTCCACCCGTTGCTTTCTTTTATGCTTAATGAAATGCCTAAACAGTTACAAGCAGCAGCGCTAACTGGTAACCTTTCAGATTTTTCTGTTTATTTCTAATGTTTCTGCACGTTTAAATGCTTCAACTAAAGGTCGGTGTTTCCCATCTGGTGCTTCTAAAGATTAAATTATCCCTCTCAGTTGAATTTGTCAGTGTGTTTTTTGCCCTTTCTCATTTCGATTTGTGTGCTCCACAGCAAAGCGGGGATCAGCGAGATGTTTGAGGGTCACCACGGCCCCATCACAGGAATCCACTGCCACACAGCTGCAGGGCCTCTGGACTTCTCCCACCTGTTTGTTACCTCTTCCTTCGACTGGACAGTCAAGCTGTGGAGCACCAAGGTATCCATCGTAATGAGAGCATTTGGGTTTGTTTATCTGGATAAAAGCACTAGTATGTAAAAACGGCTACACTTTTGGTCAGTAATGGGCAATCTTAATGCTTTAGGATATTTTGGACATTTTTATGTTTTCTACTTTATATCATTACTTCAGGAAATATCCTTTTTAGTTCTGACATGACTGCACAAAGCAAGGACTACAAAACATGGTTTGAGTTTGGTGTGGATCGTACAGAGTCCTGATCTGATTGGACTCTCTAGAAGTGCAGAAAATTTTAATTTAGTCTCTCCTAGTGCTGCGTAGACGTCTTTTGTATTCTGTTTGGGTCATATTTTTCAACCCATTCAGTTTTCTTTATTTTCTATGACGCTCTCCAAACGATTACGTCAAATTATATGCAACAGAATTGCCAAATATGGTCTGGACCTACCCACCAATTTGTAAATAAAAAGTTTCTGGCCTCTTTCAAAGCAGAAGGGACCGCTCTGGAAGCTGGAGTGGGGTGGGGTGTGAAGTGCCTCGATTGGATTTAAAGAGACAGCCTCAAAACGAATTGATCTGAGACACACCTCAGAAAAGGGCTAAAGGAGGGGCTTGTGGAGTTACAATAAGGAGGAATTCAGACCAAAGCATTGCAGTTCCACTTTTTATAGAACCCAACTGAAAGATTTTATGGTAAAAATAAGGATTTAAAAGGAGGATATGTCTCCTTTAAAGTAAAACCTAGTATTTTAAAATTACTGTCTTTCAAATTAATGTAAACACACATTCGGTTGTCAATCTAGTTACACTTGGTTAAACTAATGCAGCTTCTAAAATCTGTTGGATTGCTTTATTTTTACTCCAGATTTGTTCACCCCATCTCTTCCTGCTTCAGTAAAAGTAAAACATTACAGCAAACATCCCAGAGTAGCAACTGAGAGAAGATGCATTCATTTGAATAAATCAGTTCTGCCGTCTCTCTTCTCTCCTGCAGAACAATAAGCCGCTGTACTCGTTTGAAGACAACTCTGATTACGTGTATGACGTCATGTGGTCTCCAACCCACCCAGCTCTGTTTGCATGTGTGGACGGAGTCGGTCATCTCGATCTGTGGAACCTGAACAATGACACAGAGGTATAATTTAGAATTTTCACATGCAGAAACATTGCGGGTTTTGTTTCCTCTTGTTGTACTCTGATTTTTTTTTGTTTGTTTTTATTTTAGGTGCCCACCGCCAGCGTCACAGTAGAGGGTAACCCAGCTCTCAACAGGGTCAGATGGTCTCATTCTGGCAGAGAAATCGCAGTGGGAGACTCTGATGGACAAGTTCTTGTGTATGATGTTGGAGAGGTAAGTAAACATCTCAGCTAATGCAGTTTAACGTAATTACTTGTGCGTGCTTTGTTGCAGACACGAGCAATTAATTACTCAGCATGACCACTTTACCCTAATGAGATTATTTAAAAGAGCACCTCAAAGATTTAAATAACTATTCTGAGCAGTTTGAGTCTGTTATTTAGCCATTATTGATATAAATGGACGTCAGCTGTTACGTGCAAATTGAGTCACGCCTCCGTTGTGTGTCCCCCCCCCCCCCCCACAGCAAACTGCCGTTCCACGAAACGACGAGTGGACTCGCTTTGTTCGCACGCTGACAGATATCAACGAGAACAGAGACGACGCAGAGGAGCTGGCGGCTCAGCGTCTGGCTGCGTGAGCTCTGCGCCGCTGGGTGCAACGTTTGAGGGACCAGTTTGATGTCAGCTCTGCATTGATGGAAAAGATGTAACATGACTGAAAATAAGGAAATTGTATCAGATGATGATCTCCAACACTCTTCTTAGACACCTGCTTTGTCAGTTAGCAGGACCATCACAAGTCTTCCTCAGACATCAGGGCTACCAACCTCAGACACTAACATTAAGCCATAAGGTTTTTTTTTCTATTCAGCCAGATGCCTTAACTTTACCCTTCATTATTGACAGCATAAGGGCCTTAATTTGTAGTTTTTTCAAGCCAAATCCATTCATCATTGCAAAAACTTTTAAAAATCAGTCATATTGTAGCCAATGTTCATTTCCAAATAAGTTTTAGTAAAACAATCATCTCAAAACTTGATTGTGAGAATCTCATAGCTGTTGTTTAAGTTGTCATCTCTACTCCTATCGACTCGATAATGTTCACTTGTTGTAGAATGATGAAATGTTCAGACTTTATATTTGTTTTCTAACAATCAGATTTATGCTGTATCTGCTCAGTGACGGGATCTGAAAAGTTCAAAGTTGGATGTTAAAACTGGGAATGTTCTTTTCACAGTAAAAACACTTTGAATGATTTATTTCAATAAAATACAATAAATACACTTAAATTATTCCCCAATGTCCCTGGTTATAATTTCAAAATAAATATTTTGAAAATATCTGTACATCTTTGTTAAGGTAGCTGGCACATGCACACCAAAGCTATCACACACACGGTAACAATCATTTGCTGAGTCACAATGTACCTCTGTTGAGAAGTACAGTAAAGGTGTGCAAGCTATGCAGAAATAATAAAAGCCACAACCAAGCATTTAAAGTAGAACAACCAGTCGAATACATTAAACTGAAATGTGACTGGAGGAACATGCAGCCTTGTGGTCAACAAGTTCATGAAGTCTGAGGTTCAGTTTCAGACTCTGCTGATCTGCTTGCTGCCTCTCCATTAGACTTGAACTTGGGCAGGTGCAAGCCAAACTTCCTCTCCACACCAGCAAAGGTTGCAGCAGCCAGACAGTAACCGCCCACGTGGTCGGCGGTCACAGAGGGGTAGTCCTTCACCGCAGGTTTGGGAATGGGCTCGGAGCCAGCGGGTCGGCTGAGAAAAGAGGAAGGTAAGAGTTTCGCATACCACATGAGAGGTTTGTTTTTATTTATAATTAAAAGTACTTACTGCCCTCCAAAATCAACGTAGAAAAACCTCTGTAAGAGTTCATAGGTCACCAGGGTCACACCAAACTGAGGTGACGATCGAAAGACTCGAGCTAACAGAAGATAAAAGTTTTCCTGAGGTCAGTAACCTATTCTTAAAAACACATGTAGGACAATAAATATGTGTATGAATGAGGGTTCTACCTCCTGCGCCTTTCCAAAACGCCCTGAAACCTTCCTCTCTGAGAATCTTCCTGAAACAGTCGATGACTCCGCTGTATGTCGTCTGGCCCGCTCGAGCCGCCACCTGGAGCCTGGTTTTGATGACATCAGCAGGGGTCACCAGCGACGCCGCCGGTACACCTTGTTTGTCACAAAAACACATAATAAAGCACTTTGACTATGCACAAATTGTGTCACGCTCCGATATGCCCACCACAGCGTCACGCAGGGACTGAAATGGCTATACCTTCACGGTGCAATACGGCAAAAAACCTTCAATATAAAGTCAGCCTATTGACGAGGAAACTAAAGTGTGGCTGACACATTTCTTTAGAAAACACAACATCTGAGTTTTCCAGATGTTTGTTACCTGCAATAGCTCCGGCAGTGAGCAGCTGCAGAGGCCCCAGCCTTCCATCGTCATCTGCTAACGCCTGCTTGGTGTGGGCATAGACGGGGAAGTAGATGGCTGAGAAGGGGATGTCACGCAGAAAGCAAGCTTTGGCTCCCTGACAGCAACAGAAAAGGAAAAAAAAAACTCATTTGTAATCATCTTAGGGGCTGATGAACAAGCAGAGACAGAAGTAGATTTGGTTTGTCTGGAGGGATTAGAAGGCTGATTTGTTCAACCTATGGGGGGATTTTAGTATTGATGATGGAGCTAAAGACCCCAGGGGCCGCTGAAGAACGGGGCCTCAAAATACAAATCCATCACAGGGATATAGCACCAACACAGGCTTCAGTGTGTCTGCTTTTTTACCTAAAAGGAAGCCAACCTTAAAAAAAAGAGCACAGCCTGCCACTCATTAAAACAAAGTATGAATACACAGCTCGAGCTTTAAGTAAAGCCACAAGAATCTGGGAAGGAGCAGTAGCGATTCCTCACTAATTTGCTGTTGGTTGCTGGCTGCAGTTCTGTTAGCGTGTTTAACACTGTTTTGGAAAATTGCAAACAGTCAACAATGCAGTGTTTTGATGTTGAGATTTCTGTTTCTGATCACAATTACGTCTACATAAACATCAAACTTCTTGTTCAAATACAGAAGTGCTTCATCTGCGACAAGTTACAGAAATGAAACAAAAGTGAACAAACACCAGTGCTTATGTTTATTTTTTTAATTCGAACTATTTATGAGGGACTAGTTTTATTTTTTACTTTTTTACAGCTACAGTTACCTGAAGAAGTTGACAGTGAAGCGAAAATTAGCTTTTATTCAATTAAAAGTACAAAAATAACTAAATATTGAGCTGATTGACTAATTAAATTATTTTTTTCTGTAGTAGGTTTTATGGACATTTTAAATAACTGAGGACTTGACACTGTTTTTCTTTACAATACATGGGCATTTTTATTATTATTTTTTTAAATATTTGGTTAATTCTGGGAAAAGTGAAAAAAACCTGATTATTACAGCCCTGCATCTCATAAGGTAAAAATGTAAAGAAGTACTTCAGATCTTTGAAAGTAGAGTTCTGTGGAAAGTATATTAACAAATTATGTTTTACCTGCGTTCAGTTTCATTCTGACTTGATTGATGAGTTAACTGCTAACAAAGTGGATTGCTACCGTCTTAAAACAACTGCAATCTGAAAAATTACACGAGAGGTTTCAAAAAAATAGTATTTTACCAGGAAGTAAAGTTCACTGTCGCCATGACGGATTTCCGTCATTTTGAATGTGGCCAGGACGGATTTCTGTCATCTATAAAAATGAGAAGGAAAAAAAAACAAAATATTTTTTTGTGATCTAATTAAAGCCATCTAATATAATATTGATACAGGGATTAAACTAAAGCTGCTTTGAACAAATAAAGCAAATCAGAGCCATAGTTTCACCCAATCAGAGCAGAGCGAGGTGCTTTCTGATATACAGCAAGCCCAAGTGTAGCAGTGTTTCCAATTTAGAGAGAGACTGCAGGTGAAAGCATCGATCGTTCTACAGTTCCTGTTCTGAGCAAGCAGCGGTGTCCGTAAGTTTTTTTTATATTAATCCCTGCATTTACCATTATTCTTGACCTAGTTCAGCTAACAGTTAGCTTATTAATTTGTGTTTTTCTAAACTGAAGTTGTAAAAGCGGTATCTACAACAGGTAAGATATTGTTTATGATTCCACTGAACCCCACCTCAAAGGTCTGAACTATCACTTTATTGTAGAAGTTGTAAAAGTGGAAAATAAGCCGATGTTATTGTATGTCTGGACCTTTCTTTGTCCTTGTGTGACGTTAGCAGAGGTGGATTCTGCAGACGTCATGGAGCTGCAGAGGTGCTGACCCACCTTGTACAGGCCGAGGAAGCCGAGGTCCCTCACAACGTTCAGGGCGCTGACCCTGGGGCCTGTGGTGATCTCTCCAGCCACCTGCAGTCGGATCTTAACAATCTCCAGAGGATTGGTGAAAATCACCTGGGAAGCTCCGGCCTGTAGAACACAGCAAGCAAACAAAACTTAGAGATGTTTTTTGTCTTTTTTTATTTTTTACATGCAGATATTTATGTTTCTAAATGTTATCAGACAGATAAACTCTGGGTGAGGCTGGTAATGCTGTGTAAGCATTTTTTTCTCATGGGAATTTTTAAATTATCTCAGTAAACTTCAGCACAAAAGATACTTTATTTTCACTGTGATCCCATGGTTTCAGAACGGCCTTGACAAGAGGAGGAGAAACGTAGGCATTGATGGAAGAACAACTGGGGTCGGAAAAAGCCCCGGTTCGTGGTTGGGAGGCTCTGACCCTGGCACCAGCCCTCTGCCCCACGTCGTCCCCCCCGAGGCACCTCCTGTGGCAGGGGGAGCAGCCCAGCCTGGCCTTGCCCTGCACACTTCCCCAATTCACCCCCTACACTCCCAGGGGAGAGCGCTGATTCAACAAGACGGCTCGAGGTCCAGGAAAGCAATGCCCTGAAGGCATGGCACCCTCTGACTCTGGCACATTTATCACCCTCCCCAAATCTAATCAGGCCCCAGGATGGCTGCTGCTGACATTCAGGGCAGGGGTCTTATCTGTAAACATCCGAGCAAAGGGCTAAAAAAAGCTCCGGTACATTTAGTCATTTTCAAAGAGGAGGAGCAATATGCTCTCCTCTGAAGATTGATGCACTCGTCTCTCTTTCATCTTCTTCAGCGATAACTCAACTAGTTATCAGATTAACCTGAATTTAAACTTTTGTGTGTGGGCAGAGCAATGTCTCAGAATCGATTAAGGACAGCCAAATTCTTGTCGCGTCTCCAGAACGGAGACATCTTTGTCCTGTGTGTGGATCTGTGCAGAGACCACGCCTCAGGTTTGTACCCCGTTGTCAAACTCAATCACATTGAGCTTAGACTGCGCTTCATCCAGAACCCTCCAGGGCCTCCTCCTCCAATTACGCTCTGACAGGGGTCACGACCTCGAAGACCCCGGTCCTCTGAGTCCAACCTGCAACCTCCACACAGCCCACCTCTTTCATTCCTACACAGTGGAGAGGCACAGTGAAGGAATTACATCTTTAATCTGTCGCTCTCAGAAAATGTTACCGAGCTGCAAATGAGCCCAGATGTGGAAATTAAAAATCCCACCGGACTCAACCAAAGTTTGAGTCTCAGGTCTCAAGGAGTGGACATAAGAAGCAGAACAATAATCTTCTAGTCTGTTTGGCATAAATGAGTCATTACAGATAAACTTGGTGTAAATCTCAATATATTCAGAATTACCTGTAATGAGTTAACAGGCTTTCCTTGAAGGAATGCATTGCTTGCCATAATTTTGCACAAAAATGTCACAAACAACCTGTTAGAGCTCAGTGTGTGTTTGCGATCAGTCTCAGCTACTACCACACCATTTTAACTTCATATCTTTAAAAAGGACTGGGTTACTCTTGCATTGCATTTTTGTCCACACGTGTCGCAAGGTCTTAGGAGGTTAAGCAAAAGTGTCACATTACATGTTGTGATCAGAGTATATTTTGCGTACAATGCTCAGCTACACCAAACTGTAGCTCCATATATGTAAAATAAGCTGAGTTAAGCTATTTTTGTATTTGCTAAGGTCCCTTAGCTGTGGCCTGTCTTAAAATCAAGGTGACTGAGTTCATGAGAGGTTTAATGTTTTAGGAGACTGGTGTGTGATAATATAGGACTCTTTAAATACTGGCTCAATTAACACTAATCATTATTCATTGCCTGGTAAATTTTAATCATTTATGCTCAAAGTTTTTCTTAAACTCACCAACATGTAAATTTAGAATATCTTTTTTTTATCAGGGATACTTTGTCTTTTCAGTCTTAGTTTTTAGGCAGAATTCATAACATGACTATAATAATCCTTACACATCCACCAGCGAGAATCTCCGCCATTAAAGGGATGGTATCGTCTTGTGTGGTGAACTTGTCTCTGACGAAATCATTCATCTGGGAAAAAAAAAAAAGAACGTAGGAAGGCATTAAGAAAGAAGAAGTCAAATGAGCCACAATCTTAGCAGCAAAAGGCCTTAATGTTAACTTGAGCTGCAGTCACATCTTGATTGCGGAGCTTCTTCCTGCACCGTGCGCGTTTTTCATTCACAGCGAATCACTCAGAGCAACTTTCTGAAACACTGAGCTACGCGGCGGAATGACTTGCCGTGAGTTTGATAGCTTTCTCCGGGGCGACGCCGATGAGCTGCGGGAGCAGACCTGCAAAATATTATTCATAGATACCATCAGAATACATAACAGAAACAAAGACGGCCTTGAAATGAATGCACCTTTTTTTTTTAATCCCTGCTGAATGAATACATCCACGGAAAGCTAGGACAATATAAGCTGCAGGGTTCCTGTGAGCGTAAAACAAACCCATAAATATTTACAGATGGTGGCTGATACATGTGGCACAAAGATCCCATTGAGGAGGAACAAAAATCTTAAAAAAGTATGACACCGCTTCTGCATTTTGGGATCAGCACTACTGGGGCTTGATCCCACT
Source organism: Cynodonichthys magdalenae (assembly GCA_031762555.1). NCBI lineage: Eukaryota > Metazoa > Chordata > Actinopteri > Cyprinodontiformes > Rivulidae > Cynodonichthys > Cynodonichthys magdalenae. The sequence goes on along the minus strand of JARVJO010000061.1, from coordinate 12,794,622 downwards.
GTTGGTGGGGAACAGAGAGAGCTGTGTGGTCACGGCGAGGCTGGGTGCTACAGTGGCGATAACTGCCGTACTGTTTCACCGTCTGTCCTTCATCAAACCAGATAAACTTCTGAAGGAGCTGCTGAGTGACTGCTGCTGGTATGCAGCCAGAAAACAGCCGAGCGCGTCTGTCTCTGAGTCAATCACCCTCTTATCATGTGCAAGAGAGGAGAAAGGAGGGGGGGCAGAGGGAACCAGATCAGAGCAACGAGGCTCTGCACAGTTCAGTAGATGGCAGTCTTGACTTCCCTCATAAGAAGAGCCTGGGGGTAGAAGTGTTATATATCACAAGCCTTCAGCACCATTATCACCTCTCTGGCAGAGGCAGATCAGACAGTGCTGCTACATGAATACTGCTGGTCAGTCTCCTCAGGGAACTCTCCCAGGTACTGAGATAATAAAAACCCCTGGGTGTTGCTTTATTCTCGGCTCAACGGGGAGGGCAAAGGTTTCTGGTATCAATTAGCAAAACCATGCTCCTGACATTAGAGCTCGGGAAAATCCTGATACTTTCCCATCACGCTGGCCGCTCTGCACGCTACACGCATGTCGGGCCCGTTCACACGCTATAAAAATCTGCGGATTACCTCGGTAAAACCCGAAGAACCCCTCGTAACGGAGCACTTTCTTCGCACAGTCAAAGCTGTTCTTGTACATCAGCTCTCCCACGAAGGAGCCTGTGGAGCGCTGGTTCTGCATTCGAGTCTTCACCAGGTCGATGGGGTACACAGCCGTGGCACCGGTGGCTGCAAACACACAAACACAGCAGTCACGCATTTGAAGTCCTTTTTGTTTTCAGAACCAAAGCAGCTTGATTTACAACGCTATTTTTTTATTTTGCATACAAAACTTTGGTTGTGGTTGAGCTCAGTTTTTTATCTAAAAGACAAATCCAGTCAGAATTAAAGTTTTTTAGTTATTTAAGGAGCTATCTACAACAGGGAAAATATTAATTGTTCATAACCTTTACCTCAGAACCCTATTTTCAAAGATCAGAACCAAGGCGTTAGAATAATGAATTTATTCTCCCATGTCCCAAAGAAAAGCAGCAAACTGAAAAACTGACAAACTGAAACTAGTAGTCATTTCCACTTGAAATAAATGGGACAATCAATGTAAAAACAAAGAACCTTTCAAAATAGAATATCTTTTGGAGACAGTTTGATCTCCTAGATTACTATTTTGAGGCATCTTTCCACATTAACTCATTTGTTCGTACGTGCTTAATAATAAATCGTCAGTAGTGTTTGTGTGATTATACTTAATGAGCTCTGTGTGTGAGCTAAAACACCTGTTTCGAGTCTGGTGACTGTGAGAAGGATTGCATTAAGGATGTTTTAAAAAGCTCTCCGGCGCACACGCTGCGTCTTGTCTGACATTAAATGTTGCTGTAATGACTCTTATCCACGATGTGAAGGAGCGCAAAGGGTGAGAAAAAACTCATCACAACAAAGACGTGACGGTTTCACTGTATGTCTCACGATATGCATCTCGCTCAGACCGTCCTAATCATTCACTGCTGAGTGACGCATGAGCACACACACACAGTTATCTGTGGGGCAGTTATGTCAGAGGTTCCTTGTATCAGTTCCCTCCAGTGTAATTAGGAAGGGAGATTCCAGAGAGTGGGGTTCCGGAAGATTTGTGTCATTCCAAAGCTCCGTCTCCAACGACAGCCTGGAGCCACCGATGGCACAGCAGCACAATGCCGGAGCCTCACATCACAGCCCCTCTCCCTGCAACACAATGGCCGGCCCCGGGGCCTGAGCGCACCAGTCGCTCGGCTAAGGTTACCCCTCGGGCGGGCCGGAGGCTCTGCCGCAGACATGTCACTCACCTCCAGCGATTGAGCCCAGAGTAAACCTGTAGGCAGATTCCGCAGCCTGGAGCCAGACGGGCCGAGACGATTCGTGCTGTATGGGAGGAAAAGAGACACCAGCAGTCAAATGAATCTGAGGGAAAAACACAGAGGGGGGATCAGGGCTCTAACCATGAATCGGTTGGCTATTACACCAGATACATTGTGGAAAGAAAAATGTTATGGAGAACTCAACGAGGCGAAGGAATGCAGACATTTCATATACTGTCTGATTCATCAGCAGCTTGGATTAAATGTCAGAGAAAGATTAGCTCTGGAGAATAGCTCTGTGAACCTCTTGCTAAGTTTCATGTGTTGTAAGAGAGGCTGCAAACCGAAAGCTTATTCTCCATTATTTTAATAGCAAACCTAAATTCTCTCTTTTATCGACCTGACCTCTGTATAGGTGTTTGATGTTGAAAGCAGAGCACCTTTGTTTTGGCTGTGGCACATAGGAACAGATTAACCCAACAACCCTTTTCCATGTACAGATAAGCATCTACATGAACAATACACAGTCAGAAGGAGGCTGTTAGGAGTATGTCCATGTCGGGGGTGTGTGTGAGTAACTTCTTCCAGACTAAATGTGAAGGGAGAAAAGCAGATCGCTCTTTTCCTCTTCCCAGATGCTTCCACTGAGGGCTGCATGCTAACAAGATCGGGGTCTTGATCAAAGGCTTTAAACAATTAGTGTACTTCCACTGAAGGGCAGTTCTGAGAATTGCAGCATACCCCCCCCACCCCCCAGCCCCAAGGAATCAAATTCCAGACCTCTGAGCGCGAGTCTCAGGAGCATGAGTGGCCTGAAAGCTCTGACAACAGCCTGACACAGAGCCATGTTATCCGGTGGAAGCATTTTGTTCGCCCACATCTACCTTGCCTCCCACTCCCCTCCTGCCATTAGCAGACTTTGCTAAAGGCTTCTAAAACTTCTCGAGCCCCACAGTGATAAAAGCCTCTTATTAAGCGCCTTAGATGTGTGATTGCAGCTGATGCGTATGTGCCGCCATACTGAATAAAATAGGAAGAGCCTTTCATGGAGAGCTGCGACGCAACAATCCATTCCTCTTCTATGACTATAATTGGTGTACTTTTATCTGGGAGTTTAAGAAATGCACTTCACAAGGGAAGAAAAACACGGGCTCTCTGCTAATTCAGCCACTGAACATTCTGCCTTTTTTTTCTCCCCCCCAGCTCCTTTCTGTGAGGAAAGCAGAAAAAGACGAGGAAAAGGCTTTGATGAAAGGCAGCAGGAGGATGTGAGGCGTATTAGAGGAGGCACTCAGGCTACCGGTCTCTGGGTCTCTGCTAGGTGGTACGGCATGGCTCCTTCTTCCAGCGGGGCGACTCTCTCGATGTCTGCATGATTCAGCCGCCTTAACAAACAACACCAGGGGGTGAGAAAAAGCGGGCGTTAGGCCAGGAAAAAGAAAGGGGGAAAAATGCATCTACACTGAGCAGCAGCCAGTGATGTAAGATTTTCCACAGTTTTTTTTAACTGCCTTATAACTCAAAGTTACTGCAACTTTAATTTAAGCCAATATAAACGACAGACAAACAAAGCTGGATGAGTGCCCACAGCCCAGCGTGTAAATAAAAGTGTTTTTTTCACTAAATGTTTGACACACAAATGTTTCCTGCTGGCCTGATGCATCATAAAGTCTGTATCTGTGCTTTATGTTTGTCTTGTAAAATCAGCCGGTGGAGCCACTGCTGCTAAACTAACAAGGCAATAAATTCATCTTTACAACCAGTAAACAAACCTGTAAGATATTTAATCCATTCATGCTAGAGTATAAAAATGCTGTATAAAGTCTGTACAAATCCTAATAAACATTTCAACAGAGCCTCAAGCAAAAATATAGAAAAGTAACCCTTTCAATTTTTCAGTACATGTAGAGAAGTTTTGGGATGATTTTTTTAGCAGATTAATAATACTATATATATTAATAATATATATTTAGTAGTTTTACTTAAATAGAAACTGAACTCTCTCAGTTTAGCATTAGCATTAGGCTGCAAAGAACCTGAATCACAAATAGAATAACACTAATCTTTAGTCATCATCACTTAAATTATTATTACTTGTCTAAAAAATCAGTTCTTGATACAAAAAAATGACAACATGCCCAAAATGTTAATAACTATTAAAAAAAAGATCTTCTGATGTGGGGTTACATGGTAAGGTGATGGATAATTAGCATGTTACCTGTTGTAGATAGCTCTATGAATGATTTCAATCTAGAGGAATAAAGTTTCAATCAGACCGACAAACTAACAGATTGGTCAAAACAAAACAGTTTTTATAACAGGGCTATATCCCTGTTAAACAAAAACAAATTAGTTCACCTGCTAAAAGCACCATGTGCAAGAACTGATGCTGCAGTTATACATAAGTATATAGGAATGTTCATGCTCTTTTACTGTCTATTGTTTTTATTTTTATTTATTGCTCTTTTAAATTATATTGCTCTTTTAAATTTGTACTGCTCTTTTATATAGTTATTGCTCTTTTAAATTTGTTTATGTTTACATTGGTTAATGTTTAGATATATTTTTTTGTATATAACTGCACCAAAAGGGGGGGTTGTAACCCAATTTTGTTGTGCAAATGTACAAGTGCAATGTGCAGTGACAATAAAGTTTCATTCATTCATTCACAAAAATGGATTCCTGTTGCTTTAAAGCAAATAGATCCTGAAAGTTTCCCTGTCTAATATACACTGTTACAACACTGTCATTGTTGGATTACGCTGTTATTTTGACAAAAATATGATGATATTCCTTTTATGAAGTGCCCCAGGCTGTGTAGAAGGTTTTACAACTATCTGCATCTGTTGCTATTTGCAATGAATAACCATAACACTCCACAGATATATAGGAAATTTAATGTAAAGGTTTTATAGAATAGTGTTTGCATGAACCACTACAAAATTATGAGTTAGCAGGGCTTTTGATCAAGACCTGAATCTTATTAGTTTTTTTGATCTGGTTTCAAGTAAACTATTTCACCAAACAGAAGCTATTTAAAGAAATATCTACAACAGGTAAGATATTATTTCTTCATTGCATTTTGCCACTTCTAAGATCTTATTGTTTACTTTTGTTCTAAAAATCAAAACAAGGTTTTACATAGCCGCTTTCCTCACTACATGTTTAACTCACTAATAATTCCAGGAATCTGTCCTTTGTTTCTTAATGAGCTTCACATCGTGTGCAACCTTTTTCTTACAAGTCTATTTTCAGATGTAAACAACTGTATTGACATATTTCTGTGAGCTTCTGCTTAAAACTGAAAGACGTTTCATGTGTTTGGTGACAAATAACAGTAATTATCTGATCCATTTGAAGTCTGCCAGTTGTAATGCCGGGGACCAGAGCAAGCAGTGAGGCTAAAAAGTTGCTTTTTGTCCCACTAACCCCGACAAACAATTGCTTATTTGTGTGACGTCTGCATAAGTTTTAAGCATCTGCAAACTGCACTGGAAAACTAACTGCATTCCTCTCACACTATTAGTTTTTACGTAAATGAGCCGTTTCATTTTGCAGCTGAAAACATCAGAGTGATGCATGTTACCCGGAGTGAGAGTGGAGGCCGACGAGCTGGAACAGGATGTCTATCTCCATCGGCGTGATCTGACCAAACTTATTTGCGGAGAGAACAAACTCCTCTACGATTCAGTGAAAAGGAGAGAAAAATACAGAAAACTGTCTTGAGTTATTTAAAAAAATCAAACAGGAAGTTGTCACAAAACAGTTTTTTTTACAGTTATCTTATAGCATTTGCAAATTCTTTTCATTTCTTGTTTGTTTTGGTGTCATTGTCTTAATGTGAATGTTTGCAGCTAGACAGAATATTTTAAGAGGTTATAACAAGCGTTTTAAATCGTTCCACTTGTTTTGTATGTACTTTAGCTCCTTCTCTGGAAGCAACCTGAACATGCACTCTCTTCAAATTTAGCTCTTCGCTGCTGCCTGCTAAGTAACACAGCAGCCATCAGGTGGTCTTTCTAAAAGGAAACTTAATGGTAGTTGTTGAAGAAAGGAAAAGAGTTATTTACTTCCCTAGCTGTCAGATTCAACAGATGCAACCTTTGCTTTCAAGCCTACTTTCCTGATGTAGATGACATTATTGACATAGTTTTGCGTGACTGAAAGCTGACGTGAGTGTTTGCTTAAAACTGAAGGATATTTGATGCGTTTGGTGACAAATAACTGTAATTATTTGCAAATACTATTTGCCTAAAGTCGTCTCTACGAGGAGGAAAACCAGGGAAGGAAAGCAGAATGTATGCATCTCAATGGACAACACGACTGGGAGCGAACGGGACTGACAGTATCAGTTACTCAAGAACAGGGAGGTCATCAGATTTCCAGATTAAAAATATTCATTTACCTTTGTAATATAGAGCTACAGTAAATGTCCCCACCACTCTGTCAAGACAGTTAAAAATACAATCGAACAGGTGGATTTCACATTTTAAAACGCAGAAAAATGATGATTTTCAGGAGATTCTCTGGAGTACCTTTGGTGACTAGAGTGTCTTTGTGTGTGCCAGCGAGGGTGCTGTAAATCTTGCGGATCAGCTCCATGTTGTTGAGGAGAGCGTTGAAGGCGTTGAAGTAGGAGAAGCTCACCATGTGGGAGATGCTGCCTCCTGCAGCCTGCAGAAATGAATGGGTCACGTCATGTTGTAATAACCCATTACATCACATTGTTTTAATTTAAAATAATGACACAAAAGGGCACTACGTCTCACCGAAACCAGATTTTCTTCCACAAAAGGTGTCAGCATGTGTTGCCTGATAGTAGCCATGATGTCGCTGAAGTCCAAAGCAGTGATGGTGCCACTTTTGTTCTTGTCTTTCAGTGCAAACGCCTGCCGCGCGTGCTCCAACTGCAGCTCCTGCAGCAACATAAAAAGGGGTCTGGGTGTGTTACCTGACACAAAGAGTGTGTCCCTGTGACAAGGAGCGTTGCGTTACAAGTCAGTGGTAAAATGAAACTTTGGAGGATAGATATAAAAAGTCATCAGATGTGACAGAGTCAGGCACAGGTTTTCTAAATCACCGATGTCTCTCTGGAGACTAATGGAAACCACGGCCTGAGGAGACTGATCTCTGAGCCCAGAGGTGGGGGAGACAAACGGCAGGTGTGTGTGTGTGTGTGTGTGCGCGCAATGAGATGATTCAGTGTGGTAACTGTGGAATCAGGAGGGGGATGCAGGAGGAGGCTGACCCCGGGTCAGTTTCTGCTGTCAGAGCTCATCGCGTACAACCAGAGGATTGTAGAACGGCGTCATAGCAACGCAGAGGTTTTCTTTACCTTCACACTGTGGCTCTGACAACCAAATCATTATATTTCCTTTCCTTAAACATAACAGAAGAACAAGATCATAAATAAAAACCTAGCATTCTTTGGAGAAATGCATATCAGTGCCAGAGTTTTAGACTGGGATCACCTTCTGTTGAGAAATGGCAGGAAAAAAAGCTATTTCGGTAAAACCTTGAAAAACACATTATGATCAATCTCTGCACTATTGTGGTATCTTGCATAATCTATTAGCAACTGAAGTACATGTTGTGAATGACCCTCAGCTACTACCACACTAAAATTCATCTAAAATTTGGAATTCTGACTTAAGTTCCTGTTGAAATCTCCGACTCTGAACTTGAAAATTCCAGCTTCTGAGTACAACTGGATTACACCAAAATAGCATAAACCCCTAAATGCTCTGAGGGAGGCAGCACAGTGGTGCAGTGGTTAGAGCAGGTTCCTCTCAGCAACAAGGTCGCAGGATTGCCTCTGGGTGGAGTTTTCTGAGGGAAGTTTGCACGTTCTTTTCTTTTTCTTTGGGTACTCTGATCAAACATCTTGAATTTATTCACCGTTAGTGAGTGTTCTTTTATATTTATTAAAGAAACATATAAACATATATTCTCACCCACCCCCAGTTCCCCTGGTCAGGGTGGGTGGTGCTTCATCTCAAGCTTTGGTCCTCTATCAGAGGCCTGGGAGCTTGAGGGTTCTTCACAGTAGCTTAGTTGTTCCTAGGACTGCGCTTTTCAGGACAGAGATGTCTGATGATTCTCCAAGTACCTGTTGGAGCCTCTTCGTCAGCGCGGGGGTCACTGCCCCCAGTGCTCGATGACCATGACTACAGTTACCTTCACCTGCCAGGTTTGTTCTAGCTCTTCCATTAGCCCTTGGTATTTCTCCAGTTTCTTGTGATCCTTTTTCCTGATGTTTCCATCAATGGGGATGGCTACACCAATCACAACAGCTGTCCTCTGCTGCTTATAAATAATCACAATGTCCAGTTGGTTGGTCATTACCATCCTATCTGTTTGAATATGGAAGTCTCACGGGATCTAAGCTCAGTCATTCTCCACCACCTTGGGAGGTGATTCCCACTTTGATGTAGGGGTCTCCAGTTCATACTCCGCACAGATGTTTCTGTACACTATACCAGCCACTTGGTTATGGTGTTCCATGTATTCCTTTCCTGCTGGTATCTTATAACCTGCTGTGAGATGCTGGATTGTTTCTGGGGCCTCTTTGCACAGCCTGCACCTGGGATCTTGCTTGGTATAGTAGATCTGGTCCTCAATTGCTCTTATGGTAATATATAAACAATATTTATTTGGAAGAATGTCTATAAAAGTGAGCTAAATATTTACCTGCAGGAACTGAGTGAATTCTGGGAAGCTGAGGTTCTTGTTTTTTTTGTGACCAAAGTGTAGCCTAATAAACTCACAGTCCCAGTTGAAGGGGATGTGGTGATGAACTGTAGTTTGGCTGAAGATGTCACAAACATTTTCTAGAAAGAAAAGAAGAAAATAAGACATGAAAAGGCTGGTACAAACAACACAAGAAAAACGCAAGATGCAGCTAGTCTTTTGAAAAATTTAGCTTTCAGCTATCCATTTGCTATTTTTCCTTTCTATCAAGCATTTAATACTTTTATCTAGTCTTTTGCTACTTTTAGATGCCATTTCACTCCATTTAGCCTTTATCTACCTTTTACAACTTTATGTTTTTAGCTGATGATGTGCTACTTTTAGCTAGAAATTGCCCTTTTAAACTTTTAGCAGGTCTTTTGTTTTTTAGCTAAACATCTATGGAGGTAATTTTGTGGTTTTATTATTACTATACAATCAAACAAAAAAGCAGCTTCAATAAAAAGAAATAATAATTTCAATAAAAAAATAAAATTTCAATAAAAAAAAATTTCAAACAAACAAAAAAGCAATTTTAAACAAAAAAATAATAATTTCAAGCAAAAAAAAAATTTTTTCAATCAAGAAAAATTTCAATCAAAAAGTTTTTTGCAAAACAGAAACTTTTTTTTTTGCTTGTCAAAAATCTTTGGTTGAATCTTAAACTTTGGGTTGATGCTCTAAGTCTTTGGTCAAAACTAAGTTTTTGGTTGAAATCAACAAAATTTTGAACTCAGAGAACATGAACATCTGGGGCCTAAAGAGGAACTATGTATGACGTGTCCCTATTAGTTAGTGCAGACTGAAGCAATTTCTTCTTGCACCAGCTTTGAATGCTGTCAGTCCATTAAATGGCCGTTATTAGAGGTCATCAGTTCCATACATTGTGTGCAGACTGTCCCTCCTCTACCTCCTAGTAGGTTGGAAGGCACTTATCAATCATTTGTAAGCCTGATATACATTTAGGCACAATGGGTTTGGCTCCTCCCCCAGGACATGGAGCTCAAGTGGTCAGCCCAGCTCGCCGTCCAACTTTGCCTAGGGGGCAGCACTCGATCTGCGGCATAGAGATCCAGGCTGTAGCCGGTAGTCGCCCCAGACATTGCTAACAGTTGCTAACAAACAGACAGCGGAGTTTTCCACGTCTGCTCAGACATGTTTCAAACTTTAGTCAACTGATCTCTGTGGTGCGTTAAACATTTTCTGAAACTTTTGTGTATTTTTAGTTCGATTTATTTGACGACGGGAGAGAGGAATATATTTAATCTTAGAAAGCCAAAATCCAACTACTAAACCAGGCGTGCGATTATGCTCAAATTTCTATCAGCTGTAGCTCTAAGCGACAGAATTTCCTTGAAAGTTTTATCAAAATCCTCCCTGCAATGGAGGTTAGCCTCCTGCACCCTACCATGGATCTTCTGTTGTCCAAGAAAGAGAGTAAACATCCAAGAACTAGGGTTGGGCGCTATCTCTCATTTTCCTACCACGGTAGGACATTTAGGAAATACTGAGGTATACATCAAATAACAAAACAGATCAATTTATAAGGTCAAAGATAATAGTACTTGTCCTGCCCTTAAGAAACTGGCTTTCAGTAACTGATCAATTTAGTTGCATAGCACAGTTCTAATGTCTCAAAATAAGCCAGCATTGAGCGTAAACTACATCTCCCATAATGCATGTTGATTATGCATGGGAGTTCCCTGTAGGAAAGTGGGAGAGTTCAGAATTTAAGACGGCAGCTATTCACCACAACTCAACAGTAAGTAAAACTCTCCTACTTTTACTTTTATTAGTATTTCTGTATTATTTATTTCACATTCAGTCATTCGTTCACTTAGTACTTTTTAGTTTTTATAAGAGGACATGTTAAAATGCTGTTTCTATGCAGGAAAGACCACATAGAGCTCAGTAATTGTTTGTTAGCAGTGCTCAACAATAGCATTGAGATGAGAAATATGATGTTTTGTGTTTAGTTGAAGTTAAACATGAAACGTCAAAGTTAATAACAACTGGCCCTTTGAGGTCCACCATAACGCTCAGGTGGTCCTCGGTGAAAATGAGTTTGACACCTCTGTACAAAGAGGTAGAGGAGGGACAGTCTGCATTTAATGTATTGACAACATTCAAAGCTGGTGCAAGAGGAAATTGCTTCAGTCTGCACTAACTAATAGAGTCACATCTTACATACAGTAGTTTCCTCCTTAGGCCCCGCCCCAGATGTTCATGTTCTCTGAGTTCAACCAAAAACTTTGAGCATCAACTAAAAGTTTGAGATTCAACCAAAGATTTCTGACATGCGAAAAAAAAAGTTTCTGTTTTACAAAAAACTTTTTGATTAAAATTGCTTTTTTGTTTGGTTGAAATTATTTTTTTGATTGAAAAACATTTTTTTAATTCAAATTAATTTATTTGATCGAAACTGCTTTTTTGTTTGATTGAATAATAAAAACACAAAATTACCTCCATAAACAACTCAGTTTCAGCTTCTTCACAAAGGTTCAACAGTAAATCAGCATTTATGCTACATTTTCACACAAAATACAATTTCTCCAAAATTTTCAATTTGTTTGAAAGCCTTGATCTTTTTTTTTTTTTTACAAACTTGATTTGTTTGTGTTGTAAGGATTTTAAAATATTTTGATAAAACAGCTTTCTGCCATCCTGCTTTGAAATAAATCTTAACTGCATATTTTTAATTTTCATATCCATCTTGTCAGAGTTATTAAACAACATATGTTTAAACCTTACAGAATGGAAGTTGTTCTCAGTCTTACGTACCAAATGAGATGTTTCCCGTGCCAGTTTTGTCAAACAGCTGAAAGGCCACAATGAAGAGGGCGTCAGGGGCGCACAGAACTGATTCAAAGGCCAGAAACTCCTGGAAAGAGATCAATCTGTTTGGATAATAAAGAAAAGCTTTAATCAGAACCAAAGGAAGACGTGGCTTCAACAAGTTTAAAAGTTTTTCTAGTCTGCCTGCTGGAACATCTAAAGAAAAACTCATAGGTACTGAGACAAATACTGGTAAAAAAAATGCACGCTTATGCAGTAATTTAACACTAAAGTAACTTACATAAAATGTTTGGTTTATGTTTAATTTTGAAAAGAGAAGTTGGTAAAATAATTTTACCTTCTGATATATTTCATAGCTGTTAGTTTGATCGTCATGCGTTTTTATACATCGTTAACTTTGTAACATGATTTTAGACTGTCTTGCTACTTTAACTCTGCTGTGTGCGGTGCTTTATTATAGACATGTCTCATGATGGGTAACCATGACAACAGGATAGGTGTTTACATGCAGCATCAGGCAGACAAGTTTAAGATGACACAATGTCAATGCGGCATGAGTATAAATATGTTTAATAATAAACAGAAAGTCCATGTTAGAGCACGGACACAAAAATAATGAAGCAGATACCAGAAATACTGTTCATACCAGAATATAAAAAACAATACAATTACATTATTAATAATGAAAAACATATATTTCATTATAACAAAAGGCTTCAGCTCCACCTGTGACTGCAGCTCACCCATCTTTGGTGGTGTCAACCACTCCCGCCATCAGCTCCACAGTTTTAGGGTTGTGCTGAGGCTGTGTGTGCAGACCCAAGTAGTTCTGCACAAAGTCTCGGGGGGTCATGTAATGCTCTTCATCCTGCACCACGCTGGCATACTGCAGAGGAGACAGAGACGTCAACACTGGAAGGTGTGGACCGAGATGTCGATTCAGATTGAAGAAAAAAAACGTAGACAGAAAATCTATTGTGTGCTTTATCTGTTGGAAGCACCCAGCGAGTTTGAAAAATAAAATCTCAGTTCACATAACATAAAGAATATTTTTAGTCCCCCAGAGCTTTGGGTGCTTTGAAATTATTTTTCATGCTTTCACTTAATTTAGTGCAATGAGCATTTCATATTCAGAGAAAACTGACATAATTCTACAGTCTTGACCTTTAAGCTTTAAATTGTGAAGGCCTTTTACACCACACAACTGAGTCAAACCTGATCGCAGTCGGGCTTTAAGATGTTAAGGTCATTTATAGAGCCTGGGTGGGGTTTCAAGTTGGCACCAAGATAGCTCTGGAAGCACAAGCGGAGCATGAACCGGCAGCAGAAAGGCCACGCTCGTGGACCCCAGCCAAGCGCTGATGAAGGAAGGCTGAGAGAGCGTGGGAGGAGACCCCCGACACCCAAGTGTTTTCAGATCTACAATTCAATGCACTCGGCTGAATTAACGCTTTTAAACGAAAATATTAATTCCGAGCAATCTATTGCCACATTTCTCCATCAAGGATTGTGTATCTTTTCACCCTCACAGTAGGCTTCGAGTAGTTCTTAATCAAATTATACAGGCAGCCAGAATGAGCTTCCAGTAATTAACCCCCACCCTCCTTTTTCTTTTTACCTGAATATGCATCAGAAATATACAAGCCTTTTAGAACAAAGTGGGAAAAGATGAATACTTTTGAATGAAATGAATACATTTTTGACAGAAAGTTCACTTGAATAGACAATACTGTACTGTCCAGAAAACACAATACTGACGAGTTTCTACAGATAAGCATGTGGATGACATTTGAAGTAAGTGTTAAAATAAAAACCAGAATACTCCAGAAGTATTCTGTGTTTATATGTGGGTTATACAGGCTCATACCTTCAGAAAAATATTCTTCAGCTCATGGGGGTCAGCTCTTTTTGTGGCCTGCACCTGTAACACACAAGTTTAAAATGAACAAAAGTAGCCTTAAGCTTCACAGGTCAGCCGTCTGTCAGTAACATCTGTTTTTTTTTTTGTTTTTTTTTTTCAGCTTTGACTTTTGTTTCAAATGCAGGATCGATCACGTGCGACTCGAACAACAGCTACAGCGATAAAGATTTCTTTCTTCACCACACAGCTAAACAACAAGCAGCCTCGAAACACATCTCAGAAACACAGAAGCACCAGAGGAGAGAAATTACAGTATTGTGAAAGGCCGGGGAGATGCGCCTACAGACAGGCTGTAAGGATGCAGAGCTAGGGGAAAAAATGACATAAAAACAGATAAATAAAAGGGGGACTCCGCTCCTTTTTTACACAGAAGCGCTAAACCCGCACGAAGATACCCGCTCCTCCGCGTCCCGCACCCGCTGCCTCGCCAGCTGCTTTACCGCCTTTTAAATTCATTTCTGATAAGAAAATATTGACGGAGTCACCTTGACCGCCATGCTGGATGTGACGTCAGCTGCACAGTGGACTAGACTGGCAGCGCACGCGCTAGGCTTCAGGATGGCAGCACGCGGGCATGACAGGACGGAGGTAGATGCTTAGCAGTCTGAACTATTTTTAACCAAGTGTTGTGTTTTATCTGAGTCCAGAGCACAGGGGTGCCACCAACATGGGGGGCCCATGGGGGCAATGTTAAGGTGGCCAACAGGTGCAAATGCGCAGTAAGTTCAAAAACATAACAGAAGTGCTCCTAATGCGCAGAATGTTTTAAAAACATGATTCAAGTTCAAAAACACTTAGTGGAAGTGCTCCGACCGGGCCAGTAGAGGAACTCGAGTTTACTATCATCAAACCCCCAGACAACTGTAAGTTAAACTCTTTTACTTTTAGTAGTAGTTTGTATTATTCATTTCACATTTAGTACACGTAGTACTTTTCAGTATTTGTATTAAACGCTGAAAATAGAGCTTTGTTGATTGTGTTGTTAGCATGATGTTAACGGTGGCATGACGATACCAGGAGAAAATAAAACAGCCTCCTGTTTCCTGTTCATTCAAAGTTTATTCAGAATGGCTTGAAAAGAACATAAATCTTATTTGCGTTAACTGTGCATTTAAAAAGCTTTCTGTGCCTATATTTTGTTGTGTTTTGTTTTTAAGACCTAATTGGCTATATTTTAAAAGCTTTGTTAGATCATGACATTGATTTTCATTAGAATCACCATTAATTAAAAGTTAAACTGCGTTTAAACAAGTTAAATCGTTTTTAACTACTACCAAACTGCTTCCTTCAGATTTCAGTGACCTTATAGTGTAGATAAATATATGCTGTCTGATTATTCTGACTCTGCTGGCTGTGACTGTGAGATATTATAACTGTGTTCTTTTTTTAGTTTACCTCTATTCAATATGGACCTAAATCTGTTTGTGGACTCACTGAGGACCTTTCTGCACTTCTGTTATGTGTTTTTGAACTTGCATCATCTTTTTGACATGCTGCGCATTTGCACCTGTCGGCCACCGTACAATGTCCACATCTAACATCTGCATACTTTACTCAACATGTCTGAGTGTAAAAATGCAGCAATAAATCAAAATGTATCAAAACTTCTTATTTCAAAATGGCTTTTCAATAATCCCAACCAGCAATTTTTCAGCCACTTCAGCTGTTTCTGTAAGTAAACAAACTCTGGTGCCAAAAATCTATAAACAGGCTGTCCTAGCCTTTTAGTGTTCTTACTAAGGTTTTTTATTGACAAATATTTAATAACATTGTTATGGTTATACCAGCAGTTTAACAAATACTCATTCCATCATTTTTAAAATGCCCCTATACTCAAAACCAGTACCACCTGTACTGGTATCGATACTCCTTTGAATGTGTTACAGTAGGTGGAGCAGGAGCAGGAAAAGGTGGATGGGGAGAGGTGGGGAACTTAGTTCTAGTGGCACCGCGGCTTGTGAGATGGTTATTTAATCTTATTTATTGGGGAGTGACGTCCTACAGGCTCTGAGACATAAAATAAATTTGATGCTGAGTTTTTGAAAAAATCTGAGATTTTCCTTTATGTCCGTATGGGGGAAAATCCATGTAATTTACATGCAAGTTGTACAAATTGACATGTATGGATAACGCTATTTTTTATTTATTGGAGCATTGATATTATTAATATAATAAAATATAAAAAAGAATAATTTGTTTTGTAGAAATAATCTTAATGCATTTTCATTTTTGGATCTATAAGCGAAGCCAAAGGAGCCCTGGCTTTGCAGACATATGATTGTAGGCCTATATGGTTTATTGGTCCTTTAAATGATTTAAAAGGAAAAAATTATGGCTCACTGAACAGTCACACAACTTTGTTTTGTTTATACCTAGAAAAATAAAATAATAAAGGAGAAAAAATATAAGAGATATAAGTAACTTTGTACTTTTAACAAGATATGTAAATGGGAGACAGCATGAAGGACTTGACAAAGGGAGAGACTTTGCAGGAGTTCCACACTCCCACACATTGCCATTGTAAGTTTCACTGTAAAATTCTGGCAACAGCAGGTATTTTACTATAATTTTTACTACACTGTGTCACATGTGGTCATCATAATGAGTCATGTCATACAGTAAAATTCCAGTTTTCACAGATGCCAGTAAATTACTGTATTTTTCCTTTTTAAATAAATATGTTTTACAGTTACATTGTCTTTGTTTTTACTGAAAGGCTTTTAGATTTAGATACAAATATATCTTTGCAGAATAGAGCTTTGTGAGCTTTATTATAATTATTAAGTTGGACTAAGATCTTGACTGTTGGCTGGAACTGATGCACCATTTTTGAAGAAAGTTCAACATCACCGTTCTAAAGCTTATTGAGACGCATGTAAACATTTCACTGCATCTACAGGCTTCCCTGGCACTTTTACTTGATAAGCAACCCAAATGTTATCAGTTGTTGTGCAAATAAACTTTTATTTGGATTTCCATCTTTTTTACATCTATAAACATTCCCCAAACTAAAATATCTTCTTACCAATTGAACAGTCAGAATGTATTACCTGACTGTGACTGTTTTTCTTCAGTCCATTGTAACTTTGTTTTTTTATTTATTTAAATAAGATTAGAGAAAACTTGATGTTCACAATTTACAATTTTTTTCAGTGTTTATTAATTTGCTTTAAAACATTGACTCCTATGACACATTTGTATGTTTTTTTATTTTTAATTTCAAGACATTAATTTCCATTTTCTGGCATGAGGCATTGACATCTTAGTTGGTGTTCTTGAATGTTTTTTGTTTACAGTCTTTACATTTTTGTTTCTACTTTCTTTTTATTTTGAACATAGCAGAGAACAAAACTTTTGCCACACTCAGTCTATTTTATGGTGTCTGTAATCTTTTTAATTGTTTAGACAGTTTTTTTTAGAGCCACGCTTTATGTCAATCAGCCAGGTGCATCATGTTTGAATGATTCTTTAATTGTTTCCTTCACTTGATGGGAGAAAAAAAAATGCCATTAATTAAGGTAGAATAAATTATTTTAACTTTTCCGAGTTTGTTTTGTTAAAGCAAGTGTGTACAACTATTACAAAATGCATTGTGTTTTTTTTTTTTTTTTTCCATTAAATAAATTGATGCATGTGCATTTTCCATGAGTTCTAGACGGTCCTGGATCCTATGAGCACCTGGACATAAAAAGGTCCCATGAATTAAATGCAGAGGCTCTGATGGTAGCATTTTTTTTTTTTTTTTTCAGTCAAGGGAAATAATATAATTTTATAACTATTTCAGTGTTGTAACATTTTTTAAATCACATTTTTACTACAACTAAATCATCCCACTATTATTTAAATTCATGTTTTATCATACATTATAATTTTAAGCTTGTTTTAGAGTAGTGCCCCTTAGTACCATCCTTTTTCAACTACCTGCAGGAGCGTAACAAAATAAAACTACATCCGGTTTTTCCGGAAACATGTGACCCGGATGTTCTCCTGTTTCCGCGGGTCTTTCAGGACAACAACACA
>JARVJO010000061.1:12749281-12772326 GCA_031762555.1 Cynodonichthys magdalenae | reverse complement strand
ACGAGTTAAACTCAACAAGAAGAAGCTAACGTTAGCTACAGTTAGCTTACCGTTCTCTGTCGTCCTGCTCTCTTGTTAGTGTCATACTGCTGGATGGTCCGGTACAGCCTCTGGTACTTTTCATTGGAGTTAGGTGTTGTCCATTATTATTGTTTTGTCACAAATAAAACTAAATAAGATTTGCTGATTTAATTATGATGTTGCCCACATTGATCAGCTGCCTCCGCTGTCTGCATCTTCCTGGATATTCCCATAAGAATTGCATTTCTTTCTTTACATCTCTGAACAACATGTAACATCGCCAATACTAGTTGATATGACAGAACAACTACAACTTCCCCCATATTAGCAACACATTCCTGAAAACTTCTCTCTGTTATCCCTGCTAATTTGTAACTTCTACTTCCTGTTTATGACAGCCATGCTTAACGTCAATGTCTGACAAAATTACGCTTTGCGCAGCCTGGTTGATGCACTCCAACCCAGCAGATGGAAACACATTTAATTTGCATTTCTTTTCTTTTTGTTTTTTCTTCTTTTGTGCACGTTTTAAAAGTTCTCCTAAAATTCATATTACAATTGGATGGAAACATGACAATTGATGTGTAGATCTGTAAACACATCATATTCTGTGCATGTAGTTTCCTTCAGGGCAGGAAACTGCTCTTATGTTGTGCATAAAGACCTGCAGTGTAAATGTAGAGTTGTATGTATGCATCTGTAGTTATTTACACTGAAACTGCTTCTGTTGGAACACAGTTGGGAGTTGATTGCAACTCATTTTGTGTCAAATATGAATGATGGAGCATGTTAAGCATACCCCGTCCATGTAACTTGTCTGATGTCATAAGAAATTTCTGAACTGTAAAAAAAGAGAGGCTAATAATTGAGGAATTGGTGATTTTTATCTGTGGACTTAAATTTGTAATGGATTTAAGAAACGAAAGTGTTAAATGTGTCAACCAACCTCTCCTTTTCAGCATAAAGAGGACCACCATCGCACTTATTTAGGTGGAGCGTGGTTTAAAGCCAGTGTTTCAAATTAAAATGCGATGTCAGTGTGGACCACTGCTCAGAGTTCAGCGTTGACCCCTGGGTGCTAGTTCGCCTTGTTGAGGGTTTGAGTGCAGCTGCCGTGGAGGCAGAGCGAGAGAGGCGAGCTGCAAGTTCAGGCTGCATCTGAAGAGCGTTTGTCTCTGAGTGCGTGTGGACGGTCGTGGTGCGGTGCAGCTGGCGAGGGCTGAGGGGATGGCGAGATAGAGTTGATGCAGCTGCTGCATTGATACAGGACTCTGACCAAAACTCACCTTCTCGCCTTTAAGTCACACTGCTGGACGTTTTCCAGAAAACTCAATTAGTTCCACATCGTTTTGTTCATATGAAGACATTTAAATAGTTTTATAAAATGCTTCTCATTAGTCATAACCCCTTTAAATGAGTAAAATCTGCGGTTTTAAACTTAAAATTACAAGTATTCAAGATTGCGTGAATCTCAAATTGGAATAAATAGATGGACTAAGCCTAATGTAGCAAATTAGATAGTTTGTGCTTCCTTTGTACTTATTGTTGGGAATCAAAGACATCAGCAAACTGCTGCAAAGGGAACATTGTTAAGTTACATTCATGGCAAACTGAGGTATCTATTCTGGAAGGCTGTGCAATTTAGCGTCTAGTATGTAAGAGAGTGGTCGGGACAAAGCGACTTGTTTGTCCATGGCCTTTTAAGTGTGGTCCTTGTTCTCCAGAAATGTGGCTGAACAATTACAATAGTGGAGAGGCATTCAGCTGCAGGTGCATTACTTCCAGTTAGATATTAGCTGATGTCTGAAAGGGGGGAATTAGTAGTATGTTGTATTAGCCTTTTGTAGTGCATTTTGCTCAGACCTTCTTCATTTCCCAGTTTTGAATGCTGAGCAGCAAGGGTCTGTGTGCTCCAATAATGCCCATCACACATGTAAATGGTGTGAAAGGGCTGCTTAGCAAAGTGTTCTCATGTCAATCCTTGTGGAAATGGATACAATGCAAACATTACAGCTGAACTAACCACACGTTGCACTGAGTAAAAAGTCCAGGGGTAGAGGCCCTTTGTCTCTGAGGCTCTTTGAAATCACAGGGGCCAAATTCATTTGATTGGGTTCACTTGGCAGGATTAGAGGAGAGGCCTCCATTATGGATGCCCAAAGGTTTGTTAAGCTGAAATCAATTCATAAGATTTTTTCCCCAGTGAGAAGCAGAAATGTGTTTATTGTGGCAACTTCATCACATATTCATGGTTTAACATAAGTAGTAAATGTACGGATTTAAGTGGCCTTGTCAGGGGGAGGGGAGTGGGGGGCGCGCTGCCGAGGTCTCTGCTCAGCTGACAGTTTTAATTGCCTAATGGTTTTCTTTTCAGCAGTGCCAAAAATGAACTCTTAGTTAAATTTTTACACTTTTGACTAAACAAAGAACAGAAACATTTTAATTTCCTATAATCCTGCAAGTGTTTTTTTTCACTCTGTTCTGATTAGTTTTTAAATTAGTAAATCAGATCTCGTTTTGTTATCCAGCCTGATGATGTTGAGGGGAAGGTCCGGGAAATAATTCCTGCTGGTTTCACCTCCAACACTGATGACTTTATCTCACTGCTGGAGAAGGAGGCCAATTTCAAGCCCTTTGGCACCATGCTGCACTCGTACACCGTCCACAACGAGGAGGCGGGAGAGCTCACCTACCAGATCCACAAGGTGCTCTCACACCAAAACATCTCATCAAGCCTGGTTTGAGTTTGTCCATTTCAGGGCGACATTTAAACCTTTAACTGTTTTTCTTCGTTTGCCCCAGGCCGACATCACCTGCCTCGGATTCCAAGAGTACCACGAGCGCCTGCAGACCTTCCTCATGTGGTTCATCGAGACTGCCAGTTTCATCGACACAGACGACGATCGTTGGGACTTCTTTCTTGTGTGAGTGCCCTCCTTAATTGACACCAACCCCCCCTCCCCAGCTTTACCCTAAAGGCTTTATTGTGTCATTGAAAAACAAAGCCCCCCTTTGAGGCGCTTGTGACCAATTACCAGGCCAGTTTGATTATATTTCCCCCTGTAGGAGAATTGTTGATGAGGCAAGAGCTTCCTTTGTGCCAAAAGCCCTTTTCAGATTTTTCAGGGGCAAGAGCTGAATTGAATACTGTTGTCTTTTGAAACACTGAACAATGTCTTAACAGTAAAAAGAGCCTCTGCCAGTGTTTTCTTTACCCTGGCACCTATTAATAGTGACAATGGGCAAAATGGACTGAAGTGATTTTGAGGAGCTCAAACCCTCCTACAAACCCTTCTCTTCCTCTAAGTTGCAGTACTCCAATTAAGTGCATAATGTATTCAGGTTGTAGCAGGTGTACCAATCGGGGCCTGGCTGCTCAAACATGCTGATGCGGTGGGGGTGGGTGGGCATGAGAACAGAGAGGCTAAAATGGACACTGCATGGGAGTGTGCCTGTAATTGACCTGTTTGCCTTTGTCTTTTATCTGCAGATTTGAAAAGTACAATAAAGACGGGGAGACTCTCTACGCAACTGTTGGCTACATGACAGTTTATAATTACTACGTATACCCAGACAAAACCCGACCACGTGTAAGGTAATTGCTGGGGCAGCACGTGCCTTCCTTTCTTTTGTGTTAAAAAAGGAGTGGAAAATTATACATTTCTTTATCCTCTTCCCAAAAAACCCAAATTACTGGCTTATATAGCCAACCATTCAACCAGATCTTGTTTCAGTACCAAACCAGGGTGATTTGTATCTGAAAACAACTGTATAGATAAGCATTTGATGAGATTTGGTTTGTTGCATTGATGAATCATTGTAAAAGTCTATTATTTACTGTTTTCAATCAAGGAGTTTTTTTTTTTTTACTGAGGGAAAAAAAACAACAACTTACACAGCAGATAAATGTGTTTTTTACCATTTTGAACAAGCTGTTTTTTCCCCTCATTTGGTTGTATTTCTTTCCTTTAACTGGACAGCCAAATGCTGATTCTGCCTCCGTTCCAAGGAGAAGGTCATGGTGCCCAGCTCCTGGAGGCGGTGCACAGGTTTTACTGCAGCCTGCCCAAAGTGCAAGACATTACAGGTGAGCGTGGAATTGTTTAGGATATAGTCTGGAGATCCAGACACCATTTATCTTTTTTTTTCCTGTGCAGTTAGTTGGTGCAGATGATAAGTTAAGGCCTCAACATACTCCATCCAGAGCCGGCCAGTCGACGAGGGGTCACGTGGTTGTTCGGCTTTCGTTTTCGCACACACCTTTCATAGCTCCTGAGACGCGCCGTGCTGAGCTCCTGGGAAACCCCTCCCACTGCGGTATACGTCACTGCATGGGGTTTCTTCCTGCTGGAGTCCACAATGCGTAAAAACAAACCCGTGGCCGACATTATCCACAAATCTGTCCCGGTTAAATCTCCACAGTTTTTATCAGACAGATTTATCCATGCACAGCGTCTGTTTGATCTCCATCCATGAGTTTTTGTCCATTTGACTATTTTTATAAATGTCTGCTTCCTGGTTTCCTACAACAGTCGGCTTCTGGAAGCAACCCGTTTAAAAAGAATTTTTGTAGTGAGTTGTTGAAGCAAAATTCAGCGTCCAAGCGCTTTTAGCATGAACAAACACTCCCACAAACTTCTGACCAATCACACATAAGTTCTTATGTGGAGAAGGGTAAAAAGTTCTGTCGGCAGGTCGTGATGAAAGGGGCGGCAGAGTCGACGCTGAGAATACGGTGACGTAGTTTTCGTCATGAAACTGAAAACTCGAGTTGATTTTGGCAGTTCGGATGAAGTGTGAAGCAGGCTAAAATCTGCAGGGTTGGTTTATCTTCCTGAATGTCATGTCAGACGTAAATAAGTGATTTGTGTGTGAAATGTTTAAAATCACCTAAAGATGAAACTGTATAGTTGGAAAGGATTTGTAAAAGGTTTTTTCTTGCATAGAGGATTTTGCATTTGTTGTTTTCCTAGCTGTGGCTGCAAGTTGTACTCGCTGCAAGAGGGGTCCTGGATAAATTACACATCTAAAAAAATCTAAGCACACAGTGAGAAGTGAATAATCAGGCTATTGTGATCTACAATATGATTTCTTAATAAAGACATGTCAAAATTATATGGATGTCTGTAGTTTATATATACTTAAGGAGACATTTTAGTTGTTTTACAGTCCTGATAAGTTGGATATTTCCCTCCCAATTACATTACTCTTCTATAAAAAGCGTGATGGTGGACGATGCTGAATACGTCCAATTGGATCTCAGAGCTGAAAATGTCTGTAAAAAATTCCAATGAAGGGAGAATGAAGCAATAACTGAAAGATGGTGAGCTGTTTGAGAAACAGAACGAAGGTTCAGCAGATAAAAAGAACTGAAAGTTAGCATCTATAGCAGTGCTGTCCAATCCTGGTCCTCAAGGGTCACTGTGTAACTGATATTCACTTTCAACTTGTGTAAACTGTTTCTTACGGTTTCTGTTTGCAGCTGAAGACCCCTCAGAGAACTACGTGAAGCTCAGAGACTACGTTCTGGTGAAGCTCTGCCAAAGCCTGCCGCCCTTCGCTGCCGACAAGTTGCCCCTCGGCTTCTCGGTGGACATGATCAAAGAGACGCAGGAGAAGCTCAAAATCAACAAGGTGTGCAAACACCCACACACACACAGAAAGCAGGTTTAATCTCTGAATTTCTTTTCAAATTATCAGCGATATCATGAAAGACGAGTTGCAAATGAAGTAGACATCAGATGACTGATGGGTGGGTTATAATGTAATACAATGTGGAGGAAACACAAGAAGTGGAAAAAGCTACAAAAAAGAAACAATCTTCTACACATGCATGTCTACTGAAAACTTTACTGCTCTGTAACTTGAGCTGAAGTTTGTGTTTCACACCCTTCAAGGTGTGAAATATACTGGGAAAAAGCTAAATATGTTGAGGAGCTTTAATCTGCTTTTTGGAGGAGAATGCAACCAAAAGGAAAATTAAAAAAAACATGACAATTCTCCTTTTTACCCAGTCTAATAACATGAAGGATATTAGTGGTAGGTGTCAAAGTTATTATATTATAGACGTCAGTTCTTTTTTTCTCTTTTTGCAGAAACACGCAAGGAGAGTGTATGAAATCTTGCGTTTAAGAGCGACAGACATGAGTGATGAAGAACAAGCAAGAGCGTATCGGTTAGAGGTGAAGAGGAGGCTCTTTGGTCCGTACAGAGTGAGTTTCTAACTATTACAGCTTCACACGTCAGTGTGGAGTGGATGGAAAAAGGGTTTTCAGAGTGACGTGTCGGAGTGATTTCCTCATGTATTCAAATAAATGTGAAGCTCAGATCATCTTTACTGTCAAACATGAATCCAGTCTTCCACTTCTTGTTAGCATCACATTAGAGTTGTTTGATTGGGGGAAGACAAATGCTGCATTCACTGCATACACTTGATCGGCTCACAGCCTTGTATTGTCACTATTTATTATGTTACCTTTTAAAACATCAGAAAAATTGATCTTAAGTCCTGTGAAAATTGATAGATTACGAGTGGCGTATTGTTGCAGCCACAATAGGGCACACCAGGCGCCTGGATTCACTGCTGCTGGAGCTTTTTCTCCTATTCAGACATGTCATTAGTCAGGATTTGCATTTCTTTGGGAGAAATCATTTTATGAACATGCGCTTAAAGCACTTTGTCAAAAAAGGCTGGAACTATTCAGAATTCAGCGCTTTTCAAAGCCGGTGCACTTTTTGTATCATGTTTTTGTTGTTTCTTGATGCTTTGGATGAGTAGCTCACTGTGTTGTTAAAAAAAAATATTAAAAACAGAAAGCGTCCCCTCTGAGTTTCAAACTCGACATGGGAAACACTGAGTAGATCCACACACCAGAATAACCCCCTACATCCTGTTTCCCAGTGACATTTTCTGTTTGAGCTTCTCAGTGAAACTTTGCATGCCAACCATTAGAGAATATGCTGTCAGCGGGGAAACCGCACGTCGCAGAGAAAGGCAGAAACTGACATAGAAAAGACCCATGTGGTAGAAGTGGGAAGGAGGAATTCCTTGGGAGAGTGGCAGCAAAAGATCTGGTAGCCAGATGCAAAAGGTTTCATTTTTTTTTCACCCCTCAGGAGATTTTAGCATGTAGTTAGCTGAATGACAGAGGCTGCAACTCTGCAAATGTAAATGATTGTATATTTCTGCTCTTACTCCCATTTCCTATGTGATCATATCTACATACATCTGTGTACAGGACACACAACAGGAGGCTTGTAGTGTGTAGTTTGTTGAGAACATTTTGAAGTTCTCTATGGAATTAGAAAATGACATCATTTGCGTGGGGGTGGGGGGTATGCAGAATCGACTTTTATAATCTTTATATCTACCAGTAGTTATATTGGCTGTGTTCAGGGGTTGCAGCTCACGTAGACCGCGGCCCACGTTGGCCACTCGTGTAGGCCGCATAGACATCTGTGAAATGAGACAGTCTAGTCTACGGATGAGCTTTATGTTTGCGTGACCACATGCTTCCCTTTTACCTTGTTGATATCTTTTAGGTCACATCCCTTCAGTTGTTTTTTCTTGGTATAATTTTACAAAATTCACTATTATTAGAAAAACTTTACATGTAAATAAATAAAAAGCATTAATATTTTAGGTTTATCTCCAGTATCTATACTTAACTGCATTTTATTTAACATCTCATTGCCCCAAAAATGTTATCAGCTAAGTTATTAAACTTGAATTTAAAAACAAATTCTTTGGTCCAAGATAATTTTTCAAACTCCGCCATAAGATAAACAAACTCTGCCGTGAAATTAAAAAAACTTCCACCGTCTCCTCTTTTTAAGTAATGCAATCAGCCAAAAACTGCGCCCTACATCAGCTGCAACCCCTGAATTGAGACACAACCAATGTCATTTCCTCATCAAAAACATACCCAATGTTGCTTTGACTCATTTCTGAATGTTTGAAAGATCCTTGAATCTCATTCAAAGCTCCGCCTTTTTATCCAAAGCTCCTCCCTGGACGTCAGTCCTCTGCTGAGCTCCCGCCCCAGAGAGCACCCCTCTCCCACACAGCTCCACCAGACTAGTAAAATGTATCTTAAAAATGTCCTGAAGCATCTCAGTAGGATAGAAAAAAAAGATAGGTAAGTCCTGAGACGTTTATTCTCTAAACATGACGTCCCTGTGGCTTTTAGACCTCAAAACACATTACGGCAAAGACTGGTTCACCCCAACGATCCGGTCCCCCAGCACAGAGTAATGTTGTGTATGCTGTTAAGTGTCAGGAGGACTGTGACCGGTTATACATCAGGGAAACAACTTTCTGGGTCCAACACGGGTTCATTTGAGTAAGGTTCAACTGTATATAGAGTTGCCATTTTCCAAAACCAATATTATGTAATGTTGCTTCTTTTTTTTTTTTTTAAACAAAATGCAACACTTCTACAAAAAGTTGTAAATGGCATGAAGCATTGTTGTGAAGACGAGCTGAAGTGGGAGTGTCAGAAATGGTCATTGTCCAGCTGCAGAATACATCTTTTACCAATGCTGCCATTTCTCTGCACCTCATATATTAAGCTTTAAGGTTAAGGTTTTGGCTTTTTTGTTGCAGTTCTTCCTACAGGTTTCTGCCTGTTCTCATGGACATCTTTCTAGATTTAAGAAAGTGATCAGTTTTATATATGCCAACTTTTGATTTGATTTAGATTCTTCTTTTGTTATGTGTAAGAGGTTAAAACCACTCGATGTATGTAGTTTGACATCAGAAAAAATCAGGCTGAAAGATATCTCGTTATATTTTGTGTTTAGTTATATTTTTCTGATTGTGCTGTTCAGAAAAACCAGAGGGAACTGACAAAGATGAAGAAGTGCCTCCGGCCAGAAGAGCTGGTGTCCCACATGGGCCAGATGGACACTAAGACGCAGCACGAGGAGTTGGAGAAGAGCTATCAGGTTGTTGTGGAAGACTATAGGAGAATCATCGAGAGGTTAGCGTCGCAGGCCTGATCTGATCGTGAGATGCTGCTGAACTGAGGTCCGGTCTGTCCTGAAAGCCCACATCACCACAGACTTTCACTGCAGTGTTACAGAAATGTTGAAGCTGGTGATAGACTGCAACAGAAACGGCCTCTCTTGTTTTCCATATGGCGCTGAAAAAGTAAAGCAAGTGAAATTTTCAACTGGACGGTGTGACTTCCTGTTTGTTTTGTGTGTTTAATCACAATGTGACATTAAATGATGTTTAATATTTCACAGGGATTCACAAGTTCACTGTCCTGCAGAGAATATCTGTTGTTTTTTTCCTCCATAAATAGATATTTTTTTCATTTTCTGTCTAAACTTTACAGTGTTTTCTGAAGCACTTGCTTCATAATGAAATAAAAAATGATGGTTTTGTATGTTCTAATGGGTTTATTCCTAAGAGGAAAAAAAAAATAAAATCAAGCAAAGAAGTTTTACTTTGACTACATTATTTATCTGTTTAACAGATTAGGAACACAACAAGAACAAACATAGAATATACAGTAGTAATAACCTGGTTTAGGTTGTTCAGCAGCAATATAAAACATCTGGAAGTTGGTGCATTAAATAAATGTTTTTTAGATTTTATTTTCAGCAGGTCTTCAAGTTCTGGAGAAGCTTGTTAATCAGTCGTTTATTAAAATCTGGTGTGTTAAAGCAGAGAATCATCTCAGATTGTTTCCTCTTGTCCAAGGGTTATTTTTATCCCTGTTCTCTTTGACTTAATAAAACGTAATTATGAAGGGTTTTTTTTTAGAAACATTTAATTTGAGATGTTTCTCTGATTTGAATGAATTCTTCTCCATCATGAAGAGCAGGGAAACATGTAAAACACAGTGACCCTTGAGGACCAGGATTGGACAGCACTGCTATAGATGCTAACTTTCAGTTCTTTTCATCTGCTGAACCTTCGTTTTGTTTCTCAAACAGCTCACCATCTTCCAGTTATTGCTCCATTCTCCCTTCATTGGAATTTTTTAGACATTTTCAGCTCTGAGATCCAATTGGACGTATTCAGCATCTGAGGGTTTTTTCTCATCCTCCGCCATCACGCTTTTTAAAAAAGTAATTGGGAGGGAAATATCCAACTTATCAGGACTGTAAAAGAACTAAAATGTCTCCTTAAGTATATATAAACTACAGACAACCATATAATTTTGACATGTCTTTATTAAGAAATCATATTGTAGATCACAATAGCCTGATTATTCACTTCTCACTGTGTGCTTAGATCTTTTTAGATGTGTAATTTATCCAGGACCCCTCTTGCAGCGAGTACAACTTCTGATTGGTGCTGATGCAGAGTGTTGAGACTAATGAGCATTATAGTTTTCAATTGAAACCCTTTTGTGCTGCCGTGTTGCCCCTGCTTGTGCAGATGGCTGTGATGAACACCCATCATACTTTATAATACTTTAGTACATTGTCACTAAATGAAGGCTGCAGGTCAATTTTCAATCTCTCTCCCCCATCTCCACTTGAAACAAGACAAAACCTTGGAACCCTTCACATCTCTAATTCACTCTGATTGAATCCACTCATGGCCGTGAAGGGGCCTCATCTCACTGTAGTTTTATCTGCTTTTTTCTGGACTGAGTGCACATTTTTATTTCACCGCACAAGCTTAGCCTGACTGACCTGCTAATGGGAAGTGGCATTATTGTTTGCCGGGTGCTAAAGTTTAGATGGTGTCTCGTTATTGCAGCCATCATCGTTCTTTGCTGCGCCGTGTTCGTGTAACAGTCCAAGTCTTGTCCGGTGGATAAAAGCCAAAAAGCTGCCGGAAATTATTATTGCTTTTTTTTTTTTTAAGCTCTGTAGGCCTCTTTGTAGTTCACAGAAGGCTGTAAAATCTATTTTATCCTCAAGAAAACAGATTTACTCAGCTATTCTCTACGCTTTCACAAATTGCCTAAACCTAGTTAGGTAACAATTTAATTTGTTTTTAGAAATAACTTCATGGCAAAATGTGAAAAAATGCACTTTATATAGAACTCTTTCCACTATAAGAGCTGAAACATATACAAACATGTCTGATTAGCTAACATTGTTTACCTTTACTTGCTACCTTAAATAATGCAAAAATGAACTCGACACAAAAATGCTCAGAAATACTGCTGCCAGAATAAATTTGACTTTTAGTACGGCTCTGTATTCATTTTACGCTCATATTTTGGTAGGCATCCAGGAGGCATCCTAACCAGATTCCTAAACCTGAACTGCTTTCTATGCAGAGGAGCAGCGGCTCCATTCTGAGCTCAAGCCTGGCCATCCTATGAAGGAAGCTCATTTCTTCGCCTTGTATCCAGGACCTCATTCTAGGAGATGCTTCATCCTTATCTGTTTCAAAATCTCAGCTGATAAATCTGGAAATCAACATGTTTGTGCTACAATCCTGTTCTATGTGTCACATTGGGTTTATGTTGGTAATAAAGTTAGTAGCTCTGACTTTTTCTAGTTATAAAAAGATCTGATTTAAAAGCAAATCTTTCATCAAATTTAGGTCAGTTTCTGTCAAAAAATGAGCTGCAGCCAATTTTGTGTTGTTGGCTAAGGCTGATTAACTGTAGTGGCCATCTTGAACTGGGTTGACTTCAGATGCAGAGGTATACATCCAGCGATTACCCTGAAAGGTTATGAGATATTTTGCTAACACCACAGAAAAAAGTGGTGTTGCAAACCTGTTTGTCCCCCGTCGCCGAGGTGGGGGACAGAAATGTTCTCCGTCCAACCGTTACAAATTTGGAAAGCTATAATTTTTACATAGAAAGGTTAAAATACACCAAACTGGGTATGAGTCATCCATGTTGCATGCCCGACCATAGCATGTGGTCATATGACATCATCAAAACCCTGCCCCCTGACAACAGGAAGTGACTTTTTTTTTGGCTTGGAAAGCTCCATCTCTGACCCTCTTGACCTAATCAACAAATTGTGTCAGAACACAGATAAGAACTTGACTTCACTTGTTTTCAAGCACAAAGATTTTTTAGTGAAAGGTGTGGTCATGGCGGTGCTGCGATCCTAATCCACCCCACTACTGGAATGCAGTCCAATTTTTGGAGGGCGTGTCCTAATTAGACATCATGCCATTGACATACAGTTGGCTCTAAATCACACATACATGATTGGATCTCAACCAAATGTTGTGTGCATCATAAGGGAGACCTCAACACGTTTTTGTAGTAGTTTGACAAGATCACTTTAGCGCCCCATCCATCCATTCTTCTGTTCACCTTATCAGGGTATTTAAATAATGAAGCCTGTGATGATTCCAACAAAACTGCTAACAGTTGGTCACTACTGAATGGCGACGGGGGACATCAGCGACGGTTGGCGTCGAGTTCTATCTTGTTCCTATTACCATTAGTTTTTTGTTCCAACTGTTTTTACTCTCCTGCTGCAGAGAGGTCCATGACAGTGGACTCAGTGACCCTAATGAAATGGTTTGACTGCTTCACACTGGAGGTTGATTCAGGTCTGAAATTCTTTTCAGTTTGCCCCATTTTTCACATGTCAGAAAAGGTAGGAACTTGCACCATCACAGGTATCTTAAAGCTAATCCCTATTTGTGTTTGAGGATGTTTAATCATTTAACACGTCACGTTAAAGCAGGCAGAAAGTCTTTAACGCCACTTCTCCCACAGAACAACGACCATAGTATCAAGCTTGACTTAAAGATTGGGTTTCACCTGCTGGCGTTCTTTGTGGCGCCTCCGCATTTCTCCACTGAAGCAGACAGAGAGTTTGGACAGGAGGCCCGGCAGAACTGAAGGACCTGCTGAACATGATACCTGTGTGGAGCAGCTTCTGAGACTTAGCCTGCCGGGTTCCCAGGAGAGAAGAAAGTTGGAGTCCTCCCCTCCACCTGCTCCCACCACCATCACTGCTTTTCTTATCATGTATCTGTTTCTTTTGTCCTCCTTGGTTACCCCAGGGCTCCTGGGCCTGCCCATCATCCTCAGTAAACCTGGCCAGTTCCTTTTCTTCGTTAAATGAGCCCTCTTTAAGATAATCTTTGAAGCGCTGACAGCCAGAACCAAAACAGTGTAAAAGAAACCAAGTTTGACATCTTTTAATTGTGCGTCAGAAAGCACAGATTGTGGTTTCGGGGGGCTGCTTTCAGATCGTGCTGCTGATATGGTAATTTGCTCCAGTGAAGGATGTGATGAAAGTGGTGCTTCTGATGGGGTTTGGTAGAAGAAAGTCCCGGGAGTGCATTCAGATGGTTCCTCTCACAACAAACATGACTGTATCACAAACTGTGCAGATGTACTTCATCACCTCAGGGTCAGCAAATAGAAAAGAACCTTCAGATTTTTTTTCTTTTACACGTGGAATCACAAAAATGGTCTTTATGAACAACGTGCACTTTAATGTGTTTTGATGAACATTCATGGTGATTGATTTCTGGTGAATTTGAATCATGTTTTGCACATAAAGCTCTAGATTTTCTTATTGTGACTGACAGCGAGTGAGCAGCTGCATGACAAGACGTGTTATTTTTGTCACGTTTGTCAAATAATCTTTTCCTTTTTTACAGCTCGTTAAATCCGATTATTGAAAGGGCTTAATTTGCTGCCTTGTTTTTGTCGTCTTCTTCTTCTGCTGTGCTGTTTTAATTGACTTGAACAAATGCAAATGACCTCTAGCTTCTTTTTTTCTTTTTTTAAAGTCATTGTGCGACATATAATCACTCTGACTGGAACCTGCTGTGGCATTTGGTTTTCATTTACTCCATGTGCAGTCCTAAAAAAATGACATTAACAGCATCCACCAGGAAGTTGGTTAAAAATCCACCGAGGACCAATTTTCAGTGTGTGTTTTAACTAAAAATGAGTAATTATAAAAGGAAACATTCATGTGTCAGTGTTATGCCCAGCGTGGAGGATTTAATTGTGTCTTTAAAAAAAATAAAACGACATTTAGCATTAACAGAGTTGTGGTCTGCACATGAATGGCCTCCTTTCCTGAGCGGCTGTTTCCTAAAACTGTTTTTTTTTTGTAGCGCAGGGAAACGCCGAGTTTTAATCTCTTAAATGAGCCGTGCTGTTGGAGCTAGATGAACATGTGCTTTGCTTAGATGGCGTTTTCTAAATCAAACTGTCCCATTAGGGTGTAATTGTTGTTATCTGAGGGAAAGCAGCAAGGAGGGTGGGGGGGGAGAGAGAAAGAAGTCAGACTGCGATGGTATCGGGGTCGAGGAGACAGGAAGCCTCTGTGTAATCATGTCAGCTTGGAGATCTGGGCTGAGATCGAGCCAACTGGACTGAACTGTGCTTGTGTTCTGCTGCACAGTCTGAGTTCATTTCACCTGAGTGTTTCCATTTAAGGATGCTTGGTAAAGAGAGAGAGCACGTAGTTATAGATTTAAAAAGGAGATCAGTGGGAGTTTTAATTATAGTGGGAGGAGAAAAAGTAGCCTATATGAAGACATGGATAGGTTTGTATCATTCATATAAAAAACAACAGATGTGAGCAGCCAATCAATCAATGTAGAAAGTTTGCAGGTTGTCAACATGTATTTTGGTTTATTCTATATGGGTTTTTATGATTTTTTCTGTCAATAGTGGAGACCTCCAGGGTCGTCTTCCATG
This sequence comes from Cynodonichthys magdalenae, assembly GCA_031762555.1. Taxonomy (NCBI): domain Eukaryota; kingdom Metazoa; phylum Chordata; class Actinopteri; order Cyprinodontiformes; family Rivulidae; genus Cynodonichthys; species Cynodonichthys magdalenae. Next base: position 12,757,693 of record JARVJO010000061.1, on the reverse strand, counting down.
AAACCCATTATGATTCAAAATGTGGCGTACCTTGACTTTGCAGTTCAACTTAGTTTCCATCTAACCAAGTTTTACAATCTATATCCAGCCAAAAGTCATTTTGATCTTTCTTTGACACTGATGAGCAGAATGTGTTAGATTGTTAAGTGTTCGCCTGGAAATATTCCTTATTTCAAGAAGTCTTATCAAGAGCGATTGTCTTATTCCACTGACAGATTATTTCACCTAATTTGAAAATATTCAGACTCAAATAAAATCTTATACTTTTTAAACATTTTAAGACTTGGTTAAATAGACATTTTTTTCAGTGTGGTTTTGGGTTTCCTTGGCTTTTTCTACAGCACTATCCATCTGATCTAACTGGGGTTGCATTTCCTCTTGCGTCCACATCGTGATAGGTTGACTACACTGCCCTATACTTATTAATAATACCAGCTGCTGTGGTCAGAAGAACATAAAGTTGCTTTGAGGTGGACTTTACCTTTAGCAGGAATATCTGATCTGAGCTCCTCAGGCAGCTCACACCTTTATTTTTGCTGCTTCACATTCAGTGTTTTGCACACGATACCAAACTATAGTGTCTGTTTGGTTCCTTTAGGATGAATGATATGAATGAAAGTTTGAAAGCACTTGTGATACTAATTAAGGTCAAACACTTAGTTTGAAATATAACTATAAAATCAATGCCTATTTAAGAATATCAGTAAATCTATTAGTAGTATTTCAGCATATATTTGTAAAAATAAACACTTTTTGTTTACTCAATCACTCCCCAAAGACATGAAGTGATACAATAGAAAGTTGCTTTAACTGAACTACTTTTCACAATAAAGGAGGCATTGTTTCAATGAGCTACAGAGGCTCCAACATATTTGTTTGCATCTGTACAAGTTCTGTAAAATGAGACATTTTAACATGACATATTACACCACAGAAGACAACAAAACAAAGGTCCATGTGAAATATGGCACTATTTAAGGCGAACATAAAGATATCAAATTATATTTTGTTGTTTTCTGAAACAATGACAATAAAGTTCTATTCTGTTCTATTCTAGTAAAGGCAGAATTCACTTGGATGAAATTTTATTGGACAACTGTTTGATTGCAATCAAGGGTTTAATTGTCTTTGTTCATTTTTATGCCAGTCTTGAACTGTGCGCCTACTAATAATTTTATAACTCATCTAACTCTTACAAAGAATAAGCAATCATGCAACAACATAGATCAGGGAATGTGTGTATTTGTTCTTTAGGTTTTCTGAAGAAGAACTGCACTGGGCTGATGGGAACGGTTCACAGGTTAACAGTGAGGTGACGTAATTTAAAAGAATCTAATCAATATGGAAACGAATGAAAAAATGTGACATTTGGGTCAGATTTGCCAAGCTGCTTTAAAACATGAGAGTTTATGACAGTCATACAGCCAGAATCACAATTGTTTCAAACACTTATTAATTAATTAATTATCACTAATTATGATTGGCCTACTTCTAATCATGCCTGAGTGATGTTTGTGTTGCTGAGTTGTGGCGGAGCTCCTGTTCTTTGTTTTGTTACGTTTTCAGTGAAGTGAAGTTTGTCTTATGTGTCTCTGTTAACAAAATATCTCATCAACCACTGGATGAATTTCAGTGAAGCTTTCAGAAAGCAGTCTTACAGCTGACATACAGCTCATGTTCAAGATGGCTGCCACAGCTAATCAACTGAGGAAACCCTGGTGTGGTAGTAGCTGAGAGTCGACTCTAAGATCAAGTGATTTTCAACTCTTTGACAATCCAAGGTGTTTTTGTTGTGCTCCACATTAATCACACACAAATCATGCTTCTGGTACCCAGGTGAGCTAAACTAACTGAGCAGGAGGGTGTGTTTGTGATACACAAATACCTGAAGGATGATGAAATTAAACAGGACTACTTGCAGTTTTATTGGTCACAACATTACCATTCCACAGCTCTCAGTGCAATAAATATGCAGCAACATCTTATTAAAAGTGAATCAGCGCCAACCTGAGAGACTTGTAGTGAGCTTTATCGGGAACAGAAACCGTGCAACACCAGCTGAGTATAACTTTCTCTGATGACCACATTCACAGGATGTTTCTGTGTTATGATCAGGCCTGAAACGATATGATGTTCTCCTCCATTCTAGTAACAACAAAAATAAATTCAGTGTCAAAGTCCATTCGCGAGCCTTTTACAAACCCCTGTGAGGAGTATTTTACTCCTCTAACAGCAGTGGATGTGGTTATGGGGGTGTGAGAACCATCCCAGCAGTCAGAGGACAAAGCTGCACATCAGACTTACTGTATGTCACTAACAATACGGCACCAAAACTCTCTCCCAAGACGTCTGTTTGAAACACTCCAAAGCTCTTTCTGTGTTTGTTCCAGCTGAAGCCAAGCTTACTGAGTAAATAAGAAACTCTGCGTACAGAGACATGCTGACATTTGCCAGATGCTCAGCGGTAATTAGAGCCAAGTATTCCCCAACGGACAGAGCGTGTGAGAAACTGTGAGCACCGCTGGCCGACCTGTTGGACCTGACCGAGGTGGAGCTGTGTGTTCCTAGGATAAATTCAGAACTGTTATTCCCTCCAGAAACACGCGGTTTGTTTTGAGTTGCACTTTAGCTCCAGTTTTTTTATTTTCATTTGACAAAGATGATCACAGATTAGGAATATAAAATAAAAATAAATTAGAACAATAAATCCAGAAAAGCATGAACTCAAAGATGCAGATGTTTAGTTTTTTCTTGACTTTGAAACGTTAACAGTTTGGTTTTGCAGTGTGCGTTTTAATTTTAGGTTTTGTAATTTGTATTTCTTGAAATATTTAATTTATTTACAAAAAAGAAAAAAATAATGCAAAAGCTGCTTTGCTTTAACTTTTAGTTAATGTTTTGTTAATTTTAGCTTTCAGATTCTATTTTGCTAATTTTAGCTTTTGGATACTGTTTTGTTCAATTTAGCTTTTAGATGCAGTTTTGTTGACTTTAGCTTTTAAATACCATATTGCTAATTTGAACTTTTAGTTATCTTTTTGCTAATTTTAGCTTTTAAATGCTAAAATTTAGCTGATTTTTAAATTGCTGATTCTAGCATTTAGATACTATTTTGCTAATTTTAGCTTTCAGTTTTCTGATTTTAGCTTTCCTGTTGGTTTTAACTATACCAATTAAGTTAAAAGTATTTTTAAAATAAATTTCTGCAAAGCCATTCAGTTCTCAGCAGTCACATTGCATTTTCAACAATGTAGATTTCTATAGTTTAACTTGTTTACCGCCTCCAACTCTAACTTATCCACATAGAAAGAACTGCTCCACCCCACCTCTCAGATTGGTGTAGTGTTGGCACATTAAGCAGGAAGTGAAAAGAGGCCTAAAAGTTGCCGCCACCCACCCTGTTCCTCTCCTCTCCTGCCCTCCCAGGCAGAACTGTGGCTCTGTGTCCTGGCTCCTGTCCAGGTCCTGGAGAGGGTCACGGTTCTCGTCTGACCCCGGGCCTGCATGTTAGATGTTATTATTAGAGCCTTTTTTTTTTACTCCCCTTGCCCCCATGTTTGAGTTCTCTTCCCCCACCTTACCCCAGGGCTGGCTGTCTCTAAAGCAGGAGGGACTACCAGGCTCTGGAGAGGCTCTAGACCAGGAGAACAGCTGTGCGGGTTAGAGGCTGCTCAGAGCTCCTGAGGAGGGGGTGGGAGGCTGTTCTGGTGGTGGAGGGTCTCTGCACAATCTCATCATGCACTTCTCACCAAAGCATAGAAAATGGGACGGCACTGTCGCCGTTCGCTCAAAATGACATCACAAGCTCCGACCCTACGAGGCGAGAAACACGATGTAAGAAATCTGTGAAAAATCAAAGACACGATGTTTTACTTTGGTTTACATAAGAGCTTTGCTTTATTAGATCTGTGGCTCTCCTTGCTTTCATCTTTTGACATGTGACTTGCATTGTTTTGGTTGGAAGCTTTGTAGAAGTCTGATAACATGAAAGATTTTAGTGAATTTCAAAGGAAAAGGCTTAATTACAAAGAAAATGGAAAAACTGATTATTTCTCATTTTACTACCTCCTAGATGTGCTGAACCCCTTTGAGGTCCAGTGTGTGAACTGTTGATGCAGAAGAGATGTAAAATGAAACCAAAATGACTCAAATGAAACATGAGACTAAAGTCAAAGGATTCAAAATGCTCAGAAGATCAAAAGTAAATGCAAAACTAATCACAAAATCACACAAAAGGCCAAATGAAAAGGAATATTATCTCAAAAATGTTGATGTCTGTTTTCTGAAAATGACAAAATGCACAAAAAAGAGACGAAGATGAAATGAGAAGATGTAGACTTAGACAAAAACATCTGTATGATAAGCAGCTGGAAACACAACGCTGTGACCTTTGACCTTTGTGATTGTAAAAAAATCAGCAGGACTGTTTATGTTTCTGGTCCTGTGTACAACTTTTACATTATTCTGATGAATTTCTTGATTTGCTAAAATAGATAGAAACGAAACTTACAGCTTGTTTGACTTATATCTCAAAGATTTTTCCTGGTAATTCCATACAAATCTGTAGATTTCCAGTATTGTTCCTGAACAGGTGCTGCTCTGTGAACTTTGAACTTTATAGATGTGTTCTGTGTTTCAGACGTGCTGCACAGCTCATGCACTTCAGACAGACTGCCATCAGCTGCTTTGTGAATGGATTAAAGCTCTAAAAGGCCAAAAGGTATTTAAAAAAATCTACCCTCCCTCTAACTGCCATCTTAATTCTGCCTATTCTTGGCAGGTCTGGAGGGAGGGAGGTGAAGGGGGAGGACTTCTAACTGTGTAAATAGCTCTGGAAATTGCGTGTGGCCTTTGACTGTCTCTGTAATTGCGAGCCTCTTGCAGTATTTTGCTTGGCAGTCTGAGAGGTTAACCCCTGAGGGCTGCAGGCCTGGAGCTCTCCGTCTGACTGGCAGAGGGCTCCTCAAAGCCCCACTTGTTCACCTCCCCGGACCCCCGGCAGCTCCGAGCCGCTGCTGATCCTCTTCAGGGCGAGATGGAGGGAGAGTGGGAGGCTGCGGGATTCAGTAGTGGTCCAAGGTCTGCAGGCTGAGCTCAGAGAGACCAATCTCAGGCTGTCTGGCTGCACCTGGACAGTCGTTGATGCTTTCATCTTCGTCACCAATTCTAGCGAGCTTCATCGAGCTTATAACCACAAACTTAGTCCTGTATTCAGTTCATTCATTTTATAATCTCATGAAACAGCAAATTATGAGCCCCTCTTAACGTGTGCAGAGGGATGCTCTTAGTTTAAGTATGTTGAATGAATGCTTGATACATTCATTCACTTGAATTTTAATTTATATGTTGCATTAATTCCCTAAAATATACCCTGTGTAGTCACTAAATGTGTTTGGAATCCCTAAAAAAATAAGGGACAGAGAGTCAATTCAGAAAAATAACTAAGTTTATAAAAGCAGCCAAAAATGAACTGATATCATCTCAACTCTCCACAGTTCTGAAGCTTTTTTTATTTATTTATTTTACATCAGGATTCATCTCAGCTGAATCCAGAGGTCAGTTTGTTAAACTCTATCCTCTGTCTGCTCTGATGGATGGTGTAGCTGTATGCAACGATCTGCAAAGATGCAGCCTTCCTTTATTTAGAGCGGGGAAACAGTCGAGAAAAAATAACATGCGCCCGTTTGCCTCCTCAGATTCCCACATTGTTCTCGCCGGCACTGCTCCCCCTGGGCCCCGACAGCAACTTGCAGCACACCAGACAAAAGTACAGGCAGAGAGAAAAGAAATATCAAGACACAAAAGCTCTTTATGTAACGCTGTCAAGTTGCATTGATTTTATGTTTTTTTTTTCCCCTTTCCATTTGACAGACAACATGAAATCGTTGCTTCTTGTCACGTCAAGCAGGGATTTAGCGATTGCATCGGCTCTTCCAGTATCACTGAGTTCTTTGGTAGAAATGTTTCTTTAGCTGCATTTTGTGTAGAGGCGTCGAGCATATGCTATTTATTTGTGGTTGTTGCCTTTAAACAGTAACAGATCCGCAAAATGTCTTCACAGAGTGACGCTCTCAAATCAGAGTTAGTTTGAGAAGTTTACAAAGCAGAAGAGTATCAGGGGTCTGATGGATATGTTTAAAGAGAAAATGCAGATCTTTTCAAATGGGGTTCTGTGGAAATGTTATAAATCCTCAATATCTTACCTGTTGCAGATAGCTCTTTGAACATTTTTATTTTGAAGCCATAGTGTTAAACTGACTTGCTGCCCTTAAACAATTCTGCTCTCCTAAATTTCATAGCAGTTCATGCAAACATTGGTCTTAAATCCTTTACACCACAATCATTTTCACATGATGCAACTATTCTGGAAGAAATGTAACGCCACCACCACAACCTCTTTTTTCTCCACACAACTGCAACGTGCAAGAATGGCCTGTAAAGGCTGTGTTTTGTGCAGACTGAGCTTTTAATTTGAACAAAACACTGATGATTCTTCATTGAGTTGGTTTTTTGTCTTGTCTCTTGGTATGGCAATCTCTCACTTCACAATAAAAATATAGGCCGCCAACAAAAAAGTGTAATAAATGCACTAAATCAATCTGCCAAGTTCTCTTTGTCATGTTAAGTAGCACTATAATATTTTTTTCTGTTTATTTTATATTTGACATTTTAATATAAATTTTTAAACTAGTCATTAATGGCCAGGTTGCAAAATCTTGTGTCTTGTATTCTTGTGTTTTGAGAACCAAATTTCACCTGTGGGACAATAGAAATCCGAACTGATCTGAATAATAATATTCTGAAATTATTGCTTTTAGACAGCAGTAAATCACACATTGGTCTTGATCCCACTCTGATTAGTCATATAACTCATCAATCAGATCAGAATTAAACTCTATTTCTCCAAAGTTAAATTGTTCATACAATTATCTGCAACAGGTAAGATGTTATTTGTTTATAACCACTTCAAAAGCTCTGAACTATTCATTTCATGTCCTGGAGCAGCAGCTGTGCAACCAGACCCCACTCTAACCCCACCTGTCCGGACGTTCCTCCAAACCCTCCATCATGGTCGAGTGTCACACACCCGCTGATGAACACCTCTGGACCGGCGCAGCGTCTGTGCCGACTCCGACGCCACAACTGGCAGCTCTGTAGAGAAGCACAGAGACTACACTGGATCATTATGTTACATTAACATCCATCAGGGCTTTATTTAAACTCAGACTGATTTACTTTGGAGCTAGTCACTGCAGGGAAGACAAACGGCACAAGAACATCATTAGAAGTTGAAGTCTGAGCAGGAAATCCAGACTTTATCAGCATCATCAGAACACATCTGATGATCTCAAACTGAAATGTATTGCTCAGTTAATAAACTTTTTTCCCATAAGTCTTGCTGGAGTCTTTATTTATTTAAAATTTCAGTCTCTCTGTGCAACTTAGAAGAACCTTACTGTTCACAAAACCATCAAACATTTCACTCATTCAGAGTTTCACCCTGAACTAAACAAAAAATATTGTTTAAACTTGAACTAAAATAAAAATTATCATCAAGGTAAATCTGAGCGATTTTTGGCTCGTTGGAGAAAATACCTTTTGGAGCATTTTGAAACAGAAGTCTTATTTTTATTAGCAAACTAAAGCAAAAAAGGAAGTTTTCTCATGCATTTGTTTGTTTTCACAGTTTTTGGGTAAGAGGTCCTTGAGTGTATTGAAGGGCACTGACAAATAAAATGTATTCTTAATATTTATTCAAATTAAACATTGTTGACTAATGAACAGAGATATATTAATCATTCAGTGTGAGTGAGTGTTCATATAAGGTTCAAATGTTCCCTTAATAGAGTTGTTTGATTTTAACATTAGAATTTATACTACAACAAAAATTACTACTATCAAAACAGAAGGTTATGTTTACTCCTTTAATTATAGCTGGTATTAGTCTGTAAAATAAGCACTTTTATGTTGAGGTTAATATTTTTACTTTGCTCATGGCAGCATGAACTGAAGTTGTAAAAAGTGATTACAGTTTGTAACTTCTATAAAAGATGTAACCTGTCTGAATAAGGAGGCGCGTGTTGTTTGTCTGATGACTGAATGAGACCTGGTGGATGACGGGGGGCCCGTGTCGGACACGCGGGCCCTCAGAGGTCCCTGTTGAGAACACTAAGCTCTGTATTTGCTCTCCTCTTGCGGAGCACAACAGCCTCTCCAGCTCAGGTTAGGAGAGGGGCTCCCTGCAGCTGCTGTCTCTGAGGCTGATTAGTGCGGTGATGAGCGAATGAGGGCCGGGGGAGCCGCTCACACACACACACACACACACACACACACACATACAGGCATCTATGGTTTATGAAACCACTCTGACTTTTGGGGTGTTTATGGGGACACACCTTTCCCTTCATCTGG
>JARVJO010000061.1:12707469-12749181 GCA_031762555.1 Cynodonichthys magdalenae | reverse complement strand
TAAACGCATTGGTTTCATAATGCTGGTGAGTAAACAGAAAAATTGGTCTCATATACCATAGATGTGCACGCACACACACACCCACACACACACACTGAGAAGGGGTTAAGCAGCCGGTCGGGGAGGAGACCTGCTCTGTGTCCAGGATGTAGTGTGCTGCAGTGTGATGGTGTGCTGTTACACTGCGTGAGGCCTCAGCTCCACTTGGGTTCTGATTGGGCCTGTAAGATCACAGTCCCCCCCCCCTCTCCCTCAGGGTTTCTCTCCCCACATCCTCCCTGTTGATTATCACTGCTGCCAGAGCTGACTCTTGCACTCCAGCTGCTGTCCACACTCTGGCTCTGGGGCTAATTTATCCAGGCTGCACGGAGGGAGAAAACTTTCTCACACTGTTCTGAGAAGAAAAGCTGCTGCACACCAAAAGCTTAAATCTTCTTGCAAGAAACTGCCATGCATGCATTTCTGTCCTTGACAGGGAGGAGTTTTCAACAAAATCCAGCGCTCCAAATGTTCCAAACATGGTCCCGCTCCTTCTTTTTTTTTTTTTACTTTGAAATAATTTACCAGCTCAGACCAACATGTGTTCTCTGCAGGTGTTTCCTCTGAGCAAAACCTGGGTCAAAGTGCTGCCTTCACTGTCCAGAGGGCGACTCAGCAGTCAACGTCAATGTGAAACTCAACTCTTGAGCTCTTAATAACAAACATTCTTTATCTCGCTGGCTACTGTATAGCAAAGTGCCTCTTTTGCATGACATAAAAATAGAAAAATGCTAAATATTTTATTTTTGCATGAAAAAAGGAAGATGGAAATGAAGTTCTTGCCAAAACGGCTCCCATTCTTCCATTGGAGCGTTCCAAGTTATTGTTATTCGATAAAAGCAACGACTGAATAATTCAGTCAGACATTGTCATAAGACAGAGCTGCAAAACATCAATTTGTGAAGCTGTGAGGGAGGAAAAACACAGCAATTGACCAGTCAAACAAGTGACTTTGGAACATTACAAAAGAGGTAGATTTCAAAGGCGACAGGAATCAAAATAAAGCATCTTCCAAGAGAAAAATCTGAATTAAGAAAACTCAGCCTACAGAACATCTTCATTTCATTTAAAGTGGCTTTCAAATTCAAACTCAGCTCCAAATGACAGATTTGGACTTTTAAAATACAGTTTATGCTCGTTTTGGGAAATATTTGGGAGGTTTACGTTTGTAGTTAATGCAATGTGACAACTATCAATTCAGACAGCCTTCACTGTATAAACATAAAGTCTATCCTTTCTGGATTATATCCATAAAAACCACCTGGACACGGGCCAGCAGCTCTCGGAGTTAAACCTCATCTTACATGTGAGTCTGAGCTGCAGCATTATGTGAGTGTTGAGTCCTCTGTCAGCCTGCAGGGCTCCGGTGTCTCTGTTGGGCCGTTCCGGGTCACACAATTGGACAGAGATGGTAAATGAGTGCTTTGTGACTGTAGAGCAGCTCTCATCTTCATGTACAGTTTCTTCTGTTTTTTTTTCCTTTCTTCCTTGTAGCTCATAATGACCCCAGACTACGTGACGACAGGCTTTGTATCTGAAACTAAAGATGAGCTGCAGGTTTCTTTTCTGCTGTGTGAAGCAGAGACAGAAGGTTTGTGCAGAAATGTCTGTAATGTATGTGTTGCTGTTTATGTTCGAGGCCTCGCCTGCTTGTGTTAAACACTACAGCAGGGGGTCAACAATTGATCTAATCAAATTTATGCCCAGAATATGAGTTCAGTTTACGGCAATAAGCTGTAGTCTGGTGCACCCCCTCCTACACTTGCAGATCTCTTACAGATACTGCTTATATTCTTGTAATTTATCTTATTTTGAAGTAAAATAAACATTCGTTGATTAACATTTAAAAAACAGAAACTAAAAAAGGTTAAAATAATACATTTTTCCCCTTGATCCTCATCATATTTACAGTAAACAATGTGGTCAGTTTATAACTGGCAGGTGTTTGGAATTCCTCCTCTTTATATTCTGATATAAAATATATATTTTTATTAAATATAATACATTAAATAAAATTTCTCCTCACCAGAAACTCTCCAAAACCCATGTGTGTACTTGGATAAATAATAATTTTCCTTTTAAAAAAGGCTACCTCTTTCACAAAAAACAAAGTATTTTAAGCTGCAGTTCCAAATGCCAGTTCTGTGTTCACACTTGTAAAAATATTACCCAACTTCCTGCATGAACTCAACATTTTGTTGCACTTATCTGAGTTTTTTTCCCCCCACAAACTTTACGCACAGATAGCATCTCATAGGCCGTTAAAAACAAATTAAGCTAAATTGCAGCTAATTTTGTGACGTTTGCCTTATTTGGTGTTTAGTTTAAGTGCAGTTTACTTGGAACTCCCAGGTTCTAATTGCACCAAATGCTTAGTTATTTTTAGTCTGACCTTCCAGAAGTGAATCAAACCTCTGGACAACAATGACGCCAGTGTGGCCTACTTGTGGCTGCACACTCACTGATCTTTAGCATGGATAAATTGAAAAAGTCATATCTTTGATCCTTTGATACAGCCTCTTGGACCGGCCAGCAGTGGCAGGAAAAGCAGTAGATTTAGAATGAGGAATGCATTGAAGGGTGTGCTGTTTACTTGCAGCATGGGCAGCTGGTTAGCCAGCCCTCTGCCTTTTTTTTTCCTCTCCTTTTTTTCTTTTTACACTCCCTCCCATCGCTTTTCAATTCCAGCCAGACCCCAGGCTCAGCCACTGACTGGGGAGCTGGAATATCGTGCACTGGGGATCAATGCGGCCCTGAGTGAAATGTCAACTGTGGCCCTGCAAAGTGTCAGGCTGTGAGGGAGTTGTAATGGCTATTGATCCACTGTGCGCTTAATGCAGAGCTGCCCTGCCACGACGCGAGCCAGCTGCAGCAGAAAGATATGTATGAGATGAGCTAAAACTGAGAAAATAGAAAAGAAAGAGCCCACAGTTTCATCTCCCCTCCCCTCTTCCTCCCCTCCTTCCATCCCTCCCTCTCTGGCTGCAGATTGATCTTCCTCTTCCTGCTGATTCTAACTGGGGTCTGTCATTATTTTACTCTGTCATTAGGGGCTCCATTGACAGCCTTGGCCTGTCTGTGCCACTCTATTGAGACAGCAACACTTTTCCCATGCGGCGTTCCCTACATTTATTAAAGTCTCTGACAGCCTTGTCTCTCTTCATAGATGGCTGAGCTTCAGGTCGTGATGCAGTGGTGTAATTGGGAGACGAGTCTCTCTGTTCCTGGCTTGTAATATCTGGGAGGTACAGCTGTAGGTCAGACTGGTTTACATCAGACTGCTGGTTATGAAGCACCAAATCAGACCACCTCTGTGTGTAGGTCAGTGTCTGTGTTCCCAGAGGCAACAATATGGACCCTATAGTTGCTCATGAATCATAAAGATGACTTTTGTAGGGTCTTTTTTTGTAGGACCTCTTGGCAAAACCAGTACATTAAACCTTATTTAGCATTAAATACTTTATTTCTCTAAATAAATAGCAGTCATTGAGTTTGTAGGTTCAGAAGAAAACAAATTAATTGTAATACTTCCCATAGAGCGAAAACACGCAATAAACTTTTAAAAATGCATCATTGGTAATGAGTAAAGTATACAATCTGTGCAGTCTAAATTAAAATACTGATTTATGACTTTGTGTATTTTAGTTATAAGTGAATCACAGTGAAAAAAAATTATTTTATTTTTGGTTTAGTCACCATTTGTATAAAATGGCAGCAAATTGACTTTTGTTTGGATCAAATTAGTTTTATCTCCTAAAAGAGATTTAAAATAATCCAACAAGCAGAGACGACCCTCAGTGGAGAATAACATGAAAATACAGCAACCAAAGAAGTGACTGTTTCTCAAAGCAACGATGAGTTTAGTAAATCATATGAACTTCGGAGATAAAACATATTAGGAGAAACAATGAGTTAGGGAAGTGTTAATTATTCAGATTCCTTCCTTTTAAAATATCAGCATCTGTACAAAAGGTTTTTTTCTGTAATGAGGTAAAAATAACTTAATGTGGGGTACCTCTTTAAATCTTAATCATGTCTGTTGGCTACAAACCTTTTATAGGCCAGATGTCACACATTAAGTGATAAAGATCTGTTAAGAAAAAGCTGAATTTTGATGACTTTTATCATCAAAGGTTATGTTTTTTTGAGAGGAGGTGATACAGAATAATAAATTATCAGGGGCAAGGTGAAAAACAGTTAAAAGCTCTTCCTTGTCAAAAAGAATAAAATAAAAAATAATAAAACCCCCTCTTCTGGCTTCTTTTTTTTATCCTCCTAATAATTTTCCAGCTTATTGCTGATGGCCTGATTAAACCTGCTTCTAAAAAACGTGTTTGTGCCCAAACTTTGCAGCAGGCACTAAATTCAGCGCCTGTTTGTTTCAGTGACAAGTTGACCCAACAGTTTAGTTTTTTTTAATACGTTTTTTTAAACTCGCTTTCTATGGAGCTGAGTATAAAAAAATGGCTGAGAGATGCAGCCCAAACAGCTCTACATAACCTTCATTTCTGATCATATGATTATTATTTTTGTTGCATTCTCTGAGCCCCGGATTTATCCTGGAGGGATCTGACAAGTTGAAAACATTTCAGGAGGCTGTCAGGAAGTTCACAGTGGGGTGCACTGATTTGAGACTGGTGCTTTAGGGAGGGTTATGTGTGTATTTGTTGGTTGCACATACAAAAAAAGCGATTCTGAGTTGAGTCTTGGTGGGACGAAGCTGCTTCTCCGTGTTATAAGAGGCATAATGGAGCAGGACCAGGGGGTCTCATGAGATGTCTTGGCAGCATAACATGCAGGGCGGCTCAATGGGACGGAAGTTATCATGAGGTTTGGGGTGAAACTGATGACGTAAACTCATCATTTCAGCTGTCTTAAGCTGCAAGGATGCTTATAAGTAAAGCATCTGAGGGGGTCAGAGGCCTTAAATGTTGGAGGTTTTCAGCAAAAATACCCATTAGTGTCGATTTTTATCTAGATGCATAAAACAAGCTTTAAAATGCAAGAAAACAATACATTTTGACTCCACAAAAGTTGTTTTTCCATTCAGCAAGGAATGTTTTACCTGCTGTGAAAGAAAAAAAACTAATTCACATCTCACAGTCTCATTTTTCAGTGAAACCAAATTGAAATTTTAATGCATTTCAAAGTTTCTCTCCTCCCAGAGTGGAGCCGCTGACAGACAGAGGGATGTCATATTTACAGTAGAAAACTCTAATGGTTTAATGCACTCCACAATACTGTCAGCTCCCGAGTTCCCGGGAATAAAACGTGCTCTCCAACATAAAGGAAAAGCAAAGAACAAAATTATTCCTCGAGCTTTCGATCACGCCTCAGCATTCATGGCAAAGTCTAAAAGGGCATGTCAGTCTGGCTGCCTCTGAGAGAGATAATTATCCTTTTCCTGTCAGAGAACAACAAATGATAGCCAACTATGGGGGTGCACTTTCAGGAGCTGAAATTTGTCAATAGAAAGAAGAAGGAGGTTTAATTTCTGGCAGCTGCACATCTACCTTTATCCTGTTTTTTTCTTTCTTCTTTTTTTTTAGTGGTCATTTGTCGCTTTTTTCCCCTCTGTCAAGCGCAGTGCCGTGCTGTTTGTTTATGTCTGTGAGCTTCTGAAGGTGTATTTATGTGCCCTGCATTAACATACCTATTTATAGTCCTTCACTTTCTTACAGTCATCTTTTTTTCTGTTGTGACCATTTCACAGATTATATATTGTCCAAGTAATTTCCCTTTCAGCATCTGTGTTTTTTACCTTTCAGGGAAAGCAGTGAATGGAGGGAAAATTATCACAATTACTCATATAATTGAGCCGTCTTTGTAGCAAGTGCGGCTCCAGTAGCCCCCTTTTTTCCATCAGCCAAAATGGTTTCATTATATGGGTTTTTCATATTCCCTGACACAGGGCTCTGCTGAGGGCCTGGCGCGTGGATGAGATGCAGGATGAACAGAGCGAATCATTAAGGTCACAGTAGGAATAATTATCCCAGCTATGGAAAGAGCATCTACAGCCTTTTTTCTCCCGCGGCACAAATGCAATGTCCACGGCTTTTAGTCACAAAGAACTTTGTTACAAATGGAGCTTCCACCTTCTACTTATACAAAGAAGAGAGGGGGAGAGCAAGACTTGTATCAACATGACAATTTTCCATCATTAAGACTAATGACAGGCACAGACTGTGGGGATCAAGGGGAGCACAAAAAAAAGAGAGGCGCATTCAGGTGTTGGCTGAGTGCTGACCTCCTTCCTGTCTTTGTTGGAGACTTAACTCTTAACAAAAACTAAAAAGGGTTTCAGACTAAAGGCGCTGTGGCAGCTGAACGTCAAGCAGCCCCGCTCTCCATGGGCAAATGACTTAATTGCCGAATTTGCATGTTTCCATTTGCTGGGAAATTAATTCAATAAGACCTACATGTAAAGATGTTTAATCAATCATTGTTTTGGTGAAATAATTCCCCCCGGCTCTCTTACATCACGTTTGCTAGCTGGGCTTCTTGTTTTTTTTTTTTGTTGTTGTTTTTTAGGGTGGACTTATCTATAAATTCTGTTTTTTTTTTATCGAAGCAGATCTTCACCAAACAGTGCAGCAGGTATGAGACATTATTGTGACACTGGTTTCTTTTACAGTTTAGTTGAATTAAGTAAAAGCCATATTTTTCCAAGTCCTTTCTCCCCCTGCCTTCACTCAGGTAATTGGTCATTTTGCAGCCAATTTTGGGCAGCTTGGTTGCTTGCTGCCATGGCCTGACCCCTGCTGCTGCTGTAATGGGGACAGCATTTCTACCAGTTCACTGGGGGCTTTTTCCACACCGTGACCCTTGCTTTCTAAGGAGAAAGCACCTTTGAACACTAAAAAGGCAAAATGGAGTAGAAATGCTACTTTGAAGTTTGTTTGTTTTTTATGGCCTGATGGCAGACAGTCAGTTTTGGGTTAATCAGGTGGGATATAATCATGATTTTTAACATTCAGAGGTTTTTGCTTTAAGAGATATAGACAGTTGTGCAGAAACAAACTTTCTTCTGCTTTTTCTCAGACTTTTAGATTTGACCGCGGAGCAATAAGAACTTTAGGATGTCCAGCAGCCTGACATGATGAGGTGATGTGAAGTAGGAGCTTCAGGTGTCTCCAACACCTAAAAACAAACAAAACAATCATTAATATCCTGCACAGAATCTATACAATTTTATGTTTTAATTATTTTTCCAATTGAAAGGCACTTTAAATGATTGATGATTCTTAAAACAGCTGAAATAATTTAAATAAATTACAAGTTTGTAAGTTTTATTATGTTCATAAACATTCAATTTAGTTTCAGGTTTATTTGTTTTATGCAATAAATATCAAACTGATTCAACTTTATTTAAAAACTGTGCTAAAAGCAACCAAGGTTGATCAGAGTGCTGAGCAACAAACTCATTAAATTAATTAAAACATAAGAAACATAAAAATTTATAAAAAGAAATTAAATTAAAAAATTAAAAAAACAAATCATTGGGTTAATTTAATATAAGGACATGTGACCATAACATAAAACTAAATATAAAATTATTTTTTAAACACAAAGTATAGCATTTAAAAAACTTTTTTTATTTTAACATCTATATTTCTGTAATACTTAATTTAATTAGAAAAATATTGTTCATTTTTAACTACTTCTCACATCAAATCAGTTTTATAAATTTATACTGATGAAAATAACTGCATGAGACAATAATAAAATAAAATTATTATTCTAATTAATAACATCACATATATCACTCAAATCTTTAAATCAGCAGGATTTAGTTTTCAATTTTTTTTAAATAATCAGATGAAACTTAATATAAGTGTCCTCATTTGACCTTTCTGACCTTTCTGATGATGTAGCAGTTTAACCAACATGACAGTCTTATTTCTCAGATCATGTCAGTCCCTTTTTTTTTTTTTTGCTGTTTACACATAACTTAGCAAACAAAATCAATTCACATTTTGATGCCACATTGAACATGAAAATAGACACTGAATCGAGTTAATTGTGGCGCGTCTAGTTTGCGTTCATTGACGCTGCAAATTACAGGATGGCAGCGAAAAGCAGAGCCCGAGAACAAAAGGCAATTTTTACTTATTTGATCCGCTGCCTTTAAAACGTGAAACACCAACCTTCCTAGTTTGACACGTCTGCTGCTCGTCACCAACAGAACCAGTACTACACTCAGACCTGCAGCTGAAGGGGGAAAAAATGGGCCTTTAAGGAATAATTATATATTTTTCTGGTATTTGAGACATTTCTGTTGAATCATATTCAGTGTTAATTTATTAGAAAATATGATAAATATAAGAGGAATAGATTAAAATGTAATTTGTGGGTTTAAATGCAAACAATTTGAAATCTTACAGATAAAAATAAACAAAATGAACAGACTTAAGCGCTTAAGGGGTATAATCTAATGTTTGTGAATTTAAAAAAAATATATAAATTTAAAGGGTACAATGTCATGAAAACAGATCAAACAAATCATAAAAGAAACAAAATCTTGTTTTTTCATATATTTGTTACTAAAATAAACATTTGCAAGCAAAATCTGTGCAGCACCAGTGTTTGTTTACCTATATGTAAACAGCCAAAGTCACTAAAAACAAGCCAACAATAGTGACAACCAATAAAAGAGGTGAAAGATTCTGATCATTTGTCTGTATTGTTTTATAAATGAGTTTGCAGATTAAAGTGTTTTGTTGACATTAAGCGCACACCCGCATTTCAGGATCGCATATCTGGGAAAAACTACTGGAATAAACTAGTTTAATGTTTGGTTTTACAGTTTGCAATGAGAGCCTTTAAACCGTGGCCTCGGATGCAGATTCTGCAGACACGCACGCGTACGCACGCGCGCAGATCAACTTTGGAGGCTGTTAAATTTGTGGCTCTGCAGCTGAGGAGGGCCTCCTGAAATGAAGTCGGTGACATGTTGCCCCCCCCCCTCCTCCTCTCCCGTCTGTCTCTCCACCTCTGCACTAACCCCTCAGGTGAAGAGCAGCAGGTGTTAAAACACCCTCAGCCACAGAGCTACTCACTCCTAATGAGTCCTGCCTCCGCGCTCCAGCCATGCATGGAGGACTTTATTTTTAGTGTGGCGAGTTAAGAGTCCTGCTGCTGCCCGGGGTGAGGGGGTGTGGGGGGTTACTGCGCTGCCCTCCTGCCGGCAGAGTCAAATTATTAATGACCCTGGGAATATTATCACATCTCTGATCCACCCTATTGACACGAAGGAGGCTTGAGAAACATTTTACAGTAATAATAATAATAATAATAATAATAATAAATAGGTAATTTCCACAGGATGCTCTCCGTTAAGTCTTTCCAGCTCCAAATTGCATCACAAAAACCTCTCTCATTATTCTTCTTCCTATTATTATTAGTGCACTTCTGCTATTATTTTATATGCTTCCTTTTTTTTCCTCCCCAAATTCCGCTTCAATTCTGTTAATAGTTTTGCTCGCAGCCGTCTGTAGATACTATAATCGTGGGAAAATAATGACAGTTATCAGTCGCACCCACCAAGTACCCATAAAAAAAATCTGTCCTCTGTTCTGGAAGATGATAATTATTGGTTGTACTACCATTATCATTGTCGTTGTTGATAGAGGAAAATCTTGAGGCATTTTTTTTCTTCTCCCCCAAAGTAATTCCAGAGAAATCACTTCAAATTGGCCCATTTCAGGGGGGACAAGGGACCATGCTTTGGCTATATAGCCTAATATTTCACAGAAATCTTTAAATCCCGCAGCAGCCAGCCTGGTAGGCACATTGTGGCGCACAACACGCCGTGATGTCAGCCGCCTTGCATTTTTTTTCTTTCTTTCTTTTTTTTTTTTTTTTGGATAACGCGTTTTGCAACTTGCCAGTGCAGTTTTTTTCTCCCCCACTTCAATTATGCAATTACTCTGATAATCGCAGTGAGGGAATTTAAGCGCCTTTAATTTGTTATTCAGGTGGAGATGATGGAGGGACCGCGGATGATGATGGAGCAGCTCGGCTGTGCTCCTCCTGCTCTCCACAGACACCAGAGGAGCTGCAGGCTGCGCGTGAGTCCTGAGGGAAGGAGGAGACCCGGGATTCTTTGCTCCATGCTTTTCAGAAGAGGGCGTCCTGCAGAGGCTCTCTGACCTCGGATGGCGCGGATTTATCTCCTTCTGCATCACGTAACTCTTTTTTTTAATGTTATTTATCTACACATAGGTTATATAAGCAATCTTTCGTTTTAGTTATATTGTGTGATTCCCAACATCTAAGCTTTTTAATTAGAAGAACCAAGAACAAAATAGATTATGGTTTTGTTCTTCAGTTTAACTTAATCCAAATAATCCCGTCAAGAAATAAAATCAGACAAATTAAAAAAGCATCACTGGATTGCACATAAATTGCATGAAATTTTGTTTGGAAACATTAGAAAATTCGTTTGCCATGCGCTCAAAAAGCTTCTAAAACAGGCAGATGTGCAGCAAAACATCCATCCGAACAATTAAATAAATCTAAATTTTCTATTTTCTGCAAATAGTTTAAAACGTTCATAATTAAATCTAAAGTAAGAATAAGTTATTGGCTATTCCTTTAATTAATTTAAAACTATTAGTGAGTGTTGCAGATGAGTTTGTGTGTGTTTTAGGTGCATGTGTCATCCTAAGGCCTACCTGAAGCCCCGTCCTGCTGCTGCCAGGTGGAACTGAGACCTCAGCTCGCGCTATGTGTTAAATACATGACTAATTACAGACCTACTTATGAAAACTGAACGCCAGTGTTATGCTAATACACGGCCTCCTCCTAATGGCGCATTATGAGCTTTAATAAAAAAAAGCTTTAATCAGACTGGCCGGCAGACAAAGCATCTGGAACTGGGGTGAAAATGTTGTTTAAACTCTATTAGATGCCACTTAAAAAAATAATTGGAACATAAAAAGCCTGATGGTACAGTGAATCTTGACATGTCAAAAGGAGATCTGAGGTTTTATGTGTTTCCTTGACTTCACCAGGTTCTTCGGACCCAGCCCCAGCGTCACCAATCGTCTTCTCCCTTGGAGAGAGTGGACCAATCAGTGACAGCCTCCGATGAATATTCATGAGTCCGAGATTCAAACCTTTGAGCGAGTTTTTCTTGCTCCACAGCATCACTCCTGGGACTTTTCACGGGCACAAACTGCATTTTCTTATGAATGGAAACAGAAAAAATCGGCTCGGCTTAAATTGGGACCCGTCCTTCACTGAGATCATAGGAGGAAAACAACAAAAGCGAGACGAGGGGAACCGCCAGAAGAGATGACAATGACTACGATTCCAGAAAGTCTTAATAGCCCTGCCTCAGGAAAAGCCGTTTTCATGGAGTTTGGACCCCCGAGTCAACAAATGTCGCCTTCCTCCATGTCTCACGGACACTACCCCATGCACTGTTTACATTCTGCAGGTCACACACAGCATGACAGCTACAGTCCGGCCTCATCCTTCCCCAGATCTTTGGGTTATCCATACGTGAACTCGGTCGGCAGCCATCCCACCAGTCCATATCTCAGTACAGTACAGACTTACCAAAACAGCTCGGGACTCGCACAGACACGACTGGAGGACGCAGGTATGTTGACTTTCTGTGTTTCTTCGGGCTTTTCAAACAGTCCCTGCTTAGGGAGGAAAATAAACGACGCCCCAGATGTGGAATTAAGCTTGTCAATTATTTATTGCGTAACGCTATAAACAATGTATGCAATTAAGTGTAATTATACCTAAAGTACAGCTTGTTAAACTTGTAGCCTACTGAAGTATTCATTGCAGCGCAAAACTGTCGGTTCTACAGCTGCTCCTCGCATGCTTGTCCTGTTCATTTTTCCCCCTTTTGTGTTTCTTTGTCTCCATCAGCGCCGGAATCTGAGAAGAACACTGTGGTGGAAGGCGGAGAGGTGCGATTTAATGGCAAGGGGAAAAAGATTAGAAAACCAAGGACTATTTATTCCAGTTTACAGCTTCAGGCTTTGAACAGGAGATTTCAACAAACTCAGTATTTGGCGTTACCGGAGAGAGCGGAGCTCGCTGCGTCGCTGGGTCTCACTCAGACACAGGCAAGGCTGGGAAACTCACACATAGCTTTACACCACAAGACTTTTCATTTATTATTATTATTATTATTATTATTATTATTATTATTATTATTATTATTATCGTAACGTATGCGGAAAGCGTGCGTAAAGCGTGCGTAAAGCGTGCGTAAAGCTTGCGTAAAACCAATTTTTTCTAATTCCAAATGATTTTCTTTGTCTCTACAGGTGAAAATTTGGTTTCAAAATAAACGCTCTAAATTTAAGAAGCTGATGAAGCAAGGCGGCAGCACAATTGACACCAATGTTTTAGCCACCGGCCGCGGACTTTCGAGCGGCTCCCCCTCAGTGGCGCCCGTGTGGACGTCGCCGACCACCGTGAAGGCTTCTGTGGGCACCACCGGCTCCTACATCCCCAGCTACACCTCGTGGTATCCGAGCACGCACCAAGAGTCTATGCAACAGTCGCAGCTCATGTGAAGAGTGACCGGATTGTCGGGACGACAAAGTGACCTGCAGCCAACTGTACGCGCGCGCGGCTCAGCATTGGTGATGCTCGACAATAAAAAAATAAATAAAAAATAAAAAAAAACACAGACTGCTGTTGCCGCATCCCTGCGAGCTGACATACCGAGGCCTGCTCAGATGATGGCAGGCAGAGGGGAAGCAGGGGGATAAGGAGGGAGAAGAGGCGTACAATGTATCCAGGGCAACAAGTCCAGCGGAAATCAAAAAGGCAAAACGGATCCTTCTTTTGGATGTTGCTGATTCCTGTTTAGTTCTTTTTATTTGTGTGAAGAGTTTAGTTGCTGAGCTTGTTCTGTTTATAAGAAAACACGGGTTTGTTTACGCCAAAATGTCAAGTCTTAAGGTGATGACCACCTAACATCATTGAAGGCCAATCAGGCCACAGCAGTGACTCTTTAACCAAATTATTGATCACAAATAATGCGCAGGCCTCACACTGACATCATCCCTAATTCCACCACAGTGAAGCCTCTGTGCAGCGCCACGTGTCCTTATGTTGTTTTTACGTGTTCGTTATTTAAGTTAAATTATTCAGACCTTTCTGTTAGTCTGTGTTCTATTTGTGAGAACAACACTGTGTTGTTTATGCTGCACTAAAGCTTTTTCTATGCCGTGCCCCCCGATGTTATGTGAAAAATATAAAAAGGCCAGACGATTCGCTGCTTTAGAAAAAAATAATCCCGCGGATGAGCAGCTGACTTGTCACTGTGTTTTTGTACATAATTTCTGGATTTTGTTTTATTATTTTTTTATTTTTTTGTGCTGTATACTGCTGTGAAACAGGGTTTTTAGGGTTTGTGTATCTTCTCGTTCAAATGTGTTTTTAGTCACCATAGAAAATGATTTAGTTTTGTATTGATCACTTTAATTTATTTATCTGTTTCTGGAGTATATGTACATAAAAAGTGCTAAGTTTCAAAAAGCAGTAAAATATGATTTAAATTATGCCAAGCCCGGTGTATGATTGAATCCACCCCCACCTCTTTTTTTATTTTTTGTCCTTCTATCCATCCTCATCGTTAATATGAGCTGACACAAAGCATGTTGGCTGCAGCAGACACCATGAGGGGCTCCTCATGTTTAACAATCAGCCAGACATGGATTTGTGCTGCTTCTGATCAGTGCTTACAGATGTGCCCAAACTTCTGCAAATTTTAAAAACAAGACCCTTTTGTTCAACTAAAAATTTCATCTTCTCTTATCTATGCAATTGTCTTTGCTCTGCTAAATTAAAATGAAAAAATATTTTAATTCTAGGACTTTATTCTGAGTTTTTTTCTAAAAATATATAAATTCATGCATTTGATTGTCCCATTTTTTTGGTCAAAATATCGAATATTTTGTGATTGTAGAACTACACAGGAAGCAGGTGCTGTAAAAAGTCCAGATGTCAAATGAGAGTGAATATTTCCTAGACCTATTTGTCCGATAAAAAACCCGATTAATTGAAACGAGGAACCACAAAATGTGCTCTGTTGTCGAATTTATCTTGATCATGAGGTAATTTAATTTTTGAATAAAAAATGTTCTCTATTTAGAACGAAAGGATGACTTCCTGTTTACAAAATTTGGTGGATAATGATGAGCATTTTACGCGTCCGAATATTGAATCTTCCTGCGTAATGCGTGCGTAATAACGCACCAAATGTGTTTTTTTAGTGAAATGATGTGGCCTTATTATCTAAAATAAAAGGTAGATTTTACTTGCCCATTTTGGAACAAATTTTAGAAGAATAGACTCTTGAAAATACTAATAATATTACAAATAGATTACTTTAAAATAAAATAAAATGGGGAATGTTTTTAATCTCGCACATTGTTTGATTATATTTTAATTATGTTGTAAAATTAGATGCATAATAATAATAATAATTTTATTATTACAATTTCAGATACAAGATCAGAACTAAAAACGAAGCTCCTGCATTATTTATTCTTCTCCATCCTCAGCTTTAATCCTCTCTCTATTGTTACATTAATAACTTTTCCAGTCCCTTGTGAACATCTATGTATAGGGCCCATTAAAGTAGCACTAAGGAGGCAGAGCTGCTGCAGAAATCTGCCTACCTTTAGTCCCAGAAAAGACGCAGCTGCACATCCAAGAGGGTCAGTGTTATTTCGCTGTATTCTCTCCTTGATTATACGAGTTGAGCCCATCAAACCCGGCATAATTACAGTAATTTTGCCCTTATTTATTCTAATGCAGTTTCCTATCTCAGAGGTAATTATGAGCAATTTTTTTCTTTTTTGGGGGGGAAACGAGGATCTTTTTTGCCTTAACAAAAGAGATAGGGCTCTGAAGGAAATTCTCTGCTGCAAAAAGAAAAAAAGAGAAAGAGTGAGAGAAAGTGAGAAATAGGTGAGCTGCCATTTTGTCACCGTTTTCCTTAGATTTAGCCTTTTGCATAAGAGTGACAAATTGCTTGCAGGTGTACATCACCAACTTGTCAATGCAAAGAGGCTTCAAGATGAGCGAGGCACGAGCTTTACTTCTGCCTCCTCCTTTTTACTGCATGATGCCTGAGCTGCACAAAAGATTTTTTTTTATTCGAAATAAAGTTTAAAAAATGGAAAGTAACAGGTTTTCCTAAAAGATTCATTAGATCATCAAAGAATCATCAACAAAATTAGAGTTTAAATTATTAAAAGGGGCTTTTGATGAAATAAATTGATCAAATTAATTAGATTAATCCTGTTTCCTGTCTTTATGACCTCAAATGCATTCCTAAAGAGGAAATAAACATTCAGCACACACCTTGAAGTCGAAGCTTCCTCTTGGTTTGTATTTTGCAGGAATCGTCATTGAATCCTCACAATACACACTTATACACACACATTCACACTCACAAAATCATGGCTTAAATCCCCACAAAACGTGTCTCCATGTGTCGGTCCGAGCCATAGCTGCAGAGTTCAGAATATGACTGCAAATCTCAGCTTTATTTCCCCCTTTTTATAGCCGATGGAGAAAAAAAAAAGAAAAATGTAGATTATTAGCATAAATGTTTACTCCTCATTACGCTGATGACATTGTGCACTCGAGATCTTGGTAATCTTTGGGGGAAATTATGAGTAATTTTTTTAAAATTTAAAGCAGCAGTTACCATGCAATTCAGGCTAATTCCGCGTAGGGCTCCACACGGATATAATTATCGTTGAGTCAAGATGTTAGGCTAAAAACTATGCATTGATATTCCCATTTATTATGTACATACAACTCTGACAATGTTGATGCTTGAAATAGCGGGAAATTGTCTTGTGTAAAAAATTACACCCCATATTAGGACATGTGAAATTGCGAAGAATTATATAGTAATTGCAGGCTTTCAGATTTGAAAGCCAGAATGCTCCAACCAGAGCAAATGTGGATGAAATTACAGATCAGGGTTTAAATGAGGATAGGGGGGTATGTGGCATTTACAAGTTGCCTGGAGAAATGCAAAAAAAAAAATAAAAGCCACAACAGCTCTAATCCTTGACTGAAATCACAGGGAAGAAACATGCAGAAATCCTTAAAAAAAGTTTTCACCAAGAAAAACAAAACACGTCATGTGTTATTGAAGATTCCGTACAGTTAAAAATGCAAAATATAATAAAACACAAAAAAAGTTATTCTGAATTGTATTGAATGGTGCAGTTTGAATGAGTTGACTCATTTTTTTTTTTGATAAACTGAAAGTCTGAAATGCAGGTACGCAGTCAACGTCAACAAAGCTGAATATGCTGAAAATCGTGCAAAAGCTTGATATGACTGACTTAAACTTAATAGTCTGTGAAGGTAATCAAATTAGAAAACACTGGTGAAGGAGTGAAATGTTTAAAAACAAATGTGTGTCTTGGGTTTATTTTTTCAGAAAAAATGGTCAAAATATATTAAATTTTCTAGTCTGATTTAATTAGATTGCTTCAAAACCGTAATTGTGACTTTTACATCTGAGCATTAACAGATACCAAATAGATCTATATTGTCAGACTTCTCCATCCTAAACAGGTTTTATAGCTATTGTTACCATGTTTGTAGCCAAACAAACGCATGTGGTGGCTGGCATCCGGTCACAATTTTTGCTTTTTGTTTAACATTTTGTTGAGTGATTTTCATGACATTGCAACAAGCACTTTTAATTGACAATATAGTGCACATGTCTGCAACTCAGGGTGGCCCTGAGGGGCCAGTCTGATACCGTCAGCCTCAGGTGTGTGTGTATTGGGGGGCTCCATCATGCAGATATAACAGCCGCTGACATGCTACAGTCCTAATTATGTACAAGGAAACGATCTCACTTTATGGCCTGTGGTCGTTTAAAGGGAAGCACGTGGGGATGATGTTAATTTCCCACTAAGTGATAGGCAATATGCTCCCCACTGCTGGAGTCATAATAGGCCAATCTAAATAAACTTTAATGAAATATGTTTACATTGTGTTCTATAATAGTTTAGTAATATTTCATTGCCTAAAGGCTAAAGGCAGCCTTTTTACTTTTTACCACAGGAAAATAATAAAGCGGGTCAACCTGCTGGTCAACAGACATCAGCGACTTCTTGTTAAGTGTTTATAGGTGATAGTTTGGTTAGCTCCGGGCCGGATCGGATCTTGTTCATAAAATGCCTTGAATGTTTCTCTAACTCAGTGAGGTCTGTGTAACGTAGCTAGTTGTGCTCAAACCCACCTTCATCATCCTCAGCTCAGAGCCGAGCATCACGAGAAACCGCTCGGCTAAACAACAAGCGGGAATAAACTGTTCACAAATGTCATGCAGTTCAAAACCCTTATTTCAATTATTAAATATACTTTGCTGCACGTTTTTCTTTTAAAATTGGTGCGTATTTGGTGTATTTTACGCGTTAGGTCTACGGTTGCCTATAGCAACATACTAATCTAATCATTTTAGCTGCCACAGGTGTGTGTTCAGGTGTCTAATTAAGGTTTTTTATTTTATTTTAAATAAGAAAAATAAATGCAGTTAATTAGTGTTAAATTCACCAGTGCGAAAACCCGAAAATAATTAAACAAATATTTGAGTGTGCTTTTATTAAATAGGTAAGTTTAGGCTAGCCTATTAGGCTATCAATTTGTTAATTATTTTACCGAATTGGCAAAAATTGTAAACTACATTCATGCATAAAATGTCTAAAAGGTTTTGCATTTTCCAATAAAAATATTTTTTCATCTTAAACAAAGCGCACCTATAATGAATAATTAAAACGTGTGTATTGCAAAGCTAGCTTGTTTATTAGTACAGGTATATTTGACAAATAAATTAATTAATCTCTTCCATAAATTATGACAATGAAAAAAAAGACAGAACCACATTCACAGAAAACATTTTATTTAAATAAAGTCTGGCCATATATGGAACACTGCTAAAATAAATAAGACAAAAATACAATAAAATGGAATACACAAGTAAATCAGAGGGTAGGACAATCAGTAGCTTGTACGGTGGTTAATGGATTTGCACCAACAGCCTTTAAAAAGAAAGAAAGAATCAGAGCAACATGGGCTATCAAAATGCTGTAGTAAAATATTTACAACGTGGATCCAGACACTTCCCCTTTCAATATATTTGAATCAACTATATGAGGAATGAATTAAGATAAGTTTTTTGTGTGTGTTTTGTTTGTTTTCGCACAACAAAATGAGGTCATGTTGAAAAAGGCACGATACAGTTAACTTGTGCTACATCTGGTTATCCTGAAGTCAATGTTTCGTTTTGCTGGAATGGCAAAAAGTGACGTCCGCGTAAAAAACGGGCTTAGATATGCGCCCAGGCTGTGATTGCTTTGGGTAATAGTGGTTCACTCATCCCTCACATAAACAAAATAAATAAATACAAAAATAACTGTAGAAATCTGCGTATGTCTCTTGCCTGTGAAAATCAGCAAGTGCCACGAACCTGTTTTGCTCCATGAATTTTTCCTAGACTTTGCGCGCAAAGGCGCACACAGGTCTGTAAAATGAAGGTTTACTCTATTTGTTATTGTCCAATTTAGACCCAGTGTTTCGTTTCCCTTTCAGAATATTGTCCCAGCGCTTATGGCCGAGTTGTGGTGGTGCTGGACCAGAGGAGGCTGCAGATGCGTTGTAGAGTTCGTGGTTGAGTACCAGGAGTAGTTTGCCAAAAACGACGAAGGCGCGCTCGTGTTGGGAGGGCTGGCGCTCTGAGGTAAACTCGAGCTGACAGGGTTCATTCTTTGAGTCTGTGGAAAGTCCCAGGCGGGGGTTGGCGGAGACGCGCACGGAGGAGATTCGCTGGAAGTAACGTGCTGCTCAGGGGGGATTTCTCCACTTTTCCACAGCTTTTTGAACTTGGAGCGGCGGTTTTGGAACCAGATCTTGACCTGAACCAAACACAGATATAAAATTGATAACTGATTTCCTCCGACTTACGTTTATTCATGCGTCAGTGTAAGCCAGAAAGTTGATATTTGACAGCAGTCTTAGATGTACCCACCTGTGTTTGCGTAAGGCCCAGTGAGGCTGCCAGCTCGGCCCGTTCTGGTAGCGCCAAATACTGCGTCTTTTGAAACCTCCGCTGAAGTGCAGCCAGTTGGAAGCTGGAATAAATGGTTCGAGGTTTCCTGACCTTCTTTGGTTTTCCATTAACCATCCGGATTTCTGGCTCGCTCTCTTCTTTCTCTGAGGGAAGAGTCAAATGCAATTAGAGTAAAAAATTTTACCTTTTTTCCACTGTTGCACAACTTTTACACATATGTGCATAAAGTTAGTGTGCACGTTATAAGTAAAGCAACTTGATCAAATTTTAAAAAATACTTAGGTAGTAAGCAACAGAGTCAGAATTTGACATTTTAGTTGAACAAAAACTATAAAATCAAAATAAAATAAATCAACAAAACACGGTTGCTTTGCGCTTTTACGCACAAAAGAATGTTTGCACTATTTTCTGGTCAGGGAATAACTGTCTTGCCAAATATTATAAAATTATGTAATAAGTTATTTGTTTTACACCAGAGCTTGATCATAAACAAATGCGTAAAATCGGTTTAAATGCGTTCCCAGTTTGGTATAAATCGTTACCTGTGTCGGCTGGAGTCGGAGAAGAGTTGGACCCATAGGAGCTGTATGCGCCATAAGAAGAGTTGAAGCCCAGGTCGTAGGACTTTGCGTTGTATGGCACAGAGCTGGTGGCGCTGCCGTGGTACTGGTAAGAGCCGAGCTGGCCAAACGGAGAGCCGGCGCAGTGCCCGGACTGCTGGCTGTTGTAAAAGCTGCTGTCCGTCGCCGTGGACACAGGCAGGGTCGGGGACTCCTGCGATTTG
The DNA here is from genome assembly GCA_031762555.1 of Cynodonichthys magdalenae. NCBI lineage: Eukaryota > Metazoa > Chordata > Actinopteri > Cyprinodontiformes > Rivulidae > Cynodonichthys > Cynodonichthys magdalenae. Next base: position 12,729,271 of record JARVJO010000061.1, on the reverse strand, counting down.
TGCAAGCTGTGGTAACTGTTTGAGGTAATCTGGTTCGAATGCATATCAGTATTTAAGTTCTCAAAGACCCCAGTCATCTTGGCGCGGGAGCGGAGCAGCCTGGAAATCGATGTGCGCAAAAATCACCAAAGAAACACTACCCGAATCTGTCGAAGGTTTTTGTAAATCAAAATGCATCCCCCGTGCGAACAGAGGTAAAAAAATAATTTAAAAAAATGATCTGAAGGTGTGTCCCCCTCGCAGTGGGCTGTGATTATCTGCCACGGTCGGCGGTGGGAGCGCATTTATGTGAGCGTGAGAGCAGTGAGAGCTGCTGTGTCTGAGGCAACCAATGGGTAAGGGCTGCACGACTGACTACTCCCCACGCCACCCTCTATTATTTCTTCAGGTCTGTCTTTTCCGGTTGTATGCCGGCGCTTTGTAATCAAAAAACAATTAAAAAAAATAAAAGAAAATTATATTTAAAAAACATCAAACTGACCCAGATTATTATTTACATAGACACGTAAAGACAATAAAATGACTCCAAAATTTCCTCCATGCTGCAGAAGGTAAGTTTAAGATTTCATAGCAGATTTTTCTATTTAGTTTCTTATTAATTCATTTAATTAGTTGTTTATTTAATTTGGGTATTTTTTGCATTTTGAGAATAAACAGAAATATATACATCCTGCAACACCAGGTCAGCTCAGAAAAAATTTCACAGAAACAGGTGAACAAAGGAGGATTTGGAGAAAATATGCTGAAACCAAAGTCAAACTCTGGTCTTGATGCTGAAGGAGATTTTTTGATCTCAAAACAAAACCACAGCGCCCCTGTGTGTTGAAAACCCCACAATGTTTCACGCTTTTCCTTTTTGTGCGTCTTTGGCACATTCCAGCAGAACAAAATGCCTTGTCATGACTTCAAAGACCCTGAATGAAAAATGTTCAAGTTATGATTCCACATTTGCTGTTTTACAGTCTTGGGCTTGAATCTTCTGAAATGTTCAGAACTTCCATCCATGATATTTACCTGCTTCTTCTTTTCAGGGTCACTTGTGCCCATATCCAGCAGTCACTGAGCAAGGGGCAGGGTAGACCCTGGGCAAGTCACAAGTCCACCAAAAGGTGACATAGAGACAAATAACCATTCACTCACACCTAAGGACAATTTAGAGTTACCAGATAGGCCAACATTCATCATTTTGGTCTGTGGGAGGAAACTGGAATGCCTGGAGAAAACCCACACATGCACAGAAAGAACATCTAAACTCTACACAGAAGGTTCCCGGGCTGGGATTCAATCCAGCAACCTTTTTGCTGAGAGGCAACAGCTCTACCAGCTGAGCCACCATGCATTTCAGAACTTGTCCTGTAAAAGTTCACACATGTTCACCACAAGATAGCAGCATAGTTCTTTTCATGAAAATAACTTCACTCGAACATCATTAAAGTTATTTTCCAGACAACATCCAGGGCTACAGACTGACCTTTGGTTCGCTGTCAGTTTTGATTTATTGATGTATTCTGTTCATTTGATCTTACTTTTTAATTTAGTGGAAAATTCAGAATGCATGTCATCAGATTTTTTTGACAGCCATCTGTGATTTCACATCGTTTTTCCCAATCAGCAGGAGGATGCTCTTGTTAACAGATCTCTCTCAAACTTGAACTCCAGCTTGTTGTACTTCAAAAAAATCAGGAGACAGGGAGTTTTGGAAACAGCTGAGCTATTTTGAACTTAAGTGTTAAGGTAAAGCCAAGATCCAGAAATGTAGAAGTGTCATAATTTAGCTCTTACAGCTCCATGTGTTTCTGCAGTCTTTGCACGACACCTGTATCTTGTTATAGTTTTTTTATTTCCAAGCACAGACAGAGATATGCTGACATCTGAACTCATCATCTCAGACACAGAAAACACTTTCAGAAGCAACAATTAAAATCACCACTTTCTGCTACTTTAAAAGAGCATATAAAAGAAAAGCATTTTATTTAATCTAAGAGAGTTTATGAGTTCAGTAAATCATCTTTCTGAGTAATCCATGTCATGCTGCACATGTTTCATCTATCCAGCAGTGAAAGCTAGAAGCTGCTCTGCTGAAGGAAACCTCAGTCAGGGAGGATTCTGTCAGTCCATTGTGTTCATAATGCAAGCAGACCTCAGGCTGATGTAGCTGCATGTCTCTACTCTTTAGTGGAACAAAGTATCTGTATTCCGCAGCCTGCTATCTATGCCACAAAGTGCAAAACTTCCCCAAATGGAGTCAAGTAGAAGCTGGAAAAAGACAGATTTTGCTAATTAATTATACTTTCAGATAACAATGAAGGCAATGGAAGGCTTTTGTTTAAACCTATTTTACTTTAACTTTTGTTATTTTGTTTTAGTGTTGGTATTTTAGAATATTTAAGTCCTATATTTTTGTCACTCCTCAAAGTAAATATATTTCTTCTCACTTTCTTGTTGTTTTTAGTATTTTCATGCTGTTCATGTCAGGTAAATTGATTATAGCTGTTGTTTTTTATACTCCAGCAGAGCAGCTGCAGAAAATCTTTGAGCACTCAGAGAAATGCAAATGACAGAAAAACAAAAACAAAAACAAAAAAACAATGTTTTAATTGTTTATGTAAAACACTTTGAGTTGCCCTGTTGATTGCCTTACATTTAAATTAAATACATTTACACATGCTTGTCTCTTGTGATCATAAATGTGAGGATATCCGGTAACAGAAACCAAACTCTTTTTGTTACGCCGAAAGTTTTCTTCCCAACAATCTGAGACTCAACCATTAATTTGTGCCTTTTCTGACTGAGTCACAGTGTCATGTTGACATCAAATTTACAACCAAGAAACATCAAAAAATGATTTTTAAATATTTCTCATTGTTTTTTTACATAGTGCAATTAGTTCTGTCAGTCCACAACAGATTAGAGCCAGCACCATTTAAACTGTCAGCAGTTTTCCTTCAAAGGATTAGACGAGAACAAATGTGCTCAGAGAACAGCTCTGATTTTGACAACTTGTCTTGAAGATTCAAAGTGCACAAGACAGGAAGTTGCTGTAAAAGATAAAAACCCTGGGATTTCTGAGACGGTATTGATTGTGAGTGACTGTTCTCCTGTTTTTGTTGGAGAAGCTTCACTGACAAACAAAAATGAATCTATGGATCTTCATGATGTCAGACAGCTTGCCCACACTGAGATCCTGCACCAATATCAGCCTGTGATGTTTTGCAGAGTAAGTGAGCTTTTTTCCACGTGAAAAAGATGCCTATAAAAATGAGAATACATCCATCTCTCTATCATAACACTTCTGAGATTTTTGTATTGTTCATAAATGCAGAGCAGTGACAGTGGCATTTTTTTTGCAAGAGAAAAAAGCTGTTTTTTGTGTGTGAACATGTCTCTGCAGGACACTAAACTTAAATCCTCTCCCTAAACCTTGAAGATTTTATGCAATGATTAATCTGCAGGTTTTTGCCTGGTGTTTGTTTTTGAGGCTGGTGTCTTTGTGTGAAGCTGCATGGAAGGAATCTCTTTGACTCATATCTGCCAATTTCTGGCCCTTAACATTTACTGCAAAATATAAAATAGCTTTAGCTTTAATGTCTGAATAAGAACTATAAAACAGGGTTTAGATTAAACAAAATATATTGTGCACGTTTTTCTTTAAAACAGCATTTAGACCTTTGTTAGAAAGCCATGCAACGTCTTATTTTTTGTTCAACTAATATAATAATGTAATATGAGGCCTACAGTATATTTCTGTTATATTCCAGTTAGATTGTCTCTCTGATGTGTTATAAAGTTTAAACCTATTGATATTTTTTTTTCTGTCTATAGTTAAGTAAATTAGTATACCACCAATGGTATTGTCAGATATTTTGTGATTGATTACCTGAATTTTAGATACAGTCTTTTATTTTATACTTTGTGACCGATTGTAACCATTTACTTTAAACGGTAAGAGAATCACCATGTCTCTTGTGTTTGTTTCTATAATTTACTTCCTTGTTTCAGGGTATGACATCATATCCGGGGTATGACCAGGTTTAGATCGAAGCCACAGACAGAGTGAAATGAAGTCTTTAGATCTGAAAATAAACATTTAACTGAGAACTTAGTTGTTTTTCTGTGTATCATTCAGGCTTCCAATCTGAACAATTATTTACAGTAATGTAGAGAAGTGTCATTTAAAAATGGAAGTCTGAATAGTAGAAGGAACCCACTTGGATATCTTTAAAAATCTTTATTCTCATCTGATCCAATCAGCTACATACAGCAGTACACAGCACAGCAGTCAGACCAAAGCATCAGACCTTGAGCCGTTATCAAAGCTCAAACCAAACACAGCAGCCCAGACTGTCCCAGGCCGCTCTAAACAGAGACTCTGCAAAACTAAAAACCCTTCTACTCATATAATGATGAACTGACCTTATAATGTACGTCTCTTCCTGGTTACACCCCTGGAGGTGTTACCTTTTACATCAAACATTAGCGTCACCAATTTTTGTTTATACTACAGCCAGAACACATTGACACACACCAACTCTCATTCTGTTTTAAACTTATGGCTGCAATGATCAGAAAGTATAAAAATACAAAACTGGATCTAACATTCAGTTGATCATTTACAAAATTTCCTGCAGTATAAATATCACAATTTAAAATAATGATGTCAAACCATGTCTTAAAAACTTAAGCACTTATAACATGAAAACAGTGTAAATTGTTCTAATTGGTTGAAATAGGAAGCATGTTTTTCAATGCTAATGTTCCAGCAGCACTTCTGTTTGACTGATGTTTTATGTACTGCATTTGAATTTTTGTTCACATTTCTTTGTGTAAAATAAAAGAAGGTTGCTGTTTGAGTCGAGAGATTTGGATTCTTGCACTAAATTTCCTGCTGGGTCAGTTGGAGCACTCGGGTCATTCAGGTCACCCTTTCAACTTTTTCCATCCTTGCCTTAGAAAAGCGTACACACAAATTAACATAACAGCAGGTGTTTCAGTCATTCCCTCATTGTTTCCAAACTGATTTTACGCTCACAATGTTGAGTCAGCCTCTAAAACATCTTCTTGCAAACCTGGAAATGATCGACCAAGTGTTTCTTGACCTCTGAGTCTGAAAGGTTGAGCTCTCCTGACTCCGGACACGAGCGAAGTTGAAGTTGGAAAGCTTCAGCGGGATGCTCATGACTGGGCATGTGTTTCCTTGCAATTAGTCACAGAGACTTTTTCCCCCCTTAAGAGAAGTTATTTTTAACAAGCAAGAGGTTTAACAACGAGCGCAGGCAAAAGGATAACAATTGGAAGGAAGTGTTCCGTGTTTAGCTCATAACAGATGTAAAGGTTAAGGTGTAATGGGGGACGATCTGGGAGGAAGATCATTGCTGTCTGCAACTTTTTTTCTTTGATGTGATAGGAAATGTAAAATTGAAGCATTAAAGGAAAAGTTCAGAGCTTTTGACATGTAGTTTTCTACTTGTATGTGTTGTGATGGACTCTCAGCTACTACCACATCAAATTTTAGCACAGTGTTTATAAAAATCAGTGAAGTTTAGCTGTTTTTGTGTAGGCTCATGTTCATTAGCTGTGGTGGCCATCTTGATTTGGGTTTGAGTCCAAAGGTTAACCCCTTGTGGATGATTAGATTCATTGTTGCTCGACCTTTCACCTCTATGATGAACATGTTTCTAGTGGAAGTGCTCCTGATCATAAAAGCTTATTTGAACATGAAAAAGTGTCTTTTTAAAAAAGTTAAGTGTATAAAATGGTAAGTTGTGACAAAAGACTAAAGCAGATATGAGTTCTGGTTTTGTAGGCTGAACAAAGGAATCCCTATCCCCTCGTGTTGTCTGCATGGCCCGGTCAGGAAAGGAATCCAAAGTCCCGCTCTCATTGTTAAATTAGTGCCCCCTCCGCACCCCTCCCAACAACTCCACCCAGGAGCCATAAAAGGAAGTGTCTCTTTGTGTGAGAGGAGTAGAGCAGATTTACTGCGGATGGTCTTCTTACAAAAGCGTCGCTGCACTGTCACAACAGAACCAGGATCGGCTGCTCCAACTTTCACACAGTGAGCTTTAGTGCAGAGCTTTACGCAGCCGCTGATGCAGACACAACCTCTGTTATCACATCCAGACCCCTCCTTTCCTGAAAACAGAGAGGGAATGTTCCTCCCCTATCAGTGGAGGGAGTCACGGCTCAGTTCTTTCTGCTGAATTTTATTTACTTTCTGGTTGCTGATTCGTACAAGTCTGAACACATGTCTCAAGGGCAGATGTGTTTGGGTTTCAACACTAAAAAGTCAAGGGTGGCTCCATAATGTTCCACAAGATGTTTTTACTCATTTAATTCACTTTAAATTTGGAAGTCTTTAGCAATTATTTGCAAGTGTTTTGTTTGCCTATTTTTTTATTGTATTTTTTATACTATTTACATCTTGTCTTTTTCTTGATATATTGATACAGCTTTAAACTGGATTGTTTGATTGTTAAAGGATACAAATGATAGCCATAAAACCTGCTAATTTCAGTTTTATAATAATTACCGTTACTCTCAAATTGTATGTTTTAAGGAAATTATAGCTGTTGGTTATATTTTTTGTGTTTCCTTATGGACTGTAGATCAAATGGTAATTTTACTAAAGTAAAAAAACACAATTTGATATGATCTGCCACAAGTATTTTATGTTTTATGTCATTTATTGACATCAAACTAGAAGAAACACTTTTTGTCCTCAGACTTTGTGTTAAAATCAAGAATCAGTCCTAAGCTAAACACTGTATATTAAGTATTAAAAGTTATGAAATGATACCAACTTATTTGAGTTATTGTTTGGTTAAATGTTGTATTTTGTTACCTATGTGACAGGTCGGGCAAAAAAACATAATTATATCTAGATTGTTATTTTTGAAAGGATGATTCTGCCATAGTTGAAGGGATATTGAATAACATGTTAGAGTATTAAACAGTTGGTGCAGACACTTTGTATAGGTTTGACTCCAACAATTATTCAGCTGTATTTATCCAAATATTATTTTTTGAAAGTTTCATTAAAACTTGGTCCACTGGTTCACAAGATATTTTGCTAACAGACATAAAGGAACACATGCTGTCGCAGTATTTACAGACGTAGATAGATTTGTTGTTACTCTAAAACAATCGACGTGAGTGACCAAAAATTTCCAGCTTTAGTCTTAGAAGTTCTGGAAACTTTGTGGCTTTTATTCACTTTATCACATATTAAATGCATGTAAATATATATTAGACCCTTCATTTTAATTGAATACCTTTTTCACAAGAAATGAAGCATTGTTTGAATGAGCTGTTAACTAATATTAAACATCTCTGCTTGTAGTTGATAGCTCTACAAAAGGGAGTGCTGCAGGACAAACTGGGTGACATCAGTGAAAAGGCCTCTGATGTGTTCATATCTGATGCATCTGTCAGAAAACCCACAGCAACAGAGATGCCTTTCACATATTTTAGACCAGAACCAACCCCGGCCTTTTGCTGCAATTAGGAATGTGACAAAGACCCTGCTGCACCCCTCTACTCACACACACACACACACACACACACACCCACACTGACGGGTCTTCTGACTCTAACAATGCCCACATTGTGTCGTGTTCTGCTGTGTGATTGTGGCCCAGTTTGGTTCTAACTTCACCCCACCGTTCAACACCAGAACTGAGACAACTGAGAATGAAATCTGAAGGATTCCTTTCAGGTTCTGGAGGATGACACATAAAGACCCATCTCTCTACAGATCAGGAGTGGGAACTTGTGACACATTCAAATCTAGTTTTCTGTGTCTTGAACTTTTGGGATTTTTAATCAGAATATTTCAGGAAACCAGATTTTTGACATCCTGAGTTAACTGGAGCGTTAAGAACAGCAGAGACACAGGATCTCAGACGGTAATTATTTATTTATGAGCATCAGTGGGTGTTCATGATTAAGGCATACATAAATATTGTATTCAATAAAACACAATGTCTTTGATCAAAATTGCTTTAACACAGTTTTTTACGGTACAATGTTAATCCTGTCATTCTGAGGGTGTTAAAGTTAGTTAGCCCCTCATCAGTCAGGTTTATTTGTCCAGCTGATGTAAACACATGCAGTTTTTGAGAATCCACCCAACTAACAGGGCCAAACAACCTTCTGAGTTTATTGTCTGATTTTTGGTAAAACATATGAAGAGGAGCTGTTGCAAAACAAATGATAACTTATTATTTTTCAAAAACCATGCATGTGACACAGAGTTCATGCTTACACAGTCTAAGATAATGCTTATTATTTTTACACAATCTAATTTTAAATGATGTGAGTTTGTGAAAGAATGAAGGTTTGATTTGCTGCTCTGTCTTTCCAACACATATAAAGAATTGAAACACAGCAGCTTGTTTTTGCAGCACTTTTAAAGCAACAGCTAGTTAACTGTTAGTAAATGAGTAACTTCTAATCCTGTTTAACTAAAAAGCTGTTGGTTTATTAATGATTTATTAGAAAAAGCTCAATAATTTATTAATAATTCAAATGGAACACAGACCATTGGACAGCTGGTGCTGAAAACATGATTTGTCTTTCTTCTGCTTGTCAACAAATGGGGGAAAATACAACAAATATTTATGTATAAAAAATATATAGAAATAGTGCATTTTTGTTCCAAATGTTCAGCAATAAGATTGATTGATTGATATTTTGAACTCTTTTAAAAATGACATATTGGTGCGACCACAGTTAAAAACTGTTAGCATCTAAAACGTTAAATGTTGATTTACGACTAATGATGGAGACTGACAGGACAACTAATAAAACTTTCGACAACAAGTCATAAAATGTGTCAAGTTTAAGATTTAAAAACAAAAGTCCACATTGCAACAAATTAAATGAAACATGTAGGTTATTTTGAACTACCAGATGTTTGAGAGAGTTTATTCCAGTAGTTTATCAGATACACTGGTATAATTCTGAAAGGCGGGTATCCACTCAATGTAAACAAAGCTCTTAGTTGACTTGGCCAAAAATCATACGACTGACTTACATGAGGCTGGCCACAATCTATGTGGGTAAACAAATATGGTGGATGGACTCAGACAAGTTATTGCGAAAGTGAAGGACGATTAGTTAAAAATAAAAATGTGAATTTACAAAACTGTCTGAATTTTTTATCTTTACGGCTCTTTAATGTACGTTGCCATTGTTGACCTATTTTGAGTTGTTTTTTGCTGTGTTTACAGGTAAACAAACACACTTTGGCAGCTGGCCACAAATATTTCTTAAAAATTCTTAATTTAGAGACATGATTATCATTGATATAGGGAAGTAAATGTGCAGATTCTGATATCTTACTTTATGATTTGTTTATGGTTTTAAATCATACATATATTTTTAATTTTGTTCACTGACGATTATTACTGCATAAATATCATCTAGTGTATTCAAAACTGCAAGTTTAAAGATATTTTGAAACTATTTTTTAACTACAACTCTATTCTGTGATTCCTGTCTCACCTGTGTGATGGTAGCTCCTCCTGTTGGCCACAGGTGTCGCTGTGGAGCAGCTGCAGAGACCTTCAAGTAGCGGCTGCAGGTCTCATTTCTCTCTCTGAGGACCTGCAGGACCTGTCGCTCCTGAACTCCTGTGGACTCGCTGCGATGCTGCTGCAGGGAGGATCTTCTGCTGTTCTGTTCCTTTTTGTTCATCTCGGGGTGTTGGGGTTCAACCTGGACACCGAGCATGTCCTCAGGAAAAACGGGGAGCCTGACTCTCTGTTCGGCTTCTCTCTCGCTCTGCACCGACAAATCAACCCGGATAAAGTCATGTAAGTCCTTATCTTTAGCCTGCTGATTCAAAGGCGAACTTCTCTTTTGTGTTGTCTACTCAGTTTCAAGTCAATAAATATACCAACTTATTGACTGCTTCCACATGACCTCTAATCTAACTTCCACAAGTTCAGCACAGCTGCAAGTAATTTTTTTTATAATTTTTTTTATTAAATTACTGTAATTTTAACTTTACTTTCCCAGAGCTGAAAGTGTTTTTAGACAGATTTTGTTGTTGTTGTAATTTAGGGTATTCCTCAGAGATGAATGGGAATTTTTTAAATAAATAAAAAGACAGGACAACTGCAGAAACAATGTTTTTAACTGTAATGCACATGTAGCTGTATGAGGAGAAAATCCTTCTCAGAGTTCCAACAAATGACAGATGATTCTGTGGTTTTATGAGTTGTGTACACAATGGACTGCTAATAAGACAAAAACAGGAAATTATTTTGACTGTATGTCAGGAAAAACATTATTGTTCTGTGAATATTTTTAACTTTTTATCCTGCTTAAAGGTAGGGGTGCCACCAAAGCGGGTCCAGAGGGGGTAATGACCGCACCCCACTCACACCCAGACAGTCATGTCATATTTTTTCAGGAAAACTGAAAAGAAAAACAAAACAAGCTTTAATGAATTGACTGTTATAATAACTATAAAATAAGAAACTAATGTAGGTCCTTATTAGGAAGTCGATCCCAAACTCCCATCCTGCAGCATTTTTTTAATCTGTAAATGACAACTGGTCCAGTGTGAGATTTTGATAGTTAATAACCATGAGCAAAAATACCTCAATTTCTTAGTATTACCTTAAGTTGCAGATGTTTTAAATCGTCAGCTGAGGTCGAATTTGATGTTGATGTTTTTGGCTCAGGAATCCCTGGAAATGTTGTTACACCACAGCAAAAACATTTGGTTTGAGCTAAGTTTTTATAGTGTATCATTGTGCAGAAGTCATGCTGAGGACCAGCTTTTATTTTATTCCACCAGGCAAATCACATTGAGATCACAGACCTTTTTTCAAGGGACACCAGAGCCTGAAGGGAGTCTAAACATTCATGTTTTTTTGGACCACTGGAGTACCCAACTCACACAAACCTCCCACAGAAAGACCACAAGCCCAAACCAGGATTTGAACGCAGGGCCTTCTTGCTGTGAGACAATAGTGTTAACCACTAAGCCATCATGGCGCTCATCTCTGAGCCTGCATGTTTAGAAGGACTGTATCTGCATGAACAAGGACCAGCAGCAGCAGCATGCTGAGGAGCAGCTGTGAGATGCTCTGATAACAAATGACACTGATTAGACCGACCTCGGAATCTGATCTGTTTGCTGTTTTGACTAATAATCCGAAACAGGTCCTGTTCTGAATGGGTTTCACTGCTTTTTTAAATGGTTCAGTGAAACTCTCAGCAACACCCCTATGGATGAGCATGTTTTCACATTTTAAGTTTGCAGAACCCTGAAATTGAAAAAGAAAACAGGAATCTACACAGGAGACTCTGCATGGTGTCCATCTTCTCTGACTAGTTTGCATCTAATGATCATTTCATTATTTAATCATCTGTTTTTTATTTGTTAGATACATTTTGAAACATATAAATGTAGTTAAAGGCCTAGCATTCCTTGAATGAAATGAAAAAAGCTCACATAACTTGCTTGAAGTAACAGCCTACATGAAACCAAACTTGTTTAATATAAAAACAAACATATTCGGCCTGAAACACATTAGTCCTATAAATGACAGGTATAGGCACCCTGCATGCACTAACATCTCTCCATCTCGTAATAGATGCTCCTTTTGAACTGATAACTGACCAGATAATCCTCCTCTGCAGCTCAGAGGATGCATTATCCATGATTTCCTGAAAATAATTTTAAAATTTGATTGTTCAGACCAAACAGCAGCGCTCCTCTTCATGTCACTCCATTTTAACTGACCGAAGAAGGAAGCTTGCGTTTCTCGATCTCATTTATATTTATTTTCTATGCTTGGTAGAGATTTAGAGATTGGTTATCATTTTTATGAAGACGCTGATTGTTATTGTCTGCTACAGAAAGGTGAATGGAAAGCAATGATGTTTTCAGCTGCAGCACAACATTTTAGCTCAGTGGTCGTAAAAAACAACTTAGTTCAAACCAGTTTTGTATTTGGCGGCCATCTTGGATCAAGTTGACTCTCAATATGTCGACCAAGTTTGTGAAAAACATTGTTGTTCTGCCTTTGCATTTTGCGTCAGGCAGTAATAACAAACTCTGGGTAACATTTTTCTTACTTATTTTTTCTTTTTTCAGCAGAGTGCACAAATGAGATGAACAGCCCTGCTTACAGCTGTGAGATACACTGAACTTGTGAAACCACAAATGTGTTCTCATAGATAAAATGTTTGACAGTTGTCACTGGCTGCTGTAAACTTCTGCTTCTTACATTGAAGGAATGATTGTAAAAAGGGGAAAGAATACCTATTTTTTTATAAAAACTTGCAAATATGTATATTTTTCTATTTCAAACTGTAAAGTGACTTTCAGCTTTCCTGTCCAATAGACCTTAAAACATAGTCCCTGAAAAGCTTAGCTCAGTTTTTTAAGTGTGTCTCTGTGGATAGCTTTTTGTATGACCTCAGTTTAAAAAAAAATAAAGTTTAAATTTGACTGACTTCATGAGCTAACAGCAAATTCAAGAGAGACCAAGACTAAGTCTAAGTCAAATCCAAAAAAAAATTTGTTCTCACACCCCAGCCGGTCAGAATGAAACTCTATTTCTCCACACTGAGGTTGTTCAAACAGCTATCTATAACAGGTAAGATGTTTATTGTTTAAAACAGCCTTTTGATCGTCTTCATTATTTTTTCCTACTATATTAGTCTCTGCTGGAGAGGCAGTCAGACATCTCTTCAATGAAAAGCACACTGAGTAAATGATCTGGATTCTCTCTTCTCAACCAGAGAAAAACACCATTTGATGGGACATTCCCTGCCATCTGTGCACATGTAACCTGAGAGGTCCAAACGCATCACCGCATCATCAATCAGTACATTTCAGTTAAACTTCCAACTCAAATATGTCCAGTAAAGGAGAAGTCAATTAAACCTAAAATAAAAAAAAACCTCTGAAAACTTCTCACTGCTTATTCTGTGAAGTGTGTCTAGACGCTCACGAGTCAGCACCAATCAGAGTAAACCCAGTCAGTTAGAACAGCTGCAGTGGGTCTTCTTGCTTTGAGTGCACAGCTGTGGGGGCACTGGTGCACATCTGTTAACAGAGACCAGTGAGCTCACACTAGGCGCTACACTTTCACATTTACACTTCACTGAGACATGTCGTGTGACGAGATGTGGTTTCGCACTGGACCAGGACTTGAACAAACTTGATTCTGAAAGCTGATACAATGTGATCTTAAAAAAATATATACAGTAATCCTATAGCCTGTAGATACTTTGCATTTTTCACATATGTTAAGGGCAGACTGTGAGATTCTTTGGACGGCTTCACACATGGGTTTTGTGTAACAAACCATCTGTCACATCAAGTTAACAGTTTTTATGGTGAAGAATAAAACTAAAAATTCCCACCTAGCACCTTTTAAAGGAATAAGAATTGCCTACTGCCTATTTTGCCAGAGTTTTAGTTTATTTTGCATTAAATTTTGGTGAAAAAAGTCAGTTGAAACACTCAAACGCTGCGTCTTTGCAAGCTGAAAAATACCTTACGGTCTCTCTTTGACTGTCCTCAGGTATGCTCTAAATTCTACACGTTTCGATGCTTTGCTTTTAAGCGGCACATATTTTTTTCACTGCTCTACTAACATGTGAAGATCACTTTTTCTACCAGGAGTTTGATGTAAGAGATGTGTTTGAAGGACCTTCACTGGACGATTCTTTTATTTTTATCTGTTAACTGTGTTACTGCTGTCTGATTTCATTTAATGACAGAATAATTACAGATTTAGTTTATCAAATAGTTTTGCTAATCTAAAGTTAGCATATGCAGAAATGGATGAATGTGTGTGTTTCTTTCATTTTTGTTTCTCCTTACCCTAACAGACATGAATAATTCACTTTGGCTTTAAGTGTAAAGACACCAGATTCATCATTGTCTCAGGTCTCAGTAAATCTTTTTTCTTACTTTGAACTGATGCTCAGAGGTGTAAAAGTGAAAGTTTTACTGTCACTGGGGTTTTGTTTGAGAAGAGAAATGAGGACATTCTCCTGGAGAGTTCTTGTTTAGCTAATGAAGAGCCACACAGATCAATAAATGGGCCACAGAAGGAGCTGCAGGGTCACAGGGAGGAGACGAGGGCAGAGGGTTTCCTCTCCCTCCTCTGTGGAAATTCCTGCTTTGTGAATTTGCTGATGAGCTCACGCATGATGTCTTTTGCTTGCTGGTATTTATGTATTACTTTAAATATCCAAAACAACCAGACTGTCATTCTGTCTTTCACTTCTCCCTTATCTATACTGCCAGCTGCCTTCATTTATTTAAAATATTTTGATGCTCCTCAGTCTAGTGACTCACATCCTGTAGTCCAATGACAGCATAACGCTGTTTTTTATGAGTCATCTTAAAGGAAAAGTTGTGATGTGGGACTATGTGGGAAAGTTAGGAACAGTTATTATCTTACCTGTTCCAGATAGTTTTTTTGAATGTTCTTACGTTGGAGGAACAGAGTTTGATTCTGATCAGATTGACGAGCTAATGGTTAGTCCAGATGGGGTGAAGACAAAAGCAGAACACAAAAGTCTTAAAACAATTTTACTGTACTTTCAATAATTGTTTTATATTGGTTCATGTGTATTCTCTATTATAAACCTTTACATCCTTGTTACTTTTGCATTATGTGCCCTATAGACTACACTCAAATTAACACATACAAACAACAGAAACGGAAAATATAAAAAAAAAACACTTTACCTCCAACATAAGTTACCTTTGTGCACATTTGTGGTTGGATCTCAGGCTGTGAGATAAACTAATTCTGAAAGGAAATATGTGGCTGAGTTGGTTTTCTTTAATGCTTTCATACCTCTACCAGTAAGTTGAACCACTGTGCAGTCAGGTAAAACATCATTTAGGTGGTATGAAAGTTCAAGTATCACATTAAACCCTTTGCGTTTTATAGCATTCAGTTGTATAGCCTTTTGATTTGTGCAAAAATGTGCAGATCATCATCTTTCAAACTGGTTGCAGCCATGAAACACAGACTCTTCAGCTCTGTGAGAATTCAGCTTAAAGCAGAAGTTGAGTTAGGACACAACATAACCACAATACACAGCAAGCTCTATATTTTTAGACTTCTCTTCAGAGAGTCACATATAGATAATGACCTTTTTCTCATTGGGGACAGATTGAGTAAATTGTCTTGTGAAATATGCAACATGTACTAAAGACAAAACAATGTTTTTTTTGTATTTTATATTTAAAGCTTTATGCAAATGATAAATGCATTTAAGCAGACAAACACTCATATATTCAAGGTTTCCTTTTATTTTCTAATATTCTGAGGTAGATTGTTTTAGACAACCTTTATTGACAGAAGAATAAAGATCATTTAAACTGTAGCCACACTCAATGCATTGATATTCAATGAATTTGTAAAGTACTTCTGATGAAGAACATTGAGGTTTATAGTTTCATTTACTTCAATAATTCTGAAATATATTCTGTTACTTTGCCTTCACTTGGGTCATTTGTCATTTCTGAATGTGATTCTTAAACAAACAGGCTTGATAACAAGAAAACTGACAGGAAACACTGTGAAAGAGCAAAAGTATGTAACAAAAGACCCCGACAGGAAAGGGTCCAGGGATGTTGTTCCGTAGTGACTGTTTCAAACAGCCGCCTGCCAGGATGCCAATTGTTCTTCACTGTACACAATCATAATTGTTGACTGCTTGACTCAACATTGAAACAAATGGGCCTGTTTGAAGCACTTTTTATTCTGGGACTTTTTATTTATCCCCAAACTTATGAAAATTCACATTTTTGTTTTGTTTCTCCTCAGTTTGCTGGTCGGTGCCCCCAAAGCCAAGGCTTTAAACAATCAAAAGTCCAAAATCACTGGAGGCCTTTATAAATGTGAAATCACCCAGTCTGCTGGCTGTGAACGTGTTGTGTTTGATAATGAAGGTAAAAAACCTACCTGCACGTACCTATCTGTCTACTACAACTATCTGTTTTAATAACACAACTGATTTGCTTCTTTTTTTACAGAGGACACAAAAACTGAGATCAAAGAGAACCAGTGGATGGGTGTCACGGTTCAGAGTCAGGGACCTGGGGGAAAGATCATGGTGAAGCAAAAAATTTCTTCTGTTTCCTTCAATGTTTTTAAGCTCTGTTCTTATTCATGCTGTGTAATGGAGGTGAACAAATTCAATGATGTCATTTCAGACATGTGCTCATCGTTATCAGAAGCTTTCCTCGGATTCTTACACCACTCCTGGGCGCTGTTATCTCTTCAGTCAGGACTTGACCTTTGACCCGTCCTCTGACATGGACGGAGGAGGCTGGAACTTCTGTGAGGGCCGAAACAAAGACCATCAACTTTTTGGATTCTGCCAACAGGGCTTAGCAGCCACTTTTACCAAAGACTACCATTATGTGGTGTTTGGAGCCCCAGGAGGTTTCAACTGGCAGGGTAATTCTTATCTGTATGAAATGCAATCAAAACATATCTCATTTGCATCAAATCATCAAAATATCTACAGCTTTGATTTGTGAAATTCATCCATTCACCATCTTTAACATCCTCTTCAGGTATTGTTCAACTTGACCAAAGAAACAACACTTTAATAGAAATGGAAATATTTCAAGACGGCCCTTTTGAGGTTGCAGATGGGCTAAATTCTGTACCTGCCAACAGCTACCTTGGTGAGTATATTTGTAATATTATCTATTATCTATAACTATCTATTTGTATTATCTATATTTGGAGATAGGACAGTATTAGTATTGTTAAAAGGACTTATTAGTATTGTTAAAAGGACTTTCACACTAAATTTAGAATAATTTTACGCTTTGTAAAACAAAAAAGTTTATTCATAATTCATTTTTGCCTCCATTATTTTTTTCCCTTTTTCTACATTAACATAAAACTACAATAAAATCTACATGTAAATAAGAAAATGTGGACATACTGTTCTTAAAGTGGGAGAAATGATCAAAAAACAGAAGTGTTAATGCTCTAAAGAAGGAGTGAACAATTAGAAATGCTTTTTAAAACTCCTAAAAATCATTTAAAACTTTTACATTGTTCTCAGGGCAACAATAAGACCCAAATTTTAGTGACTCTGCAAGAAGATAGAGAGTAAAAGTTTGAGTTTTAGTGCAAAACAAAAGGCTTTCGTCTGAAACATGCCTTCAACTTTAGGATTCTCTCTCGATTCGGGACACCACATCATGAAGAGTCGTGACCTGACGGTGGTGGCTGGAGCACCAAGAGCCAATCACAGTGGAGCTGTAGTCCTGCTGAAACGAGAAAATGAACTCTCCGGAAAACTTTTGTTGGAGCACATTCTGTACGGGCCGGGACTGGCATCTTCCTTCGGATACGATGTGGCTGTGGTTGATCTAAACAATGATGGGTAGGTGGCTGTTTTTCCAATTTGGAAACATTTTCTACCTAATTTACCCAAGTCAAAAATTATATATACAGTATATATTTCATTTTACATTATTCTTTTGGTAAACACAGGAAAATTTCACATTTCTGTACTGGTGGCCCATCTTTTCAGTATATTATTGCCAAATATTAAACCCTCACTTTCCCATCATTGATCTAGATGGCAGGACATAGTTGTTGGAGCTCCTCACTTCTATATGAAGGACAGCAACGTTGGTGGAGCTGTTTATGTTTACATTAACAAGGCTGGACTTTGGAAAAATGTCTCTCCTGTTTGTCTAAATGGGAAAAAAAACTCAATGTTCGGTCTGGCAGTGGAGGACATCGGAGACATCAATCAAGACTCATACAGAGGTAACATAGCTAACTGTCTGCATGTTGTACTGTACATGTTGTGTTTGATCAGTGGCGCTTCAATAAACTTCTTTTTTGTTGCTGTTCTTGCACAGATCTTGCAGTTGGAGCTCCACAGGAAGACAACGGGGCAGGAAGAGTCTTCATTTATCATGGATCTGCGCAAGGAGTCCAAACCAATTCTGCACAGGTTGGTTTTGAAAGATTTTAAGTGTTTTTCTCATTGAGGTTTTGGATTACATCGGTCTCACTGTAAATGGTGAAACTGTTGCAATAAATCCACTCTGCTGCAGTTTGCCACAGCTCAAACGACTTTGATGCAACTTGTAGAAGATTATTTGATCTGTCCATTTACAAAGATACATATTCTATCTTTCAGAATATAATTTTTGGTTCTATTTTATTTTTTAATCACAGATGCTTTTAGGTGTAAAGCACAACATCAAATTCTTTGGACATTCTCTGACAGGCAACATGGACGTAGATGGTAACTCTTATCCAGATCTGGCTGTAGGATCTCTGTCAGATTCAGTTGTAATTTACAGGTAACTGTGTCCTTACAGGTAGAAACAAAATTAACCCCGTTGATATATTTAATTTAACTTAAAATCTGTTTTTTCAGAGCAAGGACAGTCATTACCATAACAAAACATGTCAAAGTATTGCCAAAAGAAATCGACCTCAGTCATACGACCTGTGGGAACAGCTTTTGGTAAATGTTCACTTCTTTTTTAAACAAACTCTGCTGAAAAAACTTCCTATTTGTTAAAATGAACTCTTTAAATCCACAGCTTTGCAGTGGAAACATGCTTCACTTTCAATGGGAAACCTGAGTTTTACAACCCAGTGCTAAGTATGTGCTAAAAAATATGCATACATGCAAACATTAAGCTGTTTGTATTAACATGTTTCATTTCTACATCTCAGATATCAGTTATTCTGTTGAGGCAGATGGACTTCGCCAGAAACAAGGGCTGAGCTCCAGAGTGATGTTCCTGAATGAATCCCAAGCTGAATCTGACAACCAGTTTGTGGGTTTTTTGTACCTCCAGGGTCAAAACAAGCCAAGCTGCATAAGCTTAACAGCCAAACTTAAGGTAAATCACATTTGTTACACATTTCCATCAACTTGGAGCAGCTTTAATTGAACTCTAGTTTGTTTGCTCAGAAAGTCTGTTTCATTTCAGGAGGTGTGAATGCGTCATTGAAATCTGTGGTGGACCAAAAAAGTGAACTCTGGTCAGCCTACATATCACAGGTCTTGGCTCAGTTAAAGTGAACTCTGGTGTGGTTCAAACGCATGTGTGACTGCTCCAAAATCCAGAAACGGTCTACAGAATAAGGCAGTTTGAGTAATAATAGTAATAAAGTTACTCATATACCTTGCTCAAAGTCTGTGTAATACAGAGCCGTCTCTGCTGCCTTGTGTGAAAAACAATATTCTCCTTGGTTCTGCCTCATCTTTTGTTCATACTGAGCCCATTGTTGAAGATTGTTTGCTTGGCTTATTTGCCAAAGATAAAAGAAAAATCCTACAACTGCTAAAATCTGACATCGCTCCATGTTTGTTTACATGTTGTGAAAAAGGAAGTAGCACATTGTCTTCTTCAGAGGTTTTTGTGTTGTTTTCCTCTGTGGTTTTTGGTACATCGCCACAGTTGAGGGGGTGAACAGGTTGTTCACACGGTTTGGTTCGTTCGACACGGTGCAGTGTGAAAGCGAACCGCACCAGTTGAAAATGTAACAAATGCTGCCATTTTGATCCCCAATTGAGGGGTGTGAAAACACCTTTAGCTTAGAGAATCCAGACATGTTGTGAAGGTCCGATCACTGAAGACAAACCAAACCAGGGAAGGATTGTTGAGGTTGTATTGTGCAGCAAGCATTAAAAAACAAAGAAATATCTGAAACTTATTTTATGACACAGGAACTGGACTTTTGACAACTCTCAGTGTCACTGTGCACCATGTCTCAACGACTGGCATCAGTCACTGTTTCCACGAGAGATGGACATGAGGGCTGTGTCCAAAATGAGAGGCTGGGTCCTCTGAAGGACCAGGCCTACCCGATCGAGGTGGGCCGAGTCCTTGGTAGAAAAAGAAGAACTTCGGCAAAGAACGGAAAAAAGTGGCTGTGAATTTTGGCGGTCTAGCCTCCCGTCCTTACCCCGGCGTACGTCCTGTCACCTAGCAACCATAACGACGCTAAACGGAAGCTAAATTAGATCGAAATTAGAAAAGTCACTAAACAAAAAAATGAACTTAAAGACAATATTTAAAGACTTGCCGTAGGTCAATGTTTATATATATGTATATACACCAGATCGGTTTTTTTTTCCTGACAAAAATAATATTTAAAAACATGTTTATACAAATGATAAAAGTATTAACAACACAACCGCTTGAAACTTTAAATTTTTATACCTCCAGATTTTTATTTAAAATATATTCCTTTTTCTCGCTTCGTCCGTCATCACTAGCAGAAACAAATCTCCGGTCGTTGTGGAGAGACACACTGGCAATGCATTATAGTGTGGAGAGCTTTATGTGTCATATTGAGTTTGCATGACTTAACCCCCCTTGAGACAGTCCCCCATTATACAGTCCTTCTACACATGGCACATGGTCATTTTGAGGTCCTCCCATGTGAGATCAACTCTGACCCAGTGCCAGTCTGCTGAATCATGAGGACCAGTCACAGCTGTGGGCTGACTTCCTGTGGGAGAGCAACAGTTACATGACTTTGTTCTTCATTGAATTGGTGCTTGTCTCCAGGCCTGACAGGGGGCGCGCCCTTCTGAGATGAGACCAGCAGCATACTCCAGCAGCCTGTTTTATCCCGACCATAACTTTCCTCTTTGGGGTTTTCACAGGACAACATTAAGGACAAGATGAGGAGCATTATCTTTGAAGCTTCTGCAGAAGTCGTTGGTGTGAAACAACAAGACACAAAAAATGGCCTCCCTGAGTTATTGCCCATTTTAGACACTACTCAACTCAAAGCTAGCACAGAGGTAAACAAGAAAACTAAATAAAATCTAGTTTTGTTTACAAGAAAACGCAAAAAAACGTTTAGATATTTATACATTTTTTTGTTGCAGGTGAACTTTGTAAAGGAGGGATGCAGGGATGATAAGATTTGCCGCAGCAACCTGAAGATGGAGTACAGTCTACACTACAAACAAAGCAACCAGGAGGTGTTCACTCCGTTAAATAAAAGGTTAAAAATGCTATTTTATCACTGCTGAAAGATAAGAAAGGCAAAAATTGTGGTTTGCCAAAGAACTGAGCGTATGAATGGAACTTTTAGTTTATTTTAATGCAATAAAAAACTGATGACTTTATGCATATCAGCATTAGAATATAAATTACACAAGGTTGCTATTTTTTATATTTCTTTAATGTGACAAGCAAAGAACTGTTTTGTGACATTTACCTTTTAACAATGCATCAAGCTGTGATTGAAAGCCCTCTCTGTTTTCTCAAAGATGTGTTTGAAGTTAATGATAGCTGTGTTTCTGCAGCGAAAACAACATCCCTGAGTTTTGTCTGAACTATGAGAAGAAGGACTTGGCTCTGCAGGTGACTGTGACCAACATGAACGGGGACGACGCTTATGAAGCAAAGCTTGTAGGAAATTTCCCAGACAGCCTGTCGTACTCTGGCGTCCGCTCAACAACTGTAAGTTTACAATATGACTCTGCTCATGTGTTAAGAATAAATTGATGACGTTTTTATATTTGTCTTGAAGAGTTAGGTGACTATAGCTTTTACATAAACAACACAAAAAGTCAGGAAATTTGTATTTAGTTGATTATTTCTTATGTCTTGTCATTCTTCCCAGCAGCATGTTCACCCTAAAGGTCAGACCATGCAGTGCTTAGAGACAGATACATTACAGGTGAAATCAAAACTATTAAATGATGCCTCATTTTTAGAAAAATGCATTTTTGGGTTGAGCCCAAATAAAGAAACAATCAACCACACCCAAATTTCCTTACTTTTGTGCTT
>JARVJO010000061.1:12685457-12700930 GCA_031762555.1 Cynodonichthys magdalenae | reverse complement strand
AGATCCACTGATCCTTCAACACAGAGCATCTTCAGAAGACAAGTTGATAAAATAAATATTAAAAATCTGTATTGTTCGATACAAGGGTTGTTCTGTTATATATAAATATATATATATAGTTATTTTATTGGTTTATATATACATATTTATTTCTTTTCTAACATAAAAGAGTGTAATATTTTGTTGATGGCTTGTTGGATGTTCCAAAAACTCAAAGTAGCAGGCAGCTAGGTTAAAAAAAGGAGAAATTTATTAAATGAGAACAAAATTCAAACCAGGTAACAAAGAAAAAAAAGGCAAAAAACATATTCCAAAAAACTAGATAGCTTTTATCTATGAGTTCAGATGTATTTGATGTGTTGTATTTAGGGAAACAAGCTGATCTGTGGCACCAACCAGAACGGATCTCAAGCAGAGTGCGAGCTGGGAAATCCATTTCAAAGAGACTCAACGGTACAAAGAGTCATTTTAATTTGTTGTTGAAAACTCTTTCCACTTAAATACAACAAACGTTTGTTCTGTTTTTTTTTTTCCTCAAGGTTACATTTTACATCATCCTAAACACTTTTGGCATTTCTCTCAACACCACTGAGATAGAGATTTATCTGCAGCTCCAAACGTAAGTAAAGTCTGAACCTAAAGTTGTGATTCAGGGTAATTTCTTCTGAAAAATAAAATAAATAAAATAAAATAACCCTATGGCTTTGTGTCAAACAGAAGGTAACTTCTGTCTGGCCTGCCAAGGAGCTTTCTCCCCCCCACACAGTTTTTTTACCTAATTTAATATCAAAATAAATTTTATATCAATGTTTCGTACACGTAGTACTTTTCAGTGTCTATAAGAAGACATGTTAAATCTGCTTCACTGTTTCTATTCAGGAAATACCATTTATAAATTTAGAGCTTTATTTTTGGAAATGTGTTTTATTTCTTACCCTCTCCCTATAGAATATACTTTTGTCTACAGATACTTAAAAACATTTTGATAAAACAACACTAGTATGTTTTTTTTATTTTGTAGGGGTCACTTCACTCTAAAATTCCAACTTTCTGAAAATTCAGTAAATCATTATTCCTTTTTGTACGATTCTCTCTCAGGACCAGTGAACAAGCTGATCTTGCTCCTGTGAAAGTTAAGAGTAAAGTCATAGTTAAATTACCTTTGTCAGTAAGTGGGTAAGTATGATGCTGACGACCTGTTGGTGTTACATAATCAGCACTAAACAAGGTGATTTTTTATTTTAATTGTTTTTTGTTTTTCCATCAGTGAAGCCAAACCAAGTCAAGTTTCTTTTGGAGGTGTCGTGACAGGAGAAAGTGCGATAAACAGTGAAGAAGAGATCGGAAGTTTAATCAGCTTTACATTCACAGTGAGAAAAGTCACATGGCTTGATTTTAAAATAAATAAGGACTACTTCTTGTATTGTGGCTGTAGTTTATGAATTTCTCCTTCAGATCATCAACTTGTGGAAGTCGTTGGGGCCTTCTGTCAGAGCCTCTCTTCACATCCATTGGCCTAAATCCAACAAAGATGGCAAATGGCTCCTGTACCTGGTGAAGATCACGTCTCGTGGACCTGAAGATGTTGTCTGCTCCCCAGAATCTGAGATCAACCCTCTGAAACGCATTAAGTTGGTAATTCTGAACAGGCTGTTTTGCATATACTAACCTTAGCAACGTTTTGCTGCGTTGTTCTGTTAAATTAATGAAATGTGTTTTCAGGAGTCCCCTGAGTCTCGGACAAAACGAGAAATTGTCACAAAAGAAAGAAATGCTGGTGGGAAATTATCTTTTCTTACAGGAACGAATAATGCTTTGGTATGTTTTAGTGTTTTATCTAATTATTTCCCTGTTATAAACATGCAGATGCGATGTGTTAATAGTTCCTTTACTTCCTGTTGTAGTCCTTTGAGAAAGAAAACAGACGTGTGGTGCTGAAGTGCCCCCTGCAGGGATTAGATGGTACAACAGTTGAACTGAGAGCTCGTCTGTGGAACTCCACCTTTATAGAGGTAAACGCAACAAAAAGGGGTTTTATTGTTTCTGTATGCTGAATTATGATGTTTGACTTCCTTTTTAAATTCTTTAATAACTTTTTTTACAGGAATTTGCTTCTTTTTCATCTGTGCCTTTAACTGTGAAGGCTTCACTGGTGCTTGACAATAAGAACCTGATCCTGGAAAATCCGGACACAACTGTACGTAGCTCATCACCTAAATCAAAGTATTAAATCCTAACAGTTCTGATATAATTAGACTTTGTCTGGTTTTTGATGTTGTGTTTCAGGTGACGGTGCCTGTGTCTCCTGACAGCTCAGTAGCTCAGTTTGGTGGATTACCCTGGTGGATCATGCTTGTGGCTGTCCTCGCAGGACTCTCTATCTTGGCTTTGATGGTGTTTTTACTGTGGAAGGTAGGGGAAGAAAAAATAGTACAACTTTAAATTACACCAAGGTGAATTGAACACAGAAAAAGAGCACAAATGTCTGTGAGCTTATGATGGGAAAGAGTCTCAAAGTTTTAACTAAAAGACATTAAATCAACTTTTTTTTAGTTTCAAAGTTTCTGGTTTTAGGTAAAGCTGCTTCAAACTGCCCCAGTACACGCTGAAGGTCTTGGCCATAGATGCCAACAGAACAACATCATCTGCATACATGAGAGATGAGACCCTGTGGTTCCCAAACCAGACACCCTCCTCTCCATGACTGCACTTTGAGATCCTGTCCATAAACACTACAAACAGGATTGGAGACAAGGGACAGCCTTGGGTGGAGTCCAACCTGCACTGAGAACGAGCTCGACTCAGCTCCTGTTTTGGTTCTACAGGGACTGTGTTGCTCTTAATAACATCCCAGACAGCCCATACTCCTGCAGCACCCCCCACAGAATGCCTCGAGGAACACGGTCATAAACCTTTTCCAGGTCCACACAACACATGTAGACAGGAGAGGCAAATTCCTACGACCCCCTTAGCAACTCTGCAAGCGTAAAGATTGGGGGCCTCATTTATAAAGGATTGTGTGGAAACCATACTTAAAGTGAACGTATGGCTGAAAAGTGAAAATGGCGTACACCAAAAAATATTCAGATTTATAAAACCGTCACACACACCTTCAAGCAATTTTCCTTTATAGATCACAGCTGCACCTCAGAGTTTGTGCACAAGGTCCCGCCTCAGGTTCTGCCCTCTACACACCCACACCCAACCACAAACTGTCAATGCAAAGTACCTCATGAATGTTAAGGTGTATTTAAATGACTCAGCTGATCAGTGTCAAAAAAAGCGATTTGTCGACTCAGACACGCTCTGTGGTGCTTCTGGAGGAGGACAGGTGCTGACGACTGCTCACATCAACAGATTGTCCCTCATTTTGCAGATATACAGACGTTTAGTGCGATTGCATGGACTGAAAAAAAATCTCAGCGTCAATTTTATTTTCTCTCAGATCCTAGGACGCTAAGAAAACAATAAATAAAATTAAATAAGTCAGATAAAGTTAGAAATAAGTTCACCACGTTCTCCCTCGTCCTGCGCTGTTATCTGCAGCTGACACCCCCCACTCCCCACCCCCCTCACGCGTGAGGAAATCAGACTTTCATTAGCGTGTTGAAATTTCTCGTTGGGGAGGGGGTCTGTGGGGGTCGTCTGAGGAGAAGGACTGCCAGGAGAGAGATGGATGGAGATACGTGAACTTTTATTTAAGATTTAAGTTGGCTTAGATGTTTTTTTAAAGGTCTTTATGGCTCAGCAGCAGAAGAATAAAATAATACTGTTAAGAGAGTTTATGATCAAGTTGAATAAAAATCTAAGTCTGATTATGAAGTGAAATTAAATATCTGAGAGTGATCATGACGCAGTGTGGCTATAATTCCTCTCTTCACCATCTGTGTCGCAGCTTCCCGCCTCCAGAATGAGCGTAGCATGGGTCAGAGCTGGTGTGAGGGGCCGCACATTTTCACGCCATGTTTGGATTTTATAAATCACAACCTTTGCGTGAAAAGTGGCGTTCATTTCATCAAGTGCTTTGAATCGCTCTTAGTCTGACCCCTCCTCTGAGGCCTGTCTGCCATGAGAGACCCTACCAGATATAGTCCCTGGGATCACAGGAGTACTCAAACCCCTCCACCATGTTATAGTGGCGAATCTGCAGCTTGTAAATCTTAATTTATGTTATTATATTTAAGATGTCAACATCTGTCTGCTAATGTAACATTTTATATAAAGTTTCCACTAGTTTACTTTTTATTAATGATTTATTTAACCATAAGTTGTTACAAACCCTACATAAAAGAATCCACAACAAATTGGGAAAGGTTACAGTTTGGATGTGAAATAATATGACCACAGGTTTGATTTTAAGTTAAAAGAACTGGAAATAAAATATCCCCCCTGCTCTTCTTCAGTGTGGTTTCTTCAAGAGAGCAACTAAAGACCAATACAATGCAGCATATCACAAGGCAGAGGTCCACGTTCAGCCCTCTGACGAACTCTCTGATGAGGCCTGATTTATTCTCTCTGATTGGGGTAAAGTCTGCGTGAAGCATGATTATTACTTCAGCTGCTAATGAGCTCATTTTTCCAGCCAAACTTGCTGACTTAACGCAGAAAAGAAAACAATCCAATCAGACACATATTGTACAGAGCTGACGGCACAAGTCATTTGGAGAATTTTAATTTGTGAAAACATTTTTACATAACATCAGCATAAAAGAAATATTTTATCAACTGTGTAAAAAAAAGTAAGAACTTAGGTGTGAGGTCTTTGTGCAATGTGTGTCTGAATTTTGCCAGAAAATTGATGCAACTTTCACAAAGTTTTCAGTTTTTTTAATACTGTTCTCTGCAGCTGCTTATGTCATCTCCTGCAAAGCATGCTAACCTCTTGCACCTCTCTTTTGGTTGTTTCCAAATCAATACTCCTTGTTTTAAAACAATTGTTTCAATCTCTTTCCTGATCCAGTGTGGCTTCTTCAAACGGCCCCAACAGACTGTCAGCGTCCCTCATTACCATGCTGTGAAAATAAAAAAGGAAAATCTTCTGCACAGCGATGGCAAAGTCAAACTTGATGGTTTTGAGAAGAAGCGATGGATGACGACATGGACTAACAATGACAGTCGCTCCTGATTGTTCATTTCTTGAATGAGAATCTGCTTAACCTGTGCCAAAAACGGACTGCATTTATATAATTTTTTATTTAATTTTTTGTGCAAATGAGTGTATTTTTAAATGTAAATAATTCTTTGAAGGAATGAATTGTGTTTAAGATTGTGGCCGTGTCCCAATTCAGGGGCTGCATATGTTGAAGGACATGTTTCAAAGCCAGTTTTGTCACAAAGGCCAAGTCTGGCCGAAGTACGGTGACATGCAAAGATCAGCAGTAAAATCAGTACAGAATCAGCTCTGATTTCACTTTTTAAAGTGAGTATAAGGGTAATTGTCAAAAATATGATTTATATCATAATTATTATAATTTATTATAAATATATATAAAATATAATTCTCAAAGTAACATTAAAAACCTGATTTTAATATGCAGACACTGTATTTTATTTGCACATTAACCTTACTAAGTTTCTTTCAAGTTAATACCAGTAAGTTAAAGTTTTTTGTTTTTACAAGAAATAAACTTTTCTATCAGCTTACTAATTTGCATTAATATAATTGTTTGCATTGTTTTGTATTATAATTTATTACTAATGTGGCTGCTTTCCTAGGAAGAGTGCTTTAATTTGGTTAAGTGTTCCATTAAACATGTTCATTAGGGAGCAAAGAGCAAAAAGTTTAATTAGTCAAACTAAGGCAAGAAAGTCATTGGCTGTTCACAGCAGTTAAAAATTCAACTGTTTGGGCATGGTTGTATTTTTTATTAATAATGTTATATGTTTATTTTCCTTTTTGTCTTTGAAAAAGATAATCCTGGAGAAAATGGACCTGCAAGGCAAGATCGCCCCCTTGCAGGCCAATAAAAAAAGGGGATAATCTAAGAAAAATACAAAGTAAGCAATGTTTTTTTTGAGTTTACACTACAGTGAAAACTGTATAGAAACCTTAAAGTGCCACAGTCTTTTCCTGCTCTAGGAGTGTCCATCAGCTGGCCGAGGAGGGACAGGAGGCCCACGGCTGCAGCTTTGCCGTGGAACAATCTGATCGTTTTTTTTCAGGTTTCAGTGACACTTCTGCCAGTGCATGTTACTAGACGACATATTTAAGATGTATATCGACTGTCCATGTCTCTTCACAATCACTCGCCTCAGATTTCATGGCCTGCAGAGGACCCAGACTTTGTGATTCTGGAAGGGTGGGTCCTCAGAAGCATGCAGCGTCTGACCTGGGACACAGCCACTGTACAGACGATGAAATATTTTTGTATAGGTGTTGTATATATTTAAATATCTTTCCACATTTTGTATATTTTTATAGTGAAAAACCCACAAAAGGTTTACTGCTATTTTAGAATCAGTACTGTTGTTTTAAAAACATAAATATATATAAAAAAGGTACACATGATCACTGTTGTGTATATTTAAATCAGGATTTTTGTGGGGTTTATGGGTCTTATTTTAGTACTTTCCAATAATTTTTTTCTTTATGATTTGATATTGTACTTGTCGGTACGACATCAGGTCAAAAACATAATAAATTCATCACGTGTGTTCAGTCCATCCTCTGATTTTGTGTTGTTCAGGTAGAGTCCACTGAATTATAAATCATTATGGAGAAACTCTGTTTGTTCTCCATTAGAATACCAAAGGGAAGATGTTGGAAAACAATTTATTTTGTTTTACAAAGGTGATTTTTGTTAAATTGTCAGGAAATAATAATAAAAAAAGCTTAAAACTCATTTGTCCTGCTGAGTGTCCCTGTTCGTATAAATCATGAGCACAATAAAAATATAAAAGTAAACTTTTCTTTATTTTTATGCAGACCAAGGTCATGTAAATTTCTTTTGGATTCAAGTATTTTCAGACATGAATGAATTGTTAAAATTGTAATTTTTACTTGTTTTTTTTTTCACTTTACTCTTTAGTTTTATATCATGATGGTTATTTTGCTTAATTAGCTTGTAAAAAATGGTTGCCAAAATTTCTTCTGAAAATCAATTTTGAAAAAGTTAGTTGGTAAATAAAAAATCAACTAAATTTTGTCAGATTTAGAACCTTCTACCCATAAAGCATTTACAAAAAAAATTGTTGAAAGAAATTAAAGTAAAGATTTTGACAGAAATGTTCTATCAGGACAGTGTTTCTGATTTCATACCCTCAGTTCTGAACATCCAGCCTGTTTTAAAATCTCCTTAATATCCAGATGTTTTCCATATTACATAAATCATCAGTATATTATAGATTATTTTTTCTTATTTGTGACAAATGTGATGCATGAAATTATTCTAAACACATTTCTGCCCCTAACAAACTGATGGATGCCTGCTATTCTGATAAGGTGCAGTTTTTCATTTGTCCACTAGATGTCAGTATTTTCACTACAGTGTCATCACAAAAACCCTGTTTTTGAAACTGAATATCTCACAAAGAATAATAATGCCATTTTGTGAAATGATATTTTTAGGATTTGACCGAAAAAGATAAAACACCATCACTTTTGAAGATGATATGATTTTGGTTTAGAACTTTATATGACAGCAGATTTATTTCATCAAGCTGTCTGTATTTATAGTATGAAGATGGAGTTCCTGAAATCTACTAACTGAATATGAGAACATGATCAGAATATCCATAACAGCTGCAGGAGATACTGGAATAATCTGAACAACAAAGTGCTACACACTGTGTAATTCTTTTTTTTAACTTTGGCATTAACTGTTATAGTTTCCACTGTCTGTTATCTAAATATCTCTTGAACAAACTTCAGCACTTTGGCGTAAATATTTAAAAAAAATAAAAATAATAAATCCATGTGCAGATTCACGTAACCCTGCACAGCTCTTGGCACACTTCAGTGAATACTGTGAGTATTTGATCTGGTAAAAACTGATAACAAACAAAATGCTTTGTGATAAATGTTTGCCACTAGACGACACAAACACAAACACATCCATGTGATCTGACCGGGCTGGGAAGAGTCCCTACTATCTCCCAGGAGTCCAGCTCCGGGTCGTATTTTTCAATGCTTTGCAGATAAGTCCCTTTCGAGTAGGAGTATCCACCCGTCACATAAATACAGCCATTTATCACCACAGCACCACACTCCATCCTCCTCTCTTTCATCATGGATACAGGCCTCCACTCCTCTCCCTCTGGGTCAAAGCAGTCTGCCACAGTCGTCTGTCCACCAACCAGGTACAGTTTGTTGTTTAAAGACACGGAGCAAAGCCCGTACTCTGAAAGCACAGGGTTCAAATTCAGAAATCAACACATTAATGCTTTTTATTAGGCCATGTTTTACTTTATTTTTGTTACCTGGATGGGGACTTTTTGTAATGATGCTCCACTCGTTGACATCTGACCTGTACACCTGGATTTTCTCATAAGTGCAGCTTCCTCTGTACCCATAATGTCCTCCAGTTACATAGATTTTATCTCCCATTACACAAGCAGTGGCATTTCCCACACCTTCAAATGAAGCACAGATTATTATTATCAACAGAGGTCATGTCCAACAGGTAAAAGGTGATTTTTACATGTTTAGGTTGGTTCAGTATCTGGATTGTCTTAGGCTGCTGGAAATGAAGAAAGTGACGATACAGGACCAAAAGGGTTGAATAAAAGCAGATAAAAACAAAACCTCTGAGTAAAAGCTTGCTTAAGCACAAGGAAAACCTTTAAGTTTCCACATTTCTATTAAGTTATCTCTTAGTTTTCATCAACAGATGGAGTTTGTTTAGTTATCTTTCTGTGACCTCAATGATGTGTGTTTTTAGACTGCAGCAGCAGCAGAAATCTTTTGGTATTGAGTGGCTCGTGATACAGTGTGGACTCCTTGTGATGTTGTCATAACAACTGAGTCAACTCCATGGCAACTGAGCAAACTCCATCTCCATAGGAAGTCCTATAGCTCTGACACACAACACACAGAAAAAAACTATTCTGAAGATTTTTCAAGATTTATATCTTAAAACATGTTGTTTTTGATTTATTACAGGACCTTCTTTTGTGTAGTATACCTTGGATCGTTTTGGCCACAGGAAACCATTTCTTTTTCAAAGGATCATAAAATTCAGTCTCTTGTTCTGGAGCTCCACCTCTGTAGCCCCCAATGGCGTAAATGCAGCCATGTAATGCCACGGAGCAGTGATAGTACCTGGCTGTGATCATGGGGGAGGCTTCGGTCCATTCATCAAAGTCACAGTTATAAACTGAAACCGTGTCCAGGGCCTCCACAGTGTTGGTCCTGTAGCCACCCGTCACATAGATGTTGGCTCCCAGTAAGCTGATACTGTAGCTCTCTCTTCCAGGATCAGGCATGTCCTTCCCCTGCACCCAGGTGTTGCTGACAGGATCCCAGATGTGGACCTCACACAGAGGGTGCCAGTAGTATCCTCCAATGATGTACATGCTGGGGGACATTTTTCTGCTTGGAGGTATCTCTTTGCCATTAGACCCCAAAGCCTTAACAATCATAGATTTTAGTTGACCGTGTTTTACCAGGTAAGGTCTGTGTACCTCTAAAGAGGTTCTGAAGTATATCTCATCCAGACCCAGATGGGTGGAGTGCAGCAGGTCTGACACGTGCTGAACTCGATTATCCAAGTCATGGGTCACCCACCTGACTACAGCATCCACCAGCACGTCATCTCTCTGCACGGTGAGGCTCTGAGCAGCAAGGACTGACCTCACCTCCTCGTGACCCACCTCCAGGAACTCCTCCTGCTCGATGAGCTCCGGAAACCTGCTCAGCATCACCCTGCGCGCCTCCCTCTCCAGCCGGGCACACAGGTGGAGCTCGGCAAAGGTGTGCATGCCCAGGCAGTTGTCCACATCCAGGTGGCGGATGAGAAACTCCTCGCACGCGCGTTTGACAGCGGTAAACTGCAGCAGGTCTGCAGCCTCCAGCAGGCTCTGCACGTTGCTCTCGGTGATGCGCACCTGCGCGCTGTACACGTAGTCCAGCAGTGCGCCCAGGACGGCGCCGTCCACCCCGCTCAGCGTGACCACGCTGTTGGACCTCTCCCTCATGTCGGCTGTGAACATGACTTTGAAGTAGGAGCTGCGGGCTGCCAGCAGCGCTCTGTGGCAGTGGAACACCTGTCC
Source organism: Cynodonichthys magdalenae (assembly GCA_031762555.1). Lineage (NCBI taxonomy): Eukaryota > Metazoa > Chordata > Actinopteri > Cyprinodontiformes > Rivulidae > Cynodonichthys > Cynodonichthys magdalenae. The sequence continues at coordinate 12,690,721 of JARVJO010000061.1, read as the reverse complement.
GGAGTCTGCGCACTGCAGGGTCACGTCTGTAAACAGGCCGCGGAGGTAGAAGCGCATGAGCGCATCCAGGAGCTCAGCTGGATGCGCGTCATCACAGAAGTCATACGTGTAGACCTCGTTTTTATGAGACATGATGTCTGAAAGCAGAAAACTCACGTCAAGATCAAATATTAGGTCACTGGGGCTGCCAAAGGTGGGCTTACCTTTCGTCTGTGGCCATGAATAAACCGTGCTTAAACCCACACCGATGCTCAGCTACGTCCGATCGACTCCAATCGCAGCTCTCAAGAAAAAACAAAACAAAAACACGAACCTCAATTTAGCTCAGGACGGTCGCGAGCAGCTCGATCCTATTTTGGTATTTGAGAGCAGCAGCAGCTACCCTCCCCCTCCCATCCCCTCTTTCTCCTTCTCTCCTGCCATTACTCCTACTGTCCATGTCCTTCAGAAAGCAACCCCTCTCTCTCTCTCTGCCTAAAAATACCCCCCCCCCCCTATCTATAGTCTCGTGACTCGCGCGCACAGTCCATGCGAAGATTCACTCACTGAGAATACAAATCAGACGCAAATGAGCTTCAAAACATTCAGAAGCCCCTCCGTGCCGTTGCCATGGTATTATGAATGTACTGGCTTTACCTAATCTCCACATTGCTCCACTTTGCCTGGATTAGGAAATTTCACACGGGATTAAAACAATTATAATTATGAAATTTGTCTTGAACTTTGAACATGTAGCAGTTTTAAAGTCAGCCTGCGGCATTCAAGCGGAAGTGATAACATATGTGTGAAGATGTAGGCTACTGTTTGAATTATAAAGTGGATTATTTGCTGACAGATGGACACAAAAACTTTGGCTTTTACACTGTCCTGAAACAGCCAGGACTTATCTGTGAGAGACTCATAAAGTTCCTCTCACAACTACTATTAGCACAAAGTAAAGTTTGACTTTACAGAACCTGACAGGCTCAGTCAGCAGTAACATTTGAACCTGCATTTTTGGTTTTAGACTTACATCATCCACTTGTGCAAAACTTGTTTTATTGTGTTATTAGCATTTTAGTCAGCTGATGAATGCATTTAAATATTTTCTGAACATCATTGTAGATTAGCTCACTTTGATTTGCACTGAATGCAATGGACATTATGTTGGGTCTTCTGGGCAAATGTGTGAGTTTTACCTGTTAACAGTCCAGTAGCTCAGTTTAAACAGGTTTTTGAGGGGCAGCTGTCCACTCGTGTAAAACTGGGTCTTTGCAGTTGAAGTTCATGATCTAGAAAACAGTTTTGTAATCTGTGCACACAAAAAATTAGCCTGAACTTTCAAAATCTTGCTGCAGAAAATGCAACTATGTGGCTCAATGATTATTTGATTCCAAATGCTCAGAATTAACCAAGACTGTGGTGGAAATTTTGCCTTTTTTCTCTCGATATTTGAGTTAGGGTTTAATCAATAGTCTCCAACTATCACAGCTAAAAGAGATACCACCTGTAGGAGTTTTAAAACATTCTTTTGCTTCTATTTTAATTGAAACCATTCGAACTCAACAGCACATGATAAACATTTTATTTAGTTTTTCATTCAAGCTCATTGGACATCTTAATACATGTTTTTTACCTAAATCAAACTGCTTAGGTGGCAACACTAACACCAAGATAGATTCTTTATATCCAATCTTTTTTAGAATGTTACGATATTTTACAGATTAGGGTCCTTTAAACACCAAGCTGTGCTGCTTAACCAAAGGCTCCAAGGCACTGAGATCTCACAGGGGAGACGACACCCCCACACAATACCACACATCCCCGGTGTGGTCCACAGGAGCGCTGAAAGACTCAATCTGCACTCCCTCTGAGGCCAACACGCCTAAACAAAGAACAATGGAGAAGAAAGCACAAGTGTGATTTTCGGTGAGAAGAAGCACGGGACATTGCAATTTAAAACTCATAACTCAATGCCTGCTTTCATCTAAATTAAGAACAGTCATGGAGAAACATCAGTGGGAAAGAAAACATCACTTTAGAGTTTGGTTAAAACACTTACTCACACTATGCTGCAGCAAACCAAAGCTTCTTCACAGTAAGTAACCACGTCAGGCAGTTTAAAGTTGGCTGTATTGTCCTTCTTATTTGCTAAAGTCAAGTTTTTGGTTCAGAGGATTAATTTTGCTGCAGTGATATTTATGTCCTTATCAGCCACTGAGGACAGCAGCTGAGGATTTGCAGAGGCCTGGAGAAAGAGCAGATTCCCTCTTAAAGAGATGGGCTGTCTGAAAGTGCTGTCACTCAGCTCCAGCAGGACAGGAACACCTCCTTGAACCGAACCGCTCGCCTTTTGTAGCGATCTCCACTTTACACACACCTGCAGCTGCCTCTGCAGAGTTACAGCGACTTTGATTTACCTGCAAAGACAGATCTAATAAAGTTATTGTAAGCCTCAAAACAAATCTCTGTCATGTATTTGTATACGAGTTGGTTTCATACCATGATTCCAGTCTTCTTGGCTAGGCTTAGAATGTTGATGAGATTTGGGCAACCTTCTAATTCATGACCAAGAAGTCCAACAAGTACAGCTGAGGTTAAGTAACCTGTGCAGGACTTCATGCATTCCCCTGGTTTGCAGAAAACAGTCCTCAGTGTTATGCAAGGAAACATTTTAAAGTCATAATAATCTTGACCTGACCTGTGTAACATTAAATAGTGCTTTCTATGATCCCACCACTAGAGGGAGATATAATAACATCCAAATGTTTTTTGTCCTTCCAGCCTTTGAACCCCCCTCATTTATATGACAAGCTACAGAAACAGACCACTCTTTCTTTACCTTGAGTAGTGACTTGAACATGACTAAGCAATTTCTTAGAAGCACTGCAGGACTGAAGCACTGCTCCAACAGCCTCCCTGAGTTTGATCCAGAGAGAAGGTGCTGGCTAAAACCTGAGCATTAACCTGCACAAAGAGGTAGCAGACATCATTCTAAAAAGTAGCTACTCTGTTTTACAATTTACAAGAAAATGGTCATTCAACAGAACCCAGTTAAAAAAAAGTTATGGATAAAGTTGATGGTAAAAAATGTGAGCGATAAAAAAAAGTTAAAACAATAGATGAGGACTTACTGCTCCAACTAGGTTCTTGCCCTTCACCGTGTCCACAATCTGCACGGCAATGTCCTCCACAGCGAGCCTGAGCCTCCCTCGTACTGGCTCCCAGGTGAGGACAGCTGATGACATTTGGATGGTCCACCAGACTGCGGTTCGTAGGTGGTTCCTGTAGCCGGTAAAACATATAACAAATCTACTAATTCTAATTCAACACCATGATGAAAACAGCACAGCAACTATTGAAACAGAAATACAAAGGAATGATCAACCACAGTGCGGCCTATGCTAACAAGATGAGAAATGTGCCGCCATCTTAGCAGGTGCTGCTCGGTGTCCAAACCATGGATATGTATGTAACAATGTGTTTCAAATATAAACAGTACACAGTGATACACATCACTTATCAAGCTGGTGGTCAGATGGTGGGGGCGGATGCCGGTCAGACATGGCAGACCCAAACGTATAGTAGGGAGGTGGGGGACATTGAGTCTGAGTGGGCCATGCTCCGTACCTCCAATGTCGATACGGCTTACGTGAGCTGCGGCCGTAACCTTGTTGGTGCCTGTCAAGGCGCCAGCCCTCGAACCCGCTGGTGGACACCAGCAATGAGGGATGCTGTCAGGCTGAAGAGGGAGGCCTATCGGGTCTTTTTGGCCTGTGGGACCCTAAAAGCAGCTGATAGGTATAGACAATCCAAGAGGATTGAGTCTCGGGTGGTCACTGAGGCAAATACTCAGGCATGGGAGGAGTTCGGAGAGGCCATGGAAAAAGATTTCCATACGGCTTTGAGGCGATTATGGTTCACCATCTGGTGTCTCAGAGGGGTAAAGCAGTTCACCACCAACACTGTTTATGGTGGGGATAGTGTGCTGCTGACCTCAACTTGAGACGTTGTGGATTGGTGGGCAGAATATTTCGAAGACCTACTCAGTCCTACCAGCACAACGACCAATAAGGAAGCAAAACCTGGGGACTCTGGGTCGGACTCTCCAATCTCTCGTGCTGAGGTCACCAAGGTTTTATAAAAGCTCCTCGGTGGCAAGGCGACGGACGTTGGATGAGATTTGCCCAGAGTTCTTTAAGGCTCTGGATGTTGTGGGTTGCATTGGTTGATGTGATTCTACAATATAGCGTGGACATCGGGGACAGTTACCCTGGATTTGCAGACCGGGGTGGTGGTCCCCCTATTTAAAAAGGGGGACAGCAGAATTTGCTCCAACTATAGGGGGATCACACTTCCAAGTCTCCCTGGTAAGGTCTATTCAGGGGTCCTAGAGAAGAGGGTCCGTTGGATAGTCAAAGAGCAAAGAGCAGTGTGGTTTTCCAACTCTACGCCCTCAGCAGGGTTCCTGTAAGACCGCTGTCAGAGTTTGGTCCGCATAGCCGGTAGTAAGTCGGACTCGTTTCCAGTGAGAGTTGGACTCTGCCAAGGTTGCCCTTTGTCACCGATTCTGTTCATAACTTTTATGGAAAGAACTTCTTGGCACAGCCAAGGTGTTGGGGGGATCCATTTTGGTGACCTTAGGATCGCATCTCTGGTTTTTGCAGATGATGTGATCCTATTGGCTTCATCACTCTCACTGGAGCGGTGTGTGAAGTGGCCGGGATGAGGATCAGTGCCTCCAAATCTGAGACCATGGTATTGAGCCAGAAAAGGGTAGAGTGTTGCCTCCGGGTCAGGGAGGAGGTCCTGCCCCAAGTGGAAGAGTTTAAGTATATCAGGGTCTTGTTCACAAATGAGGCAAGAATGGAGCAGGAGATCAAATTGGCAAATTGGTGCTGCATCTGCAGTGCTGCGGGCACTGTACTGATTTGTCGTGGCGAAGCGTGAGCTGAGCCAAAAGGCCAAGGAAAGGAGTTTTTGATTATTTATGGTTTTTGTTACAGTTGCTTGTGCCCTTTTATATTGGATTAATGTTTCTCGGCCTACTTTTGTAGATGACAGCTCTCTGACTTGTGCTGGAAGTCTGAAGTGTACAGTGTGAAAAGGAATGGTGAGAGTACAGTCCCTGTGGTGCTCCTGTGCTGCTGACCACATGGTTAGACACACAGTCCTTCAGATTTGATGAAGGATTTTTAAAAATAAGACGGGGATAAAGGCCAACAAAATGAAGATGCTAGTTACAGTGTCTTTAACTGGTGCTTCAGTGACAGAGTTTCACATCA
>JARVJO010000061.1:12659709-12685357 GCA_031762555.1 Cynodonichthys magdalenae | reverse complement strand
AAATGAATTGTGGTAACATTAACACAACTAATCTGCACTCATCTTTGGAAACTGACCAGAGAATTGATTTCTCTTTTTTTTTTTGGATTTTTTTTTTAGATGTTAAGATCATGGTTTAATGATATGATTAACCTGTTGTTTGATGTTACAAATTATTAGATTTTTTTATATTCATATTTAAGAAATGACAGCAGTTTTGTAATGTGTCTTTAATGAGCCTTAAACACAATCCTTATATTTAAATTTTACTGCAAATGTTTCTGATGTCTGCACTTTGAGGCAGCAAGTAAAAATTTAACACCTTTTCATTTAAGGGCCTATAGCTTTCCAAAAAGGAGGAGCAGTTAAAGAACACAGATGTTTATTAGAAAATCTTCCAATCAGCTGCAACTTAAATAGATAAACCTTTAAATAAAACATGATTAACAAATGTTTGAGGCTTATTTCTCACTGTGACCAACAGAGGTCAGCATTGGAACATGAAACTTCAGAATAAGGTTCTGTTTGCAGCAAACAAGACAACACTTTTAAAAGCATTTTACAACTTTTGTTGATTCATAAATCATTGATATTCCATTTAGTTGGGAAGCTTGTTAAATAATTAATTTTTTCTTCCTGGAAGGACAATTAAAAGTATACAGTTATTTCAATAAATGAACAAATCATGGAAAAACAAAAACGAGGAACTCGGTGTCCCTTGCCTGGATGTGGGATATTGGGGCACCACCCTGGAGCCAGGCCTGGGGGAGGGGCTCATCTGCGAGCACCTGGTGGCCAGGTTTCTACCTACGAGACCCGATTGGGCGCTCCCCGAATGAGCTGCATGGGTTTGCCTTCCTGTGGGCCCACCACCTGCAGGAGGGGCCATATGGGTGCATGATGCTATGGGCGGTAGCCAAAAGCGGCGACCTTGGCCTACCAGGGAGGACTGGCCTCTCGATCTGAACCCGAGCAGCGTTCTGTTGTTAGACTTCTGTGCTAGTCATGGTTTGTCAGATAGGGTGTCCATAAGTGCACGTGGCACCAGGACACGTTTTGGATGCTCAGGTGAAGAGAGGAGCTGAACTGGTGCTGGAGTTCCTTGAGGCCTTGGATAAAGACTCTCGATGGACTCAGAGGAGATTCTGGTAAACCATCTGGTGTCTGAGGCGGGAAAAGCAGCACTTCACAAAGATTGTGCTCAGTGAAGGTGGGATGCTGTTGACCTCAACCAGCACTCAAAAAAATCAAAACATTTGCATTGGATTTACTTAAATAAATTATGTCAACAGGTTCTGCTCCACTGAATTGAGTGAATCTAACGCAAGTTTTTTCATTTACTTTACAAATGAATGTAAAGTAATTGTGTTATTGTGTTACCGCTTGGTGTGCTGGTTAGAAAAGTAACAGATATGTTACATATCAGAAAAACAATGCAACAAATCTGAGTTTTAAACGTAAGGCTTACTTCATGACAGATTAGCAGGAAGTGAGATGTTAATGCTTTCATTCTTTTGCTTCTTTTTTAAATGAAACCATTCAAACTCAACAGCACATGACAAACATTTTATTTAGTTTTTCATTCAAGCTCATTGGACATCTTAACATTGGAATGTTATAAAAATACATGATTTTAACCCAAATTGAAATGCTTAGGTGGCAACACAAACACCAAGACAGATTCTTTATATCCAAGCTTTTTTAGAATGTCAAGATCTTTTACAGACTAGAGTCCTTTAAATACCGAGCTGTGCTGCTTGCTTAACCAAAGGCTCCAAGGCACTGAGATCTCGCAGGGGAGACGACACCCCCACACAATACCACACATCCCCGGTGTGGTCCAGAGGACTGCTGAAAGACTCAATCTGCACTCCCTCTGAGGCCAACACTCCTAAACAAAGAACAATTGAGAAGGTGAGGAGAAGCGCAGGACATTGCAATTTAAAATTCACAACTCAACGCCTGCTTTCATCGAAATTAAGTCATGGAGAAACATCAGTGGGAAAGAAAATATCACTTTAGAGTTTGGCTAAAACACTTATTCACACTATTCTGCAGCAAACCAATACTTCTTCACAATAAGTTACCACGTCAGGTAGTTTAAAGTTGGCTGTATTGTCCTTCTTCTTGGCTAAATTCACGTTTGTGGTACAGAGGATTAATTTTGCTGCAGGGGTATTTATGTCCTTACCAGCCACTGAGGACAGCAGCTGAGGATTCGCAGAGGCCTGGAGAAAGAGCAGATTCCCTCTTAAAGAGATGGGCTGTCTGAACGTGCTGTCGCTCAGCTCCAGCAGGACAGGAACTCCTCCTTGAACCGAACCGCTCGCCTTAAAGCTACGACCATTTGTAGCGATCTCCACTTTACACACGCCTGCAGCTGCCTCTGCAGAGTCACAGTGGCTTTGATTTACCTGCAAAGGCAGATTTAATAAAGTTTTTTGTAAGCCTCAAAACAAATCTCTGTCATGTGTTTGTATACGTGTTGGTTTCATACCACGATTCCAGTCTCTTTGGCTAAGCTCAGAATGTTGATGAGATTCGGGCAATATTCGAATTCATGACTGAGAAGTCCAACAAGTACAGCTGAGGTTAAGTAACCTGTGCAGGACTTCATGCACTCCCCTGGTTTGCAGAAAACAGTCCTCAGTGTTATGCAAGGAAACATTTTAAAATTATAATAATCTTAATCTGACCTGTGTAACAATAAATAGTGTTTTCTATGATCACACCACTAGAGGGGGATAAAATAACATCCAAATGTTTTTTCCTTCCAGCATTTGAACCCCCCCCCTTATTTATGACAAGCTAGAGAAACCGGTTAGACCAGTCTTTCTTTACCTTGAGTAGTGACTTGAACAAGACTAAGCGATTTCTTAGAAGCACTGCAGGACTGAAGCACTGCTCCAACAGCCTCCCCGAGTTTGATCAGCGACTGAGACTCCGGAGAGAAGGTGTTGGCTAAAACCTGAGCATTAACCTGCGCAAAGAGGTAGCAGACATTATTATAAAAATCAGCTACTCTGTATTACAATTTAGAAGAAAATGGTAATTCAACAACATGTATGGATAAAATTGATGGTGTGTGATAAAAAATAAAAAAAGTTAAAACTACAGATGAGGACTTACTGCTCCAACTAGGTTCTTGCCCTTCACCATGTCCACAATCTGCACGGCAATGTCCTCCCCACAGCGAGCCTGAGCCTCCCTCGTACTGGCTCCCAGGTGAGGACAGCTGATGACATTTGGATGGTCCACCAGACCGCGGTTCGTAGGTGGTTCCTGTAGCCAGTAACACGTATAACAAATCTACTAAATCTAATTTAAAACCGTGATGAAAACACCACAGCAACTATTAAAACAGAAATACAGAGGAACGATCAACCACAGTGCGGTCTATAGTAACAAGCGAGAAATGTGCCGCCATCTTTGTAGGTGCTGCTTTGTGTCCAAACCATGGATATCTATGCAACAATGTGTTTCAAATATAAACAGTACACAGTGACACACGTATCACTTATCAAGCTGGTGGTCCAAAAGCTCACTCAGCTCTGTCAACAGATTTTTTTCAGAGACAGCAAAACTGCAGATATTTGAGAAACATCGGGTGATTTTACCTCAACGAAGACGTCAAGTCCGGCACCTCCGCACTGTCCAGACTCCAAAGCTCTGAGGAGAGCATCTTCGTCAACGATGCCCCCTCTGGCACAGTTCACGACCTTCACTCCTTTCTTACACTTGCCAAACGTTTCATCGTTGAGCAGCCCTTTGAGGGCACACATGAAAAAGACAAATTCCACGACATGAACAGACAACTTGTTTTTGTTGCAGTTGTTCAGTGAGGACAGTGAAGCTCACCGGCTGTGGAGGGCATTAGAGGAGTGTGAACAGTAATGTAGTCGCACTGTGGCCAGAGCTGCTCCAGAGACATCTGCTCCACCCCCCAGCTGGCTGACACCTCAGGTGGAGTGATTGGATCGTAACCAATTGTCTGACAGGAGGATAAAATATTTTAGCTTTAGCATTTTGTGTGTGGCTAGCCTCTAATAGCTGCATTATGGACTCCTTCATTGGTGCACAAACACACATCACACCCAGTATTTGGTGCTGGTTGATTGAATATCAAATCATGAATAATTCTATTTAACAATCTAACTAACCTTCACCTGCAGTGATTTCAGACAGAATGAACCCAGATTGATAAAGTTGGCTGCAGATATTCACCCTACTTCTGATAGTCTGCATGTTTGTGTGGTTAATCACCCCTCAAGTTAAGACTAAATACTTTAAATTACTACATAAAGTAACCTCAGACTCCAGAACCTTGGACTAATCAGCTTATCGATATTGTTGCACAAAACACACCAAGTCAGATATGTTTGTTTTTGTGGGACTGCCTCATATCTGAAACGTCAAGGTACGCTTACAACTCAATACTTCTTCCTGTCACACAACATATAGACCCATCACCACTGGTTCCTACATTAAAGCACCAATACTCACCTTCATGCCAAAAGATTGCATTCTCATAGCAACTTCCTTTCCTATTCTTCCAAGTCCAACTATTCCAAGTACTTTTCCGAGCAACTCTGTGCCCATGAACTGCAAAAGTAGAAACAAAGAACCGTTTAACAAAATACAAAACGGTGCAGACCCAAGTGTCATGTTTAATTATCAACAACCTGATGAACAATGGAGCCAGTCATGCAACGAAGATGGGAATTTCTTACCTTTTTGCGATCCCACTTCCCTTGTTTCATTGACATTGCAGCTTGAGGCACATTTCTAGAAAAAAACAGCAACATTTTAATACATATGAATGCTTTAAAGAAACGGATACTTAATGAAGCACGGCTCATCTTGCCTCGAGAGACTCATCAGAAGGGCACATGTAAGCTCGGCGGCACTGATTGTGTTACCGCTTGGTGTGCTGGGTAAGAAAAGTAACAGATAATATGTTACATATCAGAAAACAATGCAACAAATTTGAGTTTTAAACGTAAGGCTTACTTCATGACAATAATGCCCTTTTTGGTGGCAGAATCCACATCCACATTGTCCACACCGGTACCAGCTCGCCCAATGATTTTAAGGTTATTGGCAGCATTTATAACTTCAGCTGTTACCTTAGTGGCAGATCTAACAACAAGGCCATCATAGTCCTAAAATGTAAAAAGCAATGCATTCATATTAGCAGCTCATCGCTATAAAAGTAGTTTTTGTTAGTTTGATGAGAGTTTTGGACCATTTGTACCATAACAGAGACAACATAAAGCAATACTTTGTTTTTTTTCCCCACTGTTTTAGCATCTTGAACAACATTTTTAGCTTTGGCATCCAACGGCGCTACGACAAAAGCAAGAAGAGAAGAACTGTCAATAAAAACAGGGGAAAAGGTGCTATGGGAGCTCGAATGCCTGCGTGTTTTCCCCCTTTTATAGGCCAACAACAAGAAAACAAAACCTTTTAAACAAAAGAAAGTAACAAAAGCGCCATTATATTGTTATTCTTTTTCTAAAAGGATCTCCATTTGGGGTTTAAAAAGATCTTGTGGCACAATATATTGTTCTAGTAAATAATAGGAATAAATGTGATTGGGTTTTTAATTTTGTCCATTTTTTGAAAATGAGTTTAACACCGAGTTAGAAAGTTATGCAACTTTAGAGACATTAGGAGTGTTGGAGTTTTTGGCAAAGACATTTTACTTTGACATATTGCTCAAAGCTTGTCTTATCCTGTCCCGTCTCATGAGATGAGTGTCTTGTCACACCCCTAATCTGAAACAAATGTTAAGCATTTTACCACAAACGAAATAAAAAAAACTGAGTTAATTTGTATTAAACAAATAACAAATTGCAGCTCAATATAAACCAGAGGATTCGTGGGGGTTTAATGGTGTTCATTTGAGCCAGGGGCCCAGCAAAGGGTGAGTCCAGCCCTGAATTCACTGCTGAACAGTAGCAGTACATTTCTTCAGTGTACATAAAAAAATTACTCCTGTTCCGCACACCATCAGGTAAGAGCAGTCAGCTTGATGCGTCCTGCAGTGATGGAAAGTCAGGGATGAGTTGCATCAGCTTCACAATGAATGGGCGGAACTATAGTGTTTCAGAGGAAAACCAGTGCACGATTTTACCTTAATCTCTGCGAGCAATTCCTCCTTTTTCATGCTCTGCCTCTCCGTGACACGGATGCCGTTTTCCTCCAGGACCGCCCTGCAGCGCGGATCCACACTCTCACTGATTAACACAGTTCTGATGGAGATCGGGGCCATCTTGTTGGGTTTAGGTTTCTTTGCTGCTGCTGCTGCTCGCTGGTGGATGGACGCTGAAGAGGGGGATGATGTGGTAAAAGGATGATCCGTCGCCCCCCCTGCCGGTTGTCAGCAGATTTTAGACGAAACCCTACTGTGCTGCCACCACCACATGGTCCCGCCTCTCGCGCGCGTCTCCTGTGGTATGGTATGGCAACCCATAAGTGACACAAAATGCTACATCTACCACGCGTTTGGCTAATAAAACAATGCAAAAAAACTCCACCGTTTTATAAGTAAAATACGTCGTAAACCCCACCAGTTTTGAGATCATCTTTGAATGCCGTAAAATACGACGTTTTCTCTGGTCAGTGAACGTCTCTTACAAGGCAGCGCTGCAGCTGCCCAAAGGGGGGCCCGCGGGCCAGAATTGGCCCACCAAGCCATTTGGTTTGGCCCACCAGCAGTTGTCCTGGCTACTAGGTTGTTTTATGTAGAAACACTACATTTGCACTTAGTCATCACAACTATAAGGAACTGCAGATAGTCTTAAGTCACTTAATTGACCTTTGCATTATATTAAGATTAATCATAAAATACAAGTAACTACAAGAGCTATTTAGTTTAAAATTAAGCACACATCTAGATATACATAATTTATAAGACCACAAATACTCAAATTTTATTTTATGAAAAGTCCCATTGCTGCCCAAGTATACATCAGATCTTCTCCACGTCCATGAGCTAAAAACAAAAAATGTGGACCACCACACTGTCTGCTAGCTTAATCAAAAAACTAAAACAACTTTACTTAAGAAGTATTTGCATTTCATGTATAATATTATTGCATTTAGTCCACAGCCCTCAGATCGATGTTTCATTTTGGCCCTCTCAGGGAAAATGTTTGAGCACCCTTGCCGTAAGGCGTTCTGTTGCAGTCAAAACGCTGTTTTTTACGCCGCTTTTTTCACATCTAAAACGCCGTTTTCGATGGCACTTTACTAAATTATGCAAAGCCCCATACTTTTCTCATCCACAGATTGTGGTACCCAAAGCTCTGTGGGAAACTGTTCTCAGTGGGGTGCATGGGCCTGTGGGCTCAGGTCACTTTGGGACTCTTGCCTAACTCAGACTCTTTAGCGCCTCCGTCAAACCTTCTACTGGGGTCGGCTTAGAAGAGATATGGAAGATTTCTGCAGGTGCTGTGACCTTTGCACCGCTCGTAAAGGACCGCAGGGTCGTTCTTTCCAAGAGTTCTGTAAACTAGTAGCCTACATTTCCAAAAAAGGTGAACAGATGTTTCTAGATAAAGTTTACAGAAAGAACAGGAAGTATCTATATCAGCTTTGTATTTCAGAAGAAAATGTTTGGTTAGGTAAAATTTGTGAATTAGTTAGAAATGTCTTCGACTTTATTGGTAAGAAGAAATTTGTGTAGAAGAGACAGGGTCATCTACAAGGAAATAAACAATTTTTCAGGGTTGTTTTTAAATTATAGACACATTTAACTATGTTATATGTCACACTGAGGTTTTCATCTTTTACAGAAAGATAACTTTCAGACAGAATGTGAAAAAACATTACCTAGTAAGGTTCCAGAAAGCCATGATCATATTATTTTATCGTTTCATATTGTGTAAGTGACCACAGCTGCTGAGTCTAGACTAGGCATGGGACAGTATGAAATAATGATGGTATGATAACCTTGGGCAAAAATATTTTAAATAAAAACATGTTAGAAAAAATGTTAATTATTCTCCCAAATATTCGTGTATTATGATGTATAGTCCCTGACAAGTTGTATGGAAATTAACCTCACCAACAAGATATATAGTTTTTACATGTTCATTAACCGGATTATTTATTATGAAATACAAAAAACAAAGTAATAACATAAATTTTGGAAGTTTGTAGCTTAAGAATTTTTAGTTATGCATACAAATGTGCTGTTAACATTGTGCATTTTATGCAATATTTCTAAATTACAATAAAAAAGTATTATTTGTTGGTTTTTACATCATTTGTTTATATTCAAATTCATTTATATCAAAGAGTGCTTACCACCATTCTGGTAGTAAGAAAAATAACTTATACCTGGAAAGAAAGACTCTTTAAGTATAACAGAATTTATTTCCTGTAATACTTCATCATTGATTTTCAGCAATATGAAGGGGCGCCGAGTGGGGTTACAACGAGGGTTGCAAATAATTTTTAAATTAATTTATTAATTTATTTCTGCTGAAGCAGTGGCATCCCATCCAGCAGATGGCGCTCTAGGCGATCGCCTTTTTTGTCTATGCCGAGAGCAGGCTCAAGTGTTTGTGATTGGCTCTGCCGTTGCTTGGATACAACCCCAACAAACTCAGACCTGTGTTTATTATTTTTCATTCTTAAAAAGGAAAATGGCGTCGGTGGCTCTCAACAACAGTCGGAAGGGATTCAGTAAAAGTGGTGAGTTAAAGAAAGGACTCATAGAAATTTATTTTAAGTTTCCAGCTGTTAAGACCATATAAGTCATAACTGGTTAAAGCTAAAAGTAAAAAATGTTAACCAGTGCTTTCTTCTTCTTTCTTTCTGTCCCAATTATATTTCTGTAAAACAAACATATCTTAGTCATAATATGATGTTCATATTATTCTTTAAACTCACCAAATGGTTAAAAAAAATCCAAATTGCCATAAATGTTGCTGTGCCTAAAAAGAGGCATTATTTAGTCAAGGGAAGATATAAAAATAGAAGCCTATGTGCAACTTCATTTTAAATTACACAGGTCTGATGCAAGCTAAGGATTTCACCTAAAAAAATGAACAAAGGGTTTTCTTATAGTATTAATTACTTTTTTTTAGCTACAGCACCGGAACAGGAAGCCAGTAAAATAATACAGCCTCCAGATATTCGAAAAGCCACAGTCTTAAAGAAGTCTGACTGGATCAAGATTCAAGATGACCTGAGGAGAATTACCAAAGAAAAGCAGCATCTGAGAGAGGCAGCTAAACAAAGAGAGGCCCTGCACCTTCAGTCAAAAGAAGTGGTAAACCAGTGGCCCGATACCATCATTGTACGTTTGTCATCAACTTTTGCTCAGAAAGCAGTTTGCTTTATAAACATACGGTTAAGTTATGTATCCAGATGCAAAAACATAATTTAAAAACTGTTTGTTTCAGAAAAAAAGGCAAAAAAGGTTAGAAGCCAAGAAAATTCAGAAGCAGATTGAGGAGGAAGAAAGTAGGCAGATTGAAATTGAAGAAACCAAATTCAAGGAACAAAAACAGCAAGAGACCGTTGAAAAGGCCAGGACTCAGTTGTACTATCAAACCAGCCGAGTCAGAAGATTACATGTCAGTGTTAAGCATTTCACACATTATACCTCGTGGAAATTTGATGAGTCGACTAATTGTTATTTCTTCCGTAGAGTGCGCTCCTGTTGAGCGAGGTGCTGAAACAGAGGGAGGCTCAGACTGAACTGAAGCAACGGATGAAAAGTGCCTCTGAAGACGTGGACAAAAAGTTTCTGGAAACAGTAAAAAACAAACAGGATGAAGCCTTGAAACAAGAGCAGGAGAAAGCTCTGCAAAAGAAGCTTCAGAGACAGGCTGCAGCAGAGGACCTGAAAAACCAGTACAACTTCTTACTGCTACTGTCTTATGAACGTAGTCTGTTTATAGGCCCCTGGCCAAGGCAGAGCTGTTTCTGCTTGTAAATGCATTCATTTGTCTTCACCGTCTGCAAAAATCTGGTTGTCATCTATAAATGTTTAACTTTTGCAGTCAACCTAAGTCAAAATTGCTACAACTCAGTCAACTTGACTATAGAGATAGAGATATTGAGCTAAAACTTGGTGTGTTAGTAGCTGAGACAGATCATTAACTGATTTTAATGTACAACCCAGTGCGCAACATAAATTCCTTAAAATAAATGCAAGGTATTAGACCATCCATGATGATGAAAAAAGTTTCTTTGTGCTAGGCTAAATTTTAAACCAAATCTTGTGATTTATTATTTAGGATAAAAGAAAATGAGTTGGCAAGAGAGCAACAGAAACTGGAGAAAAAGAAGGATGGCAAGGAAGTCCTGCGTCTTCAAGAGCTCCATCTGTTGGAGCAAAAAATGGAGTCAGAACGACAAGCAGAGCAGAAGAGACACCTCATGCAAGCTCATCAGGTTTCACCAAAGATGATCAAATGTCTCCTGCGAGTGTCCCCGATTTAGTTTGCTGATGCATTTTGTTTTCTTACAGGATCATCTTGCTAACAAAGCCCTAATAAGAGCGCAAAGTGCAGAAAAACAGGAGGCCGAGGAGGAACAAAGAAAGCTTTTTGTTTCAACCAAAGAAAAAATGGTGAAGTTACAGAAAGAAAGAGAGCAGGAGTTGTTTAGGTGAGACACAATTTCATCAAAAAGATCTGGTTTTAATGTTTTATAGCAACTTCTTTCTCACATTTTAAGTTCTTTTATTCTCCAGGGAGGCACAGCTACGCAGAGAGAAGATTCTGAAAGATCTGACCATCCCGCTACTGGAGCAAAATGCCACCGAAGAACAAAGAACAGCCAAATTTGTGGCTGAGTGGCAGGCTAAACAGGCACAGCTGCAGGGGGAAGAGAAGAGGAAGAAGTCTGAGATGCTGAAATCCATCACAGCGCACAGGGAACTCATGGTAACACCTTCTGTACACATGAATTAGAATTTAATATTTTATTTAATTTGATTTAATGACATGAGGGTTGCATCACACTGTAACACAAACTGTCTCACCAGAGAAAAGAAAAGGAGCAAAGAGACAAATTCGCCGAGCAGGAAACCCTAGAGGCCCTGCAGGCAAAGAGGGAGGCTGACAGAATATTCCTGGAGAAAAAACAACAGAAGGCTGAGAAACGCAGAGAAGAAGAAAGAAAACTGCATGATTTTAATGCTGCACAACAGGTAATCTTTACTTAATTACTTTTATTAAAATTCAGGTTTCCTAACATTTTAGGGAAGAACAAAAAACATTTTCTTTCATTTCTTAGGCTGAGAAAAGTGCCAGGTTTCAGCAGCTGAAGGAAGAGGAACGCAATTTTGACGCAAAGAACGCACAACTCCTCGTCGAAGAGGAAAAGCAGTTTCAGCAGTATTCACAGCACATCATCAGCGCAGCAGTGGAAGCTAAACAAAACGTGTTTCCACTTTACAAAGCTGCAAAGGAAGGAGTGAGAGGTGGTTCTGCTTCTGGTGGAGTTGGACCCATCTACCTCGTCCACGATGCCACCGGCGCTCAGATGCCCAAATACGTCTCGGCCACCACTGAGAAGATTAAAAAACTTCGACAGCCTGAAAATATACAGGAGTCCAAAAAAAGACTTGGTTTCACCTGGTGAGTTTACTGACAGCTGCTAAGTTGTTCAAACATTACCCTAATAAATGAAACAAATTTGTGATTTAATGTGGTCATTTTATGTTATTAAAATGGATGTTTTTTGATGTGAATACATTAATACTAAAGATTTTGGATCAACACCTGTTGGCATTTTTTAAATTTACACAGGAAAAAAGGACAATTTATTGACACTCATTTGGATGACTGAAAATCTATAAACATTATAAAGAAGTGATTTTGTCAATACAAAGAGAGGCAAAAGGAAAGTAAGAGCTACACAAACTTTCATATTAAAAAAGACTATTAAAACACTTGCAATAAGACTGTATACTCAAAGTTTAGTGTTGATTTAAAGTATGGTCATGTGTTTCTTTGTTGATGAATGAGGGTTTTATGTTGTCTTTTTTCAGTACTATGATGCAAAAAAAATCAAGCTGTAACTTTAAAAAGGTCTTGCTCAAAGTGTTCAGTGGATCAACATATGAACTAAACTAGTATAAAATTACACAGAACAGAGAATATTAAAAGCATTTTTTATTTTACCAGACAATGGAAACTCAGACACAGGCTCACCTGGAAGCAGATTTGAGCTTTTTTCTATAAGAAGTCGGTTCATTATTGTAGTTTTGATTGCAAATCATATTCTGGACTCAGTATATACAGAGAATAGAAAATAAAACAGAAAAACCACTTAAAAATCACACAGTTTTTAATTCCATCTAAATTCCAGCAGATATTTATAACTGGTAGATTTTACGAACTGCATGTATCTTGTACTAAACAGCCTTTAAATTTTTTAAAAACCACAACAAAAACAGGATACAGTAAAAAATAATGAAGCAATGTGAGAAACAAAAAACATTTCTAATTTTAAAAAAAATCAAACAGGCAAGATCATGCAAGACAGTATAAACGATCTTTTCCAGACTTCTTGTAAAAATAGCTTGACTATTATGTTTTAAACAAAATGTTTGATTTAGGAGCTGATGAACTCAAATATAAATGATCAAATGAGAAAAAAATTGTAAACACATAGCCTTTAATCAGGCTTTTGTAAATTGTCATATTCATCTATTGGAAATTTATTTTATCTGTATATCACTAACTTACCAGTTTGGAGTTAGCTTTTCAAGTTGGCTTTGGAAAAACGGGACTTGAAAGCTGACAGACTACATATGTTTTTATATCAATATAAAAAGAAGGATCAGTCACTGTCAGAGCTGGAGCTCGAATGATTCTTCTTGCTATTGTTTCTAGTTTTACCTTTAGTAGTATCGGGTCTGGCTGGGCTTCTTCTGTCCCTAGATTTGGAAGGACTCTTGTTTCTCCTGGAAGATTCTGGACTCCTCTGTCGCTTCCTTTTTTCAGCTCTGTCGCTCTCAGAGCTGCTGCTGCTTCGTCGTCGTCTCCTTTGGTTGGCAGCATCTCTGCTTTGATCTTTTCGATGAGAGGATCGGTCCTTGCTGTGGTCTCTCCTGTGACTTCTGCTTCTAGAGCGCCTGCCTCGGTGCGAGTCTCTAGCCCTGCTCCTGTCTGGACTTCTTGATCGCCGATCTTTATCCCTGGATGTTCCTCCTCTCCTGCTCTCCCTGTCACTGTTGCGACGCCTTTCTTTACTCCTGCTTCTTTCTCTGTCTCGGTCTTTTTCTCTTTTTTCTTCTTTATCTTTGGACGCTGAAGGCTCACCTCTATCCCTGTTTCTGCTCCTGGACCTGTGCTCATCCTTCGTAGATGATCGTTCCTTGCTTGGAGACTTTGACGGCTGCCTAATAATTTTAACTGTTCTTTCCTCAGTTTTCTGTTTCGGTTCTTCTTCTTTAGGCTTTTTATCAGATTCATGACCCTTATGTCTATCTTTACTTTGACCTCGTTCTGACCTCTTTTCTTTCTTATGAACATTTTTTTCTTTGCTCCTGGAGTGACCTCTTCTGTCATCACTTTTATGCTTGCTGTCCTTGTCTTTGCTTTTGGACCGTCGACTCTTTTCTCTGCTTTTACTGCGACTGTGAGACTTTTCTTTTTTCTTGGCTTTGTGTTTGCTATGTTTCTCAGCCTTTTCTTCCCGCTTGTCTTCTTTGCTTTTAGATCTGTGAGACCTATTCTTGTCTTTTTTACTCTCATCCGTGTGTTCTTCCTGCGTGTTGGAGGCCCTTCTCTCTCGCCTTGGAGCTTTGGTTTCTTCATCTTTAGTCTCATTCATTTCACTTCTGTAAAAATAGAAGTGTAAAACAGGCAAACATGAGGTAACCATTTGTTGCAAGAGTCCAACCAAACCTCTTCCTTAAAAACAATAACATTCACGAAGCAGGCCATACATACTGATAGTATGTAGTGTATCTGTCAACAGTGGCACCCGATTTGGATACAATTTACAATGTCAGTGTCACTATCTTTAAAGTCAAATGAGTCAATCAGGTCAGGTGAAATCTTACTTGTCACCCTTAATCCACCGCTCTCCTGTGACCGCCCTCATCCTCTGACGCTGCATCTCCAGACGCCAGTGTGGAGGAGTTTCACTGCGCCGAAATCGATCTCTGGACCTTGAGCGGGAGCGTGACGGAGTCCGGTATCTCTGTTTGGGGGGAAAACAAAAACATTTGAAAAAACTCACACAAACAAACTGGCCCCAACTTTGACACCTAGTTTTGACTTCAGGGAATCAATAACAATAAATGATTTGTCAAACACTGTAGGTTATGTTAAATCTGAGCTCCTCAAAGGCCTACCCTGGGTCCTCTTCCTTTTATCTTCCTGCCTGATCTAGTTGTCACCACAAACCGTCTCTGGTATGCTGACAGAGAATTATATGATGTACCAGAGCTGCAAAAGGAGAGAAATTACATGAAAATTAACACATGAAGGCATTATTTAACCACAACGATCGTTACAACTTCCTGATCAACACTAACTTCGGTCTTGGCCTGTCCTCTTTCTTTCTCTGATCCTTTTCATCCTCTTTGTTTGTTGCCTGGACTGTTTGAGGACTTCTCCTCATGAGGAACCGATTCTCAGGGATGGGTGGTATTTCTTCAGGACGTACTGTAGATGTAATCAAATCTTCCTGTTCCTTCTCTTCTGCGCTCTCAGCACCAGACCTGCAAAATCCTTGTCATTAAAACACTGCGTGTTGTTTTCATACCAGTTAAAATTAAATTAATATTTTTACTTTATCTTATCCTCCTTTTGTTTCTTCTTCATCTTCTTTGCCTTCTTTTTTTGCTTCTTGGATTCTTTTTCAGATTCTTCTGACTCAGATGACGACTTGGAGGAGGTTTCAGAATCAGAGGAGCTGCTGCTGGACCTGGAGCCGGCTTTCTCTTTCTTCTTTTCAGCTTTCTTTGCTACAAGAATGATTAAAAGTATTGAAAGTGGCTGGTAAACATTTAAAACTAGTTGTAAAACCACTGTTGCTCCTACAAACCTTTAGATTTAGGGATGAGTTCTCCACAATTAAGAATTTTCACTTCAGCATAGGGCCTGCTGTTAGGATCTGTTTTCTGGTTCTCCATTGTTTGAACTACTTCTTGGCCAGAGATTACATGACCAAAAACCACATGGACACTAAGAAAAATACAGCTAAATGAAACACAGTGTTCATTATACAACACATTCCTGTTTTAAATATTTTGAGGCACTTACCCATCCAGATGTGGTGCAGGTTTTGTTGTACTGAAGCATCCCAGTCAGGAACAGAAGAAACAAAGATTACATTTATTTGTGAAGCACACAAGCATCAAATAATTACTATTATGTTAAAGAACAATATTATTGCAAAACAGTGCTTACATGAAAAACTGGGATCCGTTTGTATCTTTGCCCCTATTAGCCATAGACAGCAGATAATCCTTGTTGTGTTTGACAGCAAAGCTTTCATCTAAAGGAAAGGGATAAGATTTTTCTGTCATCTTGAAGTAAACTCTGCTTTGGATAACAGACAGGTGCTTCTTTACCTTCAAAAAAGCCTCCATAGATAGATTCACCTCCTCTTCCATTTCCTAAAGAGGATTATATAAATCCACTTTATTGCTGGTTATTAAAAAGAATAGCTAATTTGTTTTCAATTTGTTTTTAAATATATATTTTTATCTTTAGAATAAATGTAGCTTGTTTGGGAATTTGAAAATTTGTGTTTACCTTCACTGAAGTCTCCTCCTTGAATCATGAAGTCTTTAACAATCCGGTGGAAAAGACATCCTTTGTAGTGCAAGGGTTTCTGAGTTCCTTTACCAACGCCTTTCTCACCTTAAGAAAACAAAAGTGCTTGGTTGCACTGGGAATACTCAAATTTTTCAAAAAAATACCCCAAAAAAAACCCTGATAAATCCAGTGGGATTTTTTTTTTTTTTACCTGTGCAAAGGCATCTGAAGTTTTCACATGTTTTAGGACAGATGTCTGCAAATAACTCCACCACAACTCTGCCCACTGTCAGGAGACACCAGAGTTACAGTTTATTTTTGTTTACAGGACATTGAGCTAAAACACACAGCTGTCACTGCAGATTGTACACCTAACATAAAAAAAAGTAATTAAAACAGGGGTGGGCAATCCTGGTCCTTGAGGGCCGCAGCTCTGCATGTTTTACTTTTTTCCCTGCTCCAACACAGCTGATTCAGTCATTAAATTAACTATTCCAAGTTTTACAGGAGCCTGATCATGACCCATTCATTCAAATCAGGTGTGTTTGAGCAGAGAAACAAGTAAAACATGCAGGACTACGGCCCTCTATGCCCATCCTTGAGTTAAGACAACTGTCCAACCCAAACATTCATTTTTAAGGTGCTTTTAGAGATGAGCTGAATTGATTGATGTAGGTATTTATTAGTATTGGAGGTGGTTCCTAAATACATTTTGTTATGTAGTAAATGTATCACAAACACCACAGACAAAATTATTAAATATCTTCTTACCAAGAACATTACTGATTCCAATGTCAAAGAAGCAGCGGGGGCGAACCTTGATTCCCATGTTCACTAGAAATGCCTTGAGGTGATAAACACACACACAAAAAATACAGATTTAAGCCACAAATGACAAATAAGCGCTTTAGCTGCGGACAAGCCCACTCACACTAGTTAATGCAAAATGGATCAGCAAAAATAATCTGGGACAAACATGTTTCACACTCTGTCAGATGTCTTCATTATAAACAAAACAATTGTATGTAAGACGAAATAAATATCAGCTGAGTGATTAAACAGTGAACACAGAGTAGCCGAGGCTGAATCTGACGTTTGCCTTTTATTATTCGCTTTCTAGCTTTAGCAATCCTTTCTATATGCTTTAATTAAATGGGTTTCAATTATATACCTAATTACTACAGGTTCTCATGCTTTCACGTTTTTAATATAGTTTTTATAATAAGACGACAATGACGTGCAATATCTCCCAGCATCTGGAGGCCTGTCGTTAGCATTAGCACCTTACGCTCGCCACAGACAGAGCCATGCATGAGGGGGTTTATAGCAACATGTAAAACCTATTAGTTGCACTATATTCACTTCTTACAGATTAATACGTTTAAAATGAGAAAACACACCACCTGGAAAACCAAGGATTTCAGTCCATGCGGCGACACGTTCTTACAAACGACGAAATTTAAGTTTCATTCAGTGTTTGGCTCACTCTTTTCCAAAGATGGCGCGGCAGGGACGTCAATGTATGTGTAGAGTTGTGCGCATGCGCCAGATAATAGTTTGGGATGCCTGTGCCCTCGGATCTACCTGCCAGGCAAAACTTGTGTTTTTGCAAAAGGCTCCAAAAAGGTCATGCAACCAGTCAGGTGACACATGCGTAAGTACAGGAGGATACAGTCCGATGGACATTCGTATGTTGTGTTTTTAATGCTTGTACATTGAGTTTTTATACGTTTTGCTAGAAAATAAAATACTCAACAATCCCTTTTGAACAATATATGTTTTCACACAAATTAAATAGCTTAAAGCAGGACTAAATAGATATGTCTGAGCCGAGAGGCGACTCCCGATGGTAAAGCAAGTGCCTGGAAGGCAAAAATTAGGATAAAATATACAATTTATATTACGTCACTTGATGCGGAAGTAAAAGTTCACAGCACACACATGCACGGTAATTTTGACTTTGTTGGATGTGTTATGTTAGTGTTGTAAAAGCAGATATTTCAGTTACATGTAGGACTCTGGAAATAATTAAGGGTAAATGATGATGAAACTATTTAAGATGATACTGTAGCCACGTGAGCCACAATTGTAAACAGTTAGAAACTGGTAATTAACAGGGTTTCTTCCCACTTTTCTTAAGAGTTGAGATCAGCATGTTTGACTGACCTGTGTAAGTGTTTGCATTTATTATGTCATTTATTTTGACATATTTATCTGTTTCCAATGATACAAGTCTTCAAATGAGCATCTTTTTGTTTTGTCTGTAGGACCGTGTTGTGGTGGGCTCAGCCTGTCTGTGTTCTGACACTGAACCAGGACAGCGATCACTAGTGAGATGAAGACCTCAGACATGTGAGGATGTTTCGATTGCGATGTGTGAACCCCTGCCTCAGAAGGCTGCTCCATCTGGGTGCAGTAAACAGAGACCAGGTCCTGGAGGGACTGCAGGTTTGCTCTGTCGAAGACCAGGTGTTTGACGTGGTGAGCAAGAACAAAACCAAGCTGACTGTGGACCATGTGAGCTGTGCTGTCAGGATGCTGTGGGAGTTTCAGAAAGAGAGACCTGAAATGCTCAGGACCATCGACCTCATCAAGAGTCACCCACAGTTCCTCACACTCCAGGTTCTGGCAGAGAACAAAATCACTCTAATGGACGATTTAACTTTGGTGGACATGCTTTACGCTTTCCTTAGGTAAATTAACATTAACAGTCTGTTTAGTGAGGTTCTCTTTATATCACTCTGTTATAATTGCATCATATTTTTATCTCTCTCCCAACTGTAGGATGAAAGTGGAACCACACGACTCTCTGGTGCAGCAAATGGTTTCAGAGGCATGGCAGAGAATAGACGGGTTTGTTTTCATTACAGTTTAACCAGCTTTTTTTTGACTTGGAAGTACAGTTTAAGTAAAATTCTTGAAAATATTACGTTTTATACACATTGCAACCAGGAAGATGTCAGCATATAGGTTTTGACAGACTTGTTTGATTTATTTGCGTTTTACACCCGTTTAATGTCCGACAATGTTTTTGCAGACTGCCAATGTCGTCTCTATCCAAGTTTGCTGTCTGTTTAACTGGCCAGCAGCTTCAGAACAGTCCTCTAATGGGTCGAATCACCAGCATTTTGGATCAGAAGTTGTCAGCTATCGATGAAGCCAGGTGAGTCACAAAGACAAATCTGTGAGGACTTTTTGGAATGTGCGATAAGCACCTTGTATGCTTTTTTTCCAGGGTGCTCACCTCTCTGATGATCAGTGTGTCAAACCTTGTGTCTCCCCGGCTGCGGGATGCTCTGATCGTCAGGGCCAAACAGCTCCTCGGCACCATGGGTCCCTCGAACTACACCACCCCGCGACGGATGGTGCAGTTCATGCGCAACATCAGGTACATGGACCGACCGCTGCTGGAGAAATGCAACAAGATCTTCCTGCACAACATCTCCAGTCTGGATGCAGAGAACATCAGCATCATCCTGGGTCTGTATCAGTCCCTCCAGTTCAACAACTGCGACTTCAGACTGGCTGCTAAAGAAAGGCTGATTGAGCTGATGGACACCAGCACCGACCCGTTCTCCTTCTCCAAGCTGTTTGTTGCTCTGGCTCCCATTGCAAGCATGGAGGTCAGAGAAAGGTCGGCATCATAGTGTATCAATATATTAATGAAAACTGACCCTTTATTTTATATATTATCATTCTCTAACCGTGGTTTTGTTCCTCTCAGATTGGAGAGCATGACACTGTTGCTGGCAGATGAGTTCAATGCTCCACAAGCTATGGCTATAACAGAAGCACTGGAGGAAATTCAAAGTAGAAACCTCAGTTTATTGAACAAGTGAGTCAGTGTCTCTGCTCTAAATCTCTAAAAAATAACTAAAAAGAACAGTTTATAACGTTAGAACTGGGGTCTCTTTTAATCCAGGTAGCAACATTTTACTTTGGCCAAACTGTCTTTCTTGAAAAAGACAATTCCATGGAACCCTAATGCAGTTGTTGATTCACTGAAATGTCTACTAAATATTGTCAAAACTCTTTTCCAGAATTGTATCAGTAATCCAAAAGAACCTTCATGTCTACAAGTCAGTGGAGGTGGCCAGAATCACACAGGCCCTGATCCTGTTGCAGTATCAGAACTCGGAGCTCTTTGCTACATTAAGAAAAGTTTTGCTCAGGTGAGTGTTTATTGTTCGCCGCTGAAGGTCAGAGACCATGAAGTGTTTTGTTCACATGTGTGTGTGTCTGTAACATTAGCAAAGTACCTCCTGAACCACTGGAGAAAGCAGTGTGTACACATTCAACTGATTAAGTTTTGGACGGTGCACAATTCAAGATGGCTGCCACAGCCAGCTGACTTTAAAACACAAAAATTACTATAAGTCTGGTAATTTCACTGATATTATTCTAAAATAATATTATATTATTATGATATTATTATTATTTTATACTATTATTATTATATTTTTCTAAAATTTTGTGTAGTTGCAGCTAAGAGTCTTTTACAACACATAGACCTAGTATACTTTATTACATGTGATTTTTACTTAAAACTTTAGCATTAACTTTTGGAGTCAACCACATTTGTCTGTTAGCAAAATATCTTATGAACCACTTGACAGATTTAGATTAAACTTTAGAAAAATATTTATTGAATGTACATCTTAAACTGATTATGTTTTAAAATTGATCCATTTCAAAATGGCCGCTACGACTAGTTGACGTTAGCCAACACAAAACTGGCTATATCTCAGTGAGTTTACCAGAGATTGAGCTAAAATTTGGTGTGGTAGTAGCTCAGAATCATTCTTAAAATATAGTTTGAGCATGAGGTTGTGCTTATTGTTATTTTAAAATAATGACCAAAACCTCTACAACTCCATCAGTTCTCAGCACAAAATGATCTTAGTTTAATTTATGAGTAATTGTTGCATTTCTGTGTGACTGAATAAAAAATAAATATGTTTCTTGCAGCTTTTTGCAGAGCAGTTTCTACCCGTCTGAGGTGACCATGCTGACTCGAGTTCTGTCCATGCTGCCCGCTCCGCGGCTCGAAGAAGGCGTGGTCTTACGGGTAGATGAAGTGATCGCGCAGTGCAACCTCAGTGAGCTCACCACCATCTCTTTTGCCGTTTCCAAATGGGTCCGAAACGACCCCTTTTACCGCCACAACACCCACAGCAAATACATCCGTCTGCTGCAGAGGCTGAGCCAGTGCGGCTGCGAGAGGCTGCAGACCGCTGACCAGCTGGACTTGGTGCTGGACGAGCTGAAATATGTCTCGGGGGAGTGGTTTGAGGATATGCTGCTCGTGGACACCATCGCCACACTCAATCGTATGATCGATCAGATAAACTGGAACAACGTGTCTGAGTTGGCCTTCTTCCTCACCAGAATGAACCACCTTCACCGTCCTCTGTTGGACAAAATTGCCAGTGTGGCTGTGGAACACATTGACAAGGTGCTTTGAAAAAACTGCAACAGTTCTATCAGATAAAACCCCAATAACTCTATTTTTCTTTCTTTCATTTATTGAAAGATCCACTTTTCAGCAACATATGCCACCCTGCTACCTTTTTCTGTCATGAACTACGAGCCGGCGCAGGCGGACGAGCTCTACAATGCTTGTATTAAACGTTTCACACCTCACATGAGTACGTATAAGGTCTGGTTACTTTCTAGTTTTATTGCAAACCTATTCTCATACTTTTCATGTATATTCTTTCAGGCTCCTTTGACCCACATTTGCTGGTCCTCCTGGCATTTTCTTTGGCAGTAGCTGGTCGTTTTCCTGAAGAGCTAGTTCGAGAAATCTTCAGTATTGATTTTCTGGGAAAACTTGACTCCCAGCTGGAATGTATGTCTCTAATTAATAAAAGAATAATTTCTGGCATGCACGTAAACTCTTGTATATATAAAAAAAAAGAGCTCTATTTATTGTTCACGTGTTTACAGGCCTGCCTGATAACCTTAACATGCGGACGCGACAGCGACTCATGGAGCTCAATCGGGCCCTGTGCCTCGAGTGTCCCGAGTTTCAGGTACCCTGGTTCCACGAGCAGTACTGTCAGCAGCTGACAAAGAAAGGTAGGAGGAGGATGCAGTGATGTGATCATTTATGGTTTAGGTTGAGTACTTTTTGAATCAAACCATACTTTGCTGTTATGTGTTTTAGGTAACGGCACCGTCAGTCCTGTGCAACAACAGATCCACAAAATGCTGGGGGAAATTCTCGGTGGAATTAACCTTGTTCAAGTAGCGGTTGTCACACCGTATTATTACACCGTAGGTGAGTACAAGTTGACGAAGAGATACTTTTTTGCATGTATTTCTAAGGAAGATATGTAGTTTTTAGTACAATATCTAGAAATTTTGCAATGCAGCCTGTGCTCATTTTGACTCTTATTTATTTTTTTCCACGTATCACTGATTTATTTATTTATTTTTTAATCTTTGACCAACTGGCTTGAAGTCACACATTTTGGTGTCCTTTCAGACTTCGAATGCAAACTGAACAAACACTTGCAGCCATTATGTTACTCAGAGCCAAGCAGCCTGCAGATCTCAAGCAAAGGAAAGGTTTTCTGGCACACAGGATCACCGAAAGACAACCGAGACGACCTGCCACCAGGAGCTCAGCGGTAGGGACACCCCTACACTAAATCATTGATTACCAATGCAGCTCGAGTACCCCCTGTGTAAAACCACCTCTTATACAAACATTAACAGTAGATATTAAAGGGTACATATCATTTGAAATGTAGTCTCTCCCGGTGATGTCATAGATATCTTTTATATTCTTTTTGGCAGAGGTGTAAATGTAACTAAGGAAAAGTAAAAATACTGTAACAGAAAAGGACTTTGGTAAAAATGAATTTCACTGATAAGACAAGTACTTAAGTAAAAGTCATAAAATTGCTCCCAATAATCAGGAAAGTAAAAACAAAAGTACTTTTACAAACACTACAGGAAAGGAAGTGTTAACTTTAGTTATGTCACCTGGTTTCACTAAGTCAAGTTGAGTAAATGTAAAGCAATTTGCACATTTTCTTTTAAAAGAAAAAAAAAAGTGGTTTAGTGGAAACAGCGGACATAACTTGGTTGAGTAAATTCAACACTTCACTTTTTTAGAGTGCTCCTTTCATTATGTGTTCAGTCATCCTGGGCTGATAGTATTCGGGACTCGTGCTGCAATGCCAGCTTACCTCCAAAAAAAAGATAAAAATTCAGCCTCACCTGGCCAGAGATTTAACAGACAATTCTCTGGACCTAACAGAGGCACAGCTTTCACTTTAAACACACTAGACAGGCCCACTAGCCAATCGGAAATCAGGTGGGGGTGGGACTTGGACGTTGGATTTTTTTCCGCTATCAGCCCTGTATTTATGATCATGGACAAGTCTTTCCCTTGTTGGGATCCTTTAATTAAATTGTAAATAAAATGGTTCTGCCCCACTATATAGTCGTAAACCCCTCTCAAACTAGAATGAACTGATCTGGAAGCAGTTTCAATATTGTGGCGATAAACAGTGTATACATGCAAAATACAGTACAGCTACTAAGAAGTGTTTTTTGCTTCTTTTTTTTTTTAGCGTTGCTGTCGACTTTCTTGATTCAAGGTTCTTCTGCAAAAACTCTCATCATATGAAAGGTGAAGCTTTAATAAGAAAGAGACACCTTGAAATTATGGGGTACCGTGTTGTTCAGGTGAGAACACTACTGCGTGAAAGTCAATTTAGCTCTTTTTACATCCGATATGTAAGAAAGAATGTAAGTCATGGTGTCGTCTGAACTTTATTTTTAGATTCCTCACTTTGAGTGGAACTCCATGGAGCTTTCAACACATGATTCATGGAAGGATTATCTCCAAAAGAAGATATTTGGATAGCTTCTCAGTACATTTTATATTTAAAGGACAGTGACAGAAATGTTACATTCAGCACTCAAGGTTTCAGTACTCTGATTAGAATTATGCTCCTTATTTTTAGATAAAAATGTATAACCTTAACTTGGAATGAATCTACCTCATTCATGTTAAGTAAAATTGTCTAATGTGTACTTTTGTATTAAAGAACTTATTTAAATAAAACAAAGCTGGATTTTCTGTTTTCTGCCACTTTAATTTGCATTCATTGTTGAGACGTGATTTTTATTTTGATGCCGTTTTGAATTGACACTGATTTCAATCTTAGATTTTTGTTATTTAAAGAAGACATCCATCCCTTTTCACAGGGCTTTATAGTTCATGTGATGGACCTAAATATTTCATTAGGTTTTAAAAATACTAATACAATTAAATCTAGTGGGTGATGATATTTTAAAGTTTCTACAGGAATGGATGTTTGAACAAAAAGCTGTAATAATGGAAAAAGGGCAAATATATCTGCAATATTTATCTTTTTCCACACTCCAGTAAAGGTGGAAAAATAATCTTGCATTAGAGCTTTATCTGTATGTAGATCCATTCTCATGATTGTTTTAAAACCATACATATAAAGCTGGGGAGCAAGAAACTGCACAAGAAACAAAGAACCCTTTAATTTTATTTCATTAGAGAAGAATTGACTAAAAATTAAAAATCTCTTTCACTAAAACTAAATATATCAGAAATAAATGTGTCAATAGTGATCAGCTAAATAAAACGTGTACTTAAATTTCTCAACAATCTTGGTTACAGTTTGGGCATTTTGGCTGGATTTAGGCGCATGGGGACACACGAGGCTCCGGCTGCGTAACGCATCTCTCTGAGCATGCCGGTCCACTGTTTTGTGTCATCTTCATACCTGAGAAAGACAGTAAAAATGTTACTGAAGTACAAAACTGAAAGCATTTTAAAAAATAAATCAACAAAAACTGCAAACATACTGCCAAATGTCAACAATCTCAGTAGGTGCGCACTCCTTGTTGTCATTCTCCACCATGGTAAAGCCTCCTATAGCGTACAGAAGCCCACCACAGCTGACCAGGTTAATTGAACTCCTCTCCTGGGGAAACTCAGTAAAAGGTGACCACCTATAACAAAACACACACAGCTCGGACAATGCAGTCCCTCACACTTGTTAGTCAAACGTTTAGTTTGTCTTTCTCAGGTAAAAAAAAAAATCCTTCATTGAACTCATAGTTAAGATCTGTAAAGTAGGGTTCAGGGTAAGGTTTGTCCACCATGTGGAGGCAGTGCCTATAAGGCTGAGTTCACTTGAAACTCTTCAGAAGAAGTCTCTTGGAGGAGAGATGTAACGTTTCATTAAAGAAGAACCCGTCCAGAGGACCTACTTGTTTTTTTTCTTTTGGGTAGGGTTCAGTAATTTATCTTACCTGATTTATGGTTTTTTTGAACAAAAAAGGAGATTATGTCTGCTAAAGCTAAAACTGGTCCAATCAGGCCCGAGACCAAAGTGTTTCATTGCTGTCCCAAAATGCTAAATAGACTGTACACTGTACACTACAATCTGCGCCCTCATTTACTCATTCACATATTCTAATAGCACTACGATGTCTCTCTACAAAGCTCACCCAGACCAATCATCCTATGAAGACTAGTCAGCGCTTTAGATAACATTTATACACTGATGGGATACACATCAGAGGCAGTGAGGGTTCAGAGTCTTGCTCAGGGACACTTCAACATGTAAATGAATAGCGGTAGAATTGAACGTTTCCTGGTAGAACAACCATAATGTAAAGCTTGAAGTAGTGTAAACGTTTTTAGGATTTGGATGAACCACTATAAAATGTTTGAGCTGAATTTATTGTAAAACAGCAGGTATTAGTTTTGTCATCAATCTGGTCATAATTACTCAATTTCTCCAAACGGTCATTCTAAGAGCGATCTGAAACAGGTAACATACTGTTTAATAGGGGTGCAACAATACATGTACCCGTATCGAACCGTATCGAACAGTGCTTTAGGTTCAATACACTCTTGTATCGAA
>JARVJO010000061.1:12584847-12659609 GCA_031762555.1 Cynodonichthys magdalenae | reverse complement strand
TGTTCAAAATTAATTCCACTAAATTACAAGTTAAGAAGTGCATGGAAATAGCTCTTTTTTTGTATCGAAAAAATATCGAACCGAACCGAATCGTGAATTTTCTGTATCGTTGCACCCCTACTGTTTAAACACCAAATCTTGCTTAGAATATCAAAACCCTCTTGTAGTGTGGTATGCACCTATATTTAGTTAAAAAAAATATATTAAAAAAAAAAACATTTTTGCAAAAATCAGTGCTTACTTGTTGGTCCCAAAGTCATAGGCTTCACATGTAGCGGTCAGACCATCTTCATTGACTCCTCCAGCAACAATAATCTTCCCTTTGTGGAGAACTGCTCCGAACATGGATCTTGGTGTTTTCATGGAAGCAACCTCCTTCCACTCAGACTTCTTATGGTTGTATGCAAACATCTTATTGGTTGCTTTACTTTAGTCAGTAAGACAAAATGATCCAGTTATTAAAAGTCATTAATTTTGACATTATATGACTCGTTTTATTATTACAATCTTACTTTTCATCAGTTTTTCCTCCAACACAGTACACCAAGCTGTTCTCAGACACCACACAGTGGCCGTGGATTTTTACAGGCAGCTTTTTTGTTTCTGTCCACCTCATTTTTCTAAAAGCAAAGAAAGAGAATCTGTTCAAGCTGCGAGGTGTCACTGAGCAGACATACCATGCTGAACTTACTCTGTGTTGTAGCACATGACAGTATCATGAGACTCATTGGACTGTAAATCTTTTCCCGCTACAGCAAAGATGAGGTTTTCAAATTCGCCCATGCCGAACAGACACCTGGGTGAAGGCATAGGTGGCAGAGCGATCCATTCAGAAGCAAGACTGTCCAGCTGAAAACAAGATATGTTAAAAGAAAAAAAAAAGCAAACATGCAGTTTGGCTTTATGCCTGATTTACTTGAGTTTTTCTACCTGATAGAAGTAACACTGCAGGGGATTTGTTTTCTCCTCTTCATCTACAAACAGCCCTCCCACTACGTACAAATTGTTCTTCTTAGATGTGAGGCTGACATGATTTTTGGGGATTTGCTCAGCCATGGCTACCAGAAAACATTCGTTGTCCTGGCCGTCATACGCCACAGCAGCAGTGTCGTTAATCATGAGAATCATGTTTTTGGCATACATGCCATACCTGCGGTCATCGTTCAGGTAACCCGGAATCTTGTTCTCTCCCTCAGCATCACCCTGTTCTGTTTTCTTCTCTGGTAACTTCCCAGCGAACGCGTCCCTGATGACTTTCATCTTTTTGAGAAGTTCAGGATTGGCTTTTATCAGCTCGTCTTTTTCCACTTTTTCCTTGAAGTACTTCTCTGGAAGCAGACGGAAACGAACATACTCAAAAGCCTCTTCCAAGAACTTTGTGCGCTTTTCTTTGTCTTTTTTGATCCACTTCATGAGACATTCAAATACGACCTCTTCGTTTTCAACGTTTAACGCGTCGGCTCCAATGATGGCAAAAAGCTCATGTGGGGCAAGCTCTAAGAACTCATCATCTTTGCTCATGATCTCAAAGCGATCGGCGATGTAATCTCTAGCTGACATTGCCAGCCTGGCACAGTTCAGCATCAGTCCTAGTCTGTAGATAGCAAGGCAGCTCTTCCTGGTCACATTCTTCTGCAGATAATTTACACAAACGGTGAAAGCTGAGGGGATCTGGAAGCGATTGGCAACAGCCAAAATATCCTGAACGTTATTGTCGTTGATGTCTATCTCGGCCGAGTACAGATAATTCACAATCATCTCCATAATGTTAGGATCAAGGTCCTCCAGAACAAGCTCCTTTCTGTCCACCTCTTTGCCATCCTCTGAGAAGAAGAGCTCTCTGAAATACGGACTGCACGCTGCCAGAATGAGCCGATGGCTGGGGATGCTTCTATCTCCGACTTTTAGGATACAATCAATTAACTTATTCTCATTCAGAAGTTCTTTGAGTCCATCCTGGAGCAGGGTGCTCTGAAACAGACGGAGATCTTCTCTCAAGCTTTGGGCATCCATTCTTTTAGGACAGGAAGTGAATGAAAGACGAGCAGTCGACCACTGGCTGTCCTCGCCACTGAAGATTGTGAACTACAGGCAGCCAGGTCTGAGGCCTCTTCAATATAACTGTGGCTCTCTAAATATAGCCAGCCGCCCCATCCATGAAGAATTCAGGTTGGCCCAATTGGAGAGCTCAAACAGCTGCTATAAAGCAAAAACAACTGTGGAGGTTTGTCACTTCATTATTATCCTATCCACACAAAAATAACTCTTGAACTATTCATTTAATCTACTCTTGGCTTTCTGTTAGAGAAAAATATGAAGATTTTCATGGAGAAAAAGCCCAACACATTTTATAACCGTTTTCTGTATGTCTGACATCTACTATTTGTAGTACAGTGAGATATATTGAGTCACAACTCCCGGATAGCAATGACCACTACAATGAAGTGTGAGATTCAGTTTAACTGTGTGAGCCAAACGAAAAGAAGTCCTATAATCATCAGACAGGGTCAGTAAACAGCTGCAACAAGAGGAGACAGTTTATCCTCGGTGCCATATTTTAAATACTTGCACATCTTTGTACTTAGCCTGTGTTCCCTCCACCTACCTGAGGTGTTGATGTATAATTATTCAAATGAATTAACCTCCAGCTTTTATTTAGGCCTGTTTTATTCATATTAAACAACACAATAGTTTATAAACACTTTTTTTTCCTCTTCAAGAAGAAACATTTTAAGCAACTCTGTTACAATAAATGTAATTTTGTACCTAAACACAAACTGTACAATTTTAAATTTGATCTATGAATAAATAAACTATTAGCTCTACAAGCACCAAATGTACAAAGAAATGCTCATTATTTCAGCCCATTACTTCCCACAGCCCTTGAAGAGTAAAGCCATCCTTTAGCTTCTCGATGGCGAGACCAAGCTCCTCGGAGAAAACTGGCTCACGGTCTTGTTGCTGTGACATTCAAGTTAATAAGTTAATATATTTTAAAGCGCTGCATACTAAAAAAAACATTGTTTATTATAAAAAAAGTGTCACTTTACCTTATTGCCATCAGCAAAGTAGGCCTGTAAGGAAGCACACACACATAATAAACACAATTAATGAAAATATCCAGGATATTCTGCTTGTTATGATAGGCTATTGTTGCCAATGAGCAACACAAACAGGAGCACTAAGCAACATGGATTCTTGTTTGTTCGTTACGCTGTGGAATATTAGCTCACAGCTATTCTGAGAGTCTGACAGCCTTTAAACTCCCGCAGGAGCAATGAGTGTAAAAAAAGGCAGACAGGTTTACTCACAGTGAAAGCATCGGTCTGCTCATCCGGCTCGATTTCCACATCATCAGGAAGCTGTTCCACGGTGAGTTCTTCCAAAGGCTGGGGCTGAAAATGTCAGTACAAACAGTACAATGTGTACATAATCAGTTGAACAGAAAATCCACAATGATAAATATAAAAATGTTTATCTGTCTAATTCTGTTTGTGTATACCAACCTTTTCCTCCATTTCATAATCCACTCCAAAGATGGGGTTGGCAGAGTACACTTTATGCAAAGAATTGATCTCTTTGAGTGCATCTTGAAGCTTTTCTACTGGATCAATCTTAAACCCAAGCACATATCCTCCACTCTAGAAGCACAAGGATAGTGTATATTTGAATATCACAAACACTAGAGAAAAACTAATGATGTGATTAAATCAGATAATATGAATAAAGTAACCTGTCGTGAACTCTCTATCACCAACGCCAAGCCAAACTTTGAATCTCGTATTCGAATAGACCACTTTGGGAAAAAAAAAAAAATTAATACATTGCATTACAACCAAAACTGGAACTTTTCATACGGTATAAAATGTTTTTAGGTAACAGTATATTTGAAGGAGGGTACATAAGACTGACATCACACTGTCATAAACATGAAGGAGGCGTCATGAATGTTTATGACTGTTGTCATTAAGTGTCATTTGGTAAATTATGACACGTTGCGAAGTTGACATTGTTTAAAATGTCTTGGTTATGACAACTTGACATTGGTATGATATGATGTATATACTGATATGGAAACATGAAAAGATACTCTTATTGTATTTACAGAGTCATGTGATTGTATCGTACCATATGATTTTTTGGTTAATGTCAAGGTGTCATAACCAAGACATTTTAAACAATGTCAACTTTGCATAAATTTGTCATAATTTGTCATGATTTAGACAGTGTCATGTCAGTCTTATGCACAGCCCTTCAAATAAAGTGTTAAACTATTTTAGAACAGAATCAACACAAAAAGACTGAAAATTATTGGGAAAAAAAGCTGGCAACCCTCACAGATGACTCAAAATGAAACCATTACTACTAATTTAAACAACATAATAAAACTTTAAATGAATCAAATAGTGTTTTGTTATTTTGTAAACATGGACGGATGATTTATATATTGTCTGACCTTCATCATACTTACAATCTGGAGGTAAGGAATGCTGACATTGAAGCTTTCATTCATATTGGCATGCCAAACAATACGAACATTGGTAATAAAGAAGGTTCCGAGGTTACCCTAAAACAAAAGACAGAAGCTCTATTACAAAAATTATACATGAGTTGATTTGAATGAAAATTTAAAACATCTCTGAACAGTGTATGATCAGTTTAATTTTGCTGTCTATGCAGATTTGTCAATCATATTACCTAGGCAAAGTTAAGCAAGACTAAAAAATGTCAACTAAACAGATTTTTTCCACAACACCATCAGTACCTGATCACTGGATAAATTCCAGACCCCGTTGATTTTATCATACACCTGCTCTCGAGGTAAGAGTCTCAGCTGCTTGTTTTGAATCAGAGAAGCCCGCAGTTTCAGGTCCCGGTACATCTTAGAAGTCTCATAAGCCCTGTACCAAAACAAAGAACATTGTATTAATTCTTAAATCATACAATGCATTTAAAATATATTCAGTATTTAACATTCCACCAGTGTGGTTTTACCTGTGAACAGCAATCACAGAGGTAAAGAGTCTTGGACTTCCTACAACCAAATTGGTAAAAATGAACTCAAATCTCGTGTTGTTGGACTTGGTTAAAATGTAGAGGGCTTCGGTTTGGCCTCTCACTTTCTACAAAAGAGAAATTATTTCAATAATTATTTTATTTTTTTTATACTTACACTTCTATTTTTAAATGTTAACACTAAAACCGGTACTATTTTTGACTTTGTCCTTTAATATTAGCAACTTTTAAACTGATTTAGGCGTTAAATGATAATTGAAAACTTATTGATACATAAGTAAGACATACGGTTACTTACAGAGTTGGCTGTCCTTGTTGTGATGTTAATAATTGTGTTGTAACCAACAGCTGAAAGAATAATAAATCTTTTGTTTAGATGATATGAAATGATTCTGATTTTACTTTACTTATTTTGGTTGGCAAGTACTTAAGTAATGTGAATACTCAAAGTCAGAATCTAATAGCTTATATCATAGCCAAACTTCTGTTTTCAGCATATAAATTTGACACAGCATGTATGTTACTAATAAACGTTTTAGTTATGATAAATTCGGACAAAAAAATGTACAATAAACTCATAAATAAAATGAGTTTTATTCCCTTAAAATGTTCATAATATTACAGCCCTATGTACCACATCACAGTTATTTAATTAAACGTAAAAATATATTTATATGCTAAAGATAGAATCAAAAAGAAATGTTTAGGCACTCACACAAGTTGACTCTTGGCAGGGATAAACAATGCCAAATGATTCTCAGGTTGGTCACCAAAAGCCGTCCTGCAGAAAAAGACAAATAATATTAAAATCCAGTTGA
The DNA here is from genome assembly GCA_031762555.1 of Cynodonichthys magdalenae. Classification (NCBI taxonomy): domain Eukaryota; kingdom Metazoa; phylum Chordata; class Actinopteri; order Cyprinodontiformes; family Rivulidae; genus Cynodonichthys; species Cynodonichthys magdalenae. The sequence continues at coordinate 12,653,775 of JARVJO010000061.1, read as the reverse complement.
ACAGTCACGCATAAATGCTCCACATAATAAGCACAAAAAATAACCTCGTTCTCCATTGTTTCCTTTCGTATCTTCGATTGAGTCCAGACAATCTATTAATACCTCTCCTGGACGTGTTTTCATCTGTCTGTGTGTATAACAGGGCATAGTTTTATTTAATTATTGCTGTAGACGCAAAATATTTGTTTGAAAATGTGTATCAACTAGTTTAAACTAAAAGCAAAAAGAAAATAGCATAGTGATGAAGCTAACTTTGTTGCGCCGAAGGAAATGTTTAGGCTGTAGCATAGCCGCTTAGCTTTATGAGATAAGCTATGTAGCGTTAACAACAATAAAATCATCCCAAAACAATTGAAATAACTCACTGTGCTGTTATGTCAAATCTGACGTCTCTGTCCTCCCAGAGAGTATCCAAAGCAGAGGCCATGGCGCCAAGAAATAACTCGTAAACTTTAACAGCTAGATGGGTTAAAATATAAATCTGCCTAGCGTCATAATCCCCGTGGCAACGGACGGCAAGCCAAACGGGGAAAAAAGTATGGATCGTACAGTAATGCAATGCGACTTTAAAAATGGTGGAGGTAAGGTTAACTTTTTGATAAAATCTGTTTGTGCGCTCAGTATGTAATTTGTCCCTCAATTTGTTTTGTTAAAAAAGATTAAGTTATGCTAATGAATTTATGAGTGTAGGAGAAATATTTTGTTTAATGAATGTTACAATGTTTTCCAATTAATTTTTCATTATGCAGTTGGTATATAAGCTGCTGCAAATTCTTTAACTACAATTCTACAATGTTTAAATTATTTTTATAGATATACTTAAAATGCATTAAATAACATTTTTTAATGCACAATTAGGTTCTAGCTTTCAGATTTTATTCTCACCACATAGAGTATTAATATTCTAATAAACCTAATCACAATGATTTTGAAATACGACATGAAAGTGGGATTACAGACATATTAAAAATGTTTGATTTATTGTCTTCAAAAATGTGTTCGTAATTTCATTATAAACTAATTGAAAGTGACAGATTTAAGGAGTCCATGTTTACTCTGATTAAAAACAGTATGGTAAACTAGTATGTTAGGACAATGAAAAAAGAAATCCTTGTCCATGTAATAAAAATAAAAGTCTACATTTATTTTTGTGTTGCCACTATGCACAAACAAATGTAAACAGATGATAGTGACAATAATGTTTTCAATAAACACACAAGATGGATACTGTTTAGTTTATTTACTACAAAAATGTATACAAATAATTCAGATGTACAAAAAATGTTCAAATAAAAAAAGTTTTGACTGATCTTCAATGCAATACATCTGCTGACCCCTGAAAGCAGCATCCAAAACTTACAGCTGCCAGTGATAATCTCAATAAACACACTGCAATGAAACAAATAAGTAAACTAAAAAATACCTGAAAGTACAAAATACAATACAAAAAAAATCCACAAATAAGGAAATCATATCAATATATCACATTGCTGTTTCCTGATTGTAAAGCACATGGCTCAGAGAGGTGTTGCATCTATAAGTTAAATCATACCACGTTTTCCAAGGCTTCAGAGCAAACAAAAAAATACATATATTCTAATTTATGAAGCATTATAAATCTTAGCTGAATTCTGAGGTAAATAACAAAGCAGCAATAGTACATGTATTCAAATTTTAACAAAACATGCTTATGTGTCTGTGGACAACCGTTCAGTGCAAGAAAATGGCTGAACACAAAAACTATCATAAAATATTAGATTTGTCTGCTGTTTGTCTCATCGTCCTATGTAGCTGAAACAAAAGAAGGTTTAAAAACATAGGGATAAGAATAAGGATAAAAACAAACAGAATTATGTGCACAATTACTACTAAAATCAAGATTACAGCTCTTACCTGTTCTGGTAACGACACAAGCCTCCCTGCACTCCTCTTCAGTTTCATAACGGTTGTCATTTCCTTCACAGCCTCCGTACCAAAACTGAGCACAGGCGTTGGCTTGTTTGTCGTAGTACCATCGAATGACGTAGTCTCGACAGGTGCCTTGGTCTATGATAAGATCGCAGCGGGGATTAGGAGGACGGACCTCTGGAAAAAGAAAAAAAAGAAAGTGTGTGAGTTTTCCAGAGTTATCGACTGAACAAGAATTACATGCTTGTTCTTTTAGTAATTGTGCTTAGTAAAATAAAATGAAGCATAATAACAGCAAATGTGTGCACAACATTTTCCTCAACACGCAAGCATGCGTTACAACTATATTGTGCCAAAGTCTTTCATAAAATGAAGTCTATTGAGCAGAGATGGCATTCTCACCTTTAGGCAAGTCAGGCTTCACAACGGGCTGCAACTGATGAAAGTTTGAAGATGAATTGGAGCCCAGGGCTGACAAAAGCCTTGTAGGTGTAGATGGCAATGATGATGATGATTCATACGATGTCTCATTGGAGACAGAGCTTTCTTTAACAGGTGATGACAGCGCTGATTGATTGAGTGTAGACACACTACTACCAGTCCGTACATGTGCTCTTATGTCTAAATCTTCACCATCTTCATCTTCCACCACCTAAAGTCAAGTGACAGAATGTTATACGTTTAATGTGATAAATTTCAAAAAGCTCAGAGAAAACATTGGAATCAGGACATTACAAAGGTGTTTTCTGCAAAGACCTGAGTTGGAGGAGGATTGGCTCTGATCGGCAGCATGAACGTGTCGCCTCGGGTTCTGCTGTTGGTTTGTCTTTGATTTTCAGCCACCCCTTGGTGATTGTTCTCATATCCATTGTTTCCAAAATTATACCTCTTACTGTCATAGCCGTTGTGACCATTACCATTGATTCCATTTAAACCAAGTCCATTGTTGCCACTCCAGGGTCTATTTGGGATGTGATTGTAAATGAGAGCTCCGTTTTCATCTTCACAGAACTGACTGACAAGTTTAGACTCCAGTGCTAAAAAACAAAATGAACATTTAGGTTAATTTTGAGAACAGACTTTAAAAAAGTTACAACATCTGCATTGGCTTATCACCTGTCAATGTATTGAAGTCATCAATAAGGTACATGTGTTCACTGTCTGGGTCAGACGCAATAAGGTTGAGTTCTCGCAGAAACTCAGCCTGTGTTGGATCGGAGGAATTAACAATTCCCAGAGCGTACATCTCAATGTTGGCAGCATGAGCCTCCCGCACGGCCATGTCGAGCTTGACAGGTTCTCGTTTGTCTGCCTGACCATCAGTGATGACGATAGCTACCTTTCTAACTCCGGGCCGGGCGCTGAAGAAGGCCTCCTGAGTCGCCTTTCTTATAGCAGTCCCCGTGTAAGTACCCTCACCCATGTAAGGCATTTTCCTGATCGCTTGTTTTACCTCCTCCTTGCTCATATAGCGAGCCAAGTTGAACTCTAAATGGACATCCAGACTGTACAAAACCATCCCGATTCTGGTGGTGTTGCGTCCGACGGTGGTTCTGTCTACCAACCTTGTGACAAAGTCTTTGATGATCTCAAAGTTCTCTGGACCGACGCTTTCTGAACTATCGATAACAAAGACAAGCTCCATGGGCCTTTCTTTACACTTGATGCCACAACCTGAAAATGATAAAATACAAAAAAACCTTCACTACTACCCTTTATTTTTTGGCTTACTTAATGTATAACTGTGCTTACCTTAGCATATTGCATGTTTGTTATTAAAATTTACTTAAAAGCACCACACAAAACTTGGCTTACCACATATTTCTTTTATCAACTTGATAACATCTTCTTTCTAAAAAATATAAAAATCATAATCTTGTTGGATGTACGCGTGTGTTTTTTGTTCATATTTATCTGAAAAGAAGGTTAATTTAGTAAACTTACAGTGAGGCCTGGTTCTCCTTTTGTTCCTGATCTCCCCTGGAATTGAATAAAAGTTGAAAATGGTATCACTGTTTAGATCTTAATGTAAAAAAAAAAAAACACAGATTCATGATGGTATTGATGACCTAGCATTTTATTTTTAAGCTGCTGATTCAACTTACTGAATGTACTGAAGGAATTTTAGTGACTGATTAACTAAATTTTAGATTGTTTTATTTTTTATACTTTGAGATCAGTTCATTTAAACAGGAAGAGATCCAGTTTTTGAACACTTTCTACAGTACTGTGTACACATCTTTGACAAAACCTTTTTAGAAAGTAACAGTTAGGTGCGCATCTACAACGAATATGCAGGACTTAAAGGGATGCTAGGCCTTTATTTACTTCATAAACCGTATTTTACCATTTCTCCAGGAACTCCAGAATCTCCCATATGTCCTTTTGTTCCTTTCATCCCTCTTTCTCCCTGTAACCCACGGTCTCCCTGTTCCAGTGAAAAGACATTTCAGCAAATGAAACATTGATAAATCATTTGAAAAATGTGTGAAACTCATCACCTTGGCTCCAGGAAATCCCTCTCCTTGAGGCCCTCTGGGTCCAGTCATACCTTGAGGGCCTGGCTCACCCTGAGATTAGATAATTTAATTAAACAGAAAATCTTTAATCCTTTGAATTACCCTAATTTATTCCTGAGTAGCCATAATCTCAGGTAGTTTTATATTGGAACACCACCAATCAGTTAACATAACATTTGCTTCAATTGTGTTAAATTAAAGTTTATTAAATTCACCTTTGGACCTTGAATACCTTCTCCTGCAGGCCCAGCTGGACCAGAAGGTCCTGGTCTGCCAATATTACCCTATAAATATTATACAATAAAACATTAGAACAAATAAAACTCTATTGACTCAAATAATTATCATAAATGTCTGGACAGCACATTTTCAAATTCACAACTGTGAAATTAACTCCACTATTGAGCACCTAACAAAAGTCTAAGAGTAAAGTTGATAAATGATGAGAGACTAAGACTGTCCTCTTGTGTCCTTGTCCTATGTTGATGGAAATTCCTTCAAATTATTTGGATGGTTCAACAAATGTATCTACTGTGGATAAAACAAAACAAAAATTTATTGTTGACCAAACTGCAGGCCAGCAGATCTTACTGGTGGTCCCTGTAAGCCCTCGCCAGGTGGACCGGGCAAACCTGGTAGTCCTCTAAAGCCAATGTCTCCCTGGAACAGACAAGATATTGTCACAAAATGTGTTTAGTACACACACAAGCACATCTAAGAAAAAAAAAAAAAAAAGATGATCAGGTCATAAATCCTTGCAGGCACAAACCTTAGGACCAGGAATTCCCACTCCTTCTGGGCCAGGCTCACCTGGCAACCCTGGTAAGCCAGGAGGACCCTGGAAAGATTTTTTTAAAGTAAGCTTTCATACAATCATTTAAGATGCACAGAATTGAATTATTTAATTTTTTTAAACAATGAAACAAACCTCAGGGCCTTGGATGCCTTCACCTTTTGGACCAAGTGGACCTGGTAAACCTGGATGACCACGATCACCCTAGTGGAACAAAATTCAGACATTATTACCAATGCTACGTTACTAACAATGTGCATATCTTGCATAATTAATCTAAAGTCATGAAAAAGTCAAAAGTGAAAGCATTTACCTTGGGTCCAGGTAGTCCAAGGCCTGTTTCCCCAATAGGACCGGGAGGACCAGCAGGACCTACTTCACCCTGAACACAGAACAAAAAAAAAAAAGGAAAAAGAAAAGAGTCAAATTGATGACTTGTGTCTGCTTGTTTTCTTTTATATAAAACAGTTTGACAGTTCTCCTGGCTACCTGCCAAGATGAGTGTTAACAGAAACAGTTTAACAATGATGTTTTTCTTTTACCTTTGGACCTGGTATGGACCGTCCTGGCTGCCCTAGGATGCCCTGTGGGCCTGGAACTCCACGTTCTCCCTGGAAAAATAAAAGTTGGCAGGAGATCCAATCAACGTGTGTTTCTGGAAATGCTAACAATAAATTAAAGAGTCATATTTTGGCTCCGTTCAAAGGACAAATTAATGTGCATTAAATCTTAAATAACAGATTTATGATGCACAAAGTACTAGAGCTATCTGTTTTACCATGTCTCTATCACACCACAATGTTATTTTTTCTTGTTTTAGTGGATTTCCTACTTTTGATCCAGAAGGTCCTGCAATCCCAGGAGGCCCATGTAGCCCACGGATGCCCCTCAGACCCTGGTCGCCCTAAAAGAAGACTTTAGGTGAGTATATTGTTCAATAACATATAATATACTCTACACACACACACACACACACACACACACACACACCCACACACACACAATAAAAAACATTATTCAGATCATGCCTTTTCTCCTTGAATGCCAATTCCTTGTGGCCCATCAGGACCTCTTAAACCTGGTAAACCTGGCTCCCCCTGTTAAAAGCAAACAATATATTCAGTAAATATGCAAACTGGTCTTTTGTCTTTTTAAACAAATGGACAGAAATGTTCAGGGTTTAGGCACTTCTAGGGCTGGAAGATTTCTACCAAATAAGCATGACATACTTTACCTTTTGTCCTGATGCTCCATCTTCCCCTGGAAGACCAGGTAGCCCACCAAGTCCTGTTGCTCCAGGTTCTCCCTGTGATGGCAGATAGCCATTAGCTCACTTGACATGCCCACAAATACTGTGAGCTACATTTAGAATACAAATGTTCTTAAGAAATAATTTATCTTACTTTTGGACCAGGTTCACCGATGCCTCGTTCTCCTGGTGCTCCCTGCTCTCCTGGTAAGCCTTGGTCTCCCTAAAAATACAAGCAGCAGAAGAACAATGGTTATTAAAACTAATTGCTTATTTCGTTTTCTGAAAACAACACTATTTAAGTTTCTTTTTCTTTGTGTTTAAGATAATATTTTTTAATGTTTGGTCTAACTTGTTATTCAGTTTAATTCAGAAATCAATTTGCTAAATTTTTTACTTCCATAATAGTAGAGATTTTGGAACAATCGAAGCTTGAGTTAGAGAAACTAATTATTTTGGCTTTGAATTAACTCTTTTTTGACAGAGCACTATGAAAACTCTGTTGGTATGTATAGAGTTTAGTTATAATAATGGTAATTCTGGTATATTTTACTCTGTACGTCTTTTAATTTATAGTAGTTTTCCATGCCTCCTTTATCTCCCTTATTTGATAATTAAAATAAATATATGTCAGCACAATATAAAATCACGATTCCATAAGAAATTAAACATATCTAATTTGTTTAACAAAGTTGTTTGTTTCCAAGTGTTTCAGCAAACCTTCAGTCCAGGTAAACCTTCTCCTTGAAGTCCTCTGACTCCTGGTGGACCTCTCGGTCCTTCGACTCCCTTCAGAATTGAATGCAGTAAAATATTTATTAAATTCAGCTCTTGATAAATACTGTAGCACTTGTGTGTTTCAGAGTGTGTTACATAGACAAATCAATCTAAGGAGCTGACCTTTTCTCCCTGGATGCCCACCCCCACTGGCCCAGCTGGCCCGGGACGACCTGGGGGTCCCAGTTCACCCTGGAAGTAAAAAAACCTTGGTCAGGTTAAATCATCTGTGTTGAAATTGCTCCCACTCATTTTGATTTGTATCTTTGTTTGTCAGGTAATTTTCTTTGTTAAAGAAATTTACAACCCACCTTTTCCCCTTTGATGCCAACACCTTGCTGTCCCCTCAGCCCTCTTGGTCCAGCGAATCCTCGATCCCCCTGTAAAACAAAACCAAGTTAACCTTTATTAAAATAAATTGAATTTGGTTTAGAGCAAGCTCTACATTATTCACAGAAAAGGAAAGATAAAGCATGTTGGCTCCTGTTGCAAATGATAATACAAACATCAAATATGATCCTGTACTTTTTCTTGACCTCAATATTTGGTGTCTGTGATGTAAAAGTACTGAGAGTTGGAGAAGAGTGTTTTTGGTCACATCTGTCAAGTTTGTTTTAATAGATGCAGAATTCAACAGAGAACAGAAAATGTAATCTCATAAGTCAAAGATGTAAAGTAAGTAAAATTGCTCAAGTTTAATTTTGAACTGTAATGGTAAAACATTACAACTGTAGTTATTGTTAACGTACTGCTGTTCAGTGTAAATTCACTTTGTTTAAATTGTTTTCTTAGCTGCTATATCATAAACCCAGTTGTCATTGCATGCATTTGTGGAATCCCAGCGTTGTATATGAAAGGGTAATCCCTTCTGTGTTTCTTGGTGCAGCATGTTGCAGCTTGAGAGAAACAGCATTTTTAAAGACTTAACAGAGTCAGCTTCAACATTGCAATCAATGAGTTGGAACAAAGAAGAACTGACTATAAGCTGAAAAATTGGTCCAGTAATGTTTAGTCAATCTACTAAAATGTACACTCTTAATGTGTGTTAGCAGTGGCAGTTTCACAATCTATGCAAGCACTACAAATATCTTCTCCTATCATTTATGCTGATAGGTGATTGATGTAATCCATTATCTATACCCCTTTATTCCTTTCAGGGTCACTGGTGCCCATATCCAGCAGTCACAGTGCGAGGGGCGGGGTCCACCCTGGACAGGTTGCAAGTCCATCACAGGGACACACATAGAGACAAACAAAGAACCATTCACTCTCTCACTCACACCTAGGGACAATTTAGAGTTACTAATTAACCTAACAGTCATGTTTTTGGTGTGAAGGAGGAAACCCACGCATGCACGGAGGGAACATGCAAACTCAGGAAGGTCTTCAGGCCAGGATTTGATCTGACAACCTTCTTGCTGAGAGCCATCAGCTCTACCAACAGAGCCACCGTGCCGCCTATTGTGATAATATTCAGTTAATATAAATAACTCCTGTTTTCACATCTGAATCAAAGTGATGTAGAGTTAATGAGTTTTGGTAATGAATATTGTCTCATTAGGATTTGATTAGTTCTACACTAAATCTTTTATACAATTGAGTTTTTGTTTTTACTAATTTTTTTTGATCTTTGATCATTTGACTGAGACTAATTTGTATATAAATGTTCTGCCAATTTACACATACAATATATAAAGCAAATATATACTATATACAGTATAATTGTTTTCTGATTTTAGTATCTCACTTTTAATGACATTTTTTATATTTTAAGTTTGAGAATGGTCAAGTCAAGATTTTCTTGTTCTCATCCTAACCTACACTCAAAAAAATGTGAATTTTTTTATCCACTTAACTGAATTGAGTATATCTAACACAATTACTTCATGTTAACTTATTAAGTAAGTAAAACAATTACTTTAGATTTACTTAATTCAGTTGAGTAGAACTTGTTGACATAATATATTTAAGTAAATCCAATGCAAAAATGTAGATTTTTTTGAGTGTATTGCCTTCTGGATCTTTTTCTAAATTAGATCTTTCATCACTTTCAACAAGTAGCATGACAAAAACGACAGTTTTCTCTATAGACTTGAAATAACCTTTGGTCCAGGAAGCCCTTCTCCTTGGGGTCCTTTTTCCCCCTGAACTCCTTGTTGCCCTTGGGGTCCCTGTAAACATAGCAAAAGGTGCACGTCACCCCAACAGTGACAGATCTAACATAAAACAGGGTTTTTCATCAGATCAAACATATGTAAATTTGGTGCTTTGTAACTTACAGGAGGGCCTGGTTCACCCAGTCCTGGAGGACCAGGAGGACCTAGTCGGCCCTGGAATCCCATGTCACCCTGAAAAATTATTTACCAGCTGAGTATAAGAAACTTGAAAAGTTTTATTCACCACAAACAAATGAGAAGAACAATAAAGTGAAGGTCAGTTTGCAGAATGACTTACTTTTGACCCAGGAAGTCCAATACCTGTTTCTCCTTGAATTCCTGGAGGGCCAAGTGGCCCTCGTTCACCCTGTGATCACAAATACATTAACCCACAAACAACCTGAAAAATACTATTTTACAAGTTCACAATGTTATATTGGGGTCATCTAGGTAAATGATAAAAATGTCTTTAACATAACCACATATTTACTGTATATTGCACTTGTTGAACCTCTTTCTGATTAAAATACTTAATTTCAGTTCTTAAAAATCGGCTAAGTCAACTGGCTTGCCAAAAATAATAGCAAAATCTTTAGACAGCTAATAAAATTTGTACATAGACTCAAGATCAAAGAAGTTAACTACCTAACTGCATTTGTTCTAGAGGCAAACTTATTTATCATCAACAATTAAGTTGAACCATTAAACAATGAAGTTGTATAAAAATCAATCAGCTTTACTTTGAAAAAGTTAACCTAGATTTTTACACAGAAATACTGAAGGTCTTTTACAAAAGAACAAATTATTCTTCTAGTACAGATTTTTTGAGAGCTGACCTCTGTTTATGATTCTGATCAACATTATTTCTGCAGCATATTTAAATATCAAACACATGCTTAAAACTCCCACAAATGTTGAAGTAGCAGGTAGACTTAGCTCATCTTTATATAACATTTATGGTTAGAACAAAAGCAAGCAGTTAGAGGCTAGTGTTTGCTGCAGAAAGGGGATATTTCCTTTTTGTGGCATTGTAAAATTCTTCGATTCACAAAATATAATTATAGTGGCAAAAATTTGGGGGTTTAGGAAAACAAAAACAAAACAAACTTTATCTATAATTGCTGTTTAAACTGGACCTCAAGTAAACTGAGTCAATCTTATCCTTGTACTTTTACATTTTTAATCAAATATTTAATTAACTTTTTCACAATTTTAAAAAACACCAAAAAATACTACCCAATACAGACCGTAAAATGGATGTAAAACTGAATGCTGTTTTTTTGGGTCCAAGAAAACCATACTCCAAATTCTTTACATAATAGATTTCTATTTGATGAAAAATATGATGAAAATGTGCACAAGTAAAATGCTCTTTTGATTCTTAAAAATTAGGAATTTCACTGTAATTGAGTTTTAAATAATTGCTTTGATTTTGCTTTTAAATTTAGTTAGCTACCAAAAGATAAAGTAAAAAAAACTCTACCTTTTTTTTTTAACAAAACAATGTAATTGCTTGTCTAGTACCCATAAATTACAAATGTAATGTTGATAATTAAATTTTAAATGCATATTTAAAGATACAATGGCTGATTCTATGGGAATTCCCTTTTTAAAGTATGCTACATGGGGACCACCAAGACTCCTGTTAACCTGAGTAAATACAGCCTACAGGTCCTTACATGGTGAGACACACAGACTTTCCATGAATGTTATTAACTGTCAACTGTGTTTGCGAGGCAGACAAAGCTGCAGGCACTTTTCAGTCAGTATTTAGTGACAGGATACACAGGAGAACCTGTCATAAGAGGGTTTTTTGAATAAATAACAGTAGCAACAGGGGGATACTGGCGGTTCGCCAAATGTTCACACAGGGATCTTCCTACACACAAAAAAGTTGCTGCAGGGTTAAAAAATGAAGGTGGTAAAAGCTGCTGCCTTTGTGCAAACTTACAGAAGGAAATGTGAAGGTTGCAGCAGAATATGAATGATGAGGTATAAAAGGTGCTGACCTGCTTCCCCTGAGGGCCCTCCGGTCCGATGTCTCCCTGTGGTCCTGGTAACCCCTGGGTAGAAATAACATACAATCGTTAGTTGAGAAGATATAAACATTACTGTTAGAATGCCTTCTTAGATAAAGTTTTTTTTTCTTTTTTAATAGGTAAATATTTACTAGACAGGTAAAGCAGGTGAGTGGAATTTTAAGTAAGACACAACGTAAATTTAACTAGTTTGTCCTTTTTTATATTAGCTTAAAACAATGTTGAACGTCCAACAAATGCAAGAGCTATTACCAACCTGCAGACCTCTTGGTCCGATTACTCCAGTTGAACCCTCTGGGCCCTGAAAGCAATCACACAGGAAAATGAACACGAATGAAAAACATTGCAAACAATTATCAACATGAAATATTCACCATTTTTAGCAACACTAAAGATGTCGTACCCTGTCTCCTTTGATTCCTGGAGTGCCACACTCACCCCTCTCACCCTGTAAGAAAATGTTCAGCACAAACAAAAAACTTTGCCAAGAAAAGAAAATGTCTTCATTTGTCAGTAATAATTTGTACCTTCTCTCCTTTGTAACCTGGCTTCCCCTACAAGTGAAAGAGATCTTAGGTATAATCAGAAACAGTAATAAATATCTCATAATTTGGGTCATTAATTGAAGTGTTTACCTCAGTTCCCTCTCGCCCAGGTATTCCACTTAATCCTGCATCACCCTATAAATAAATAAATAAAAATATACAATGAAACTTTACATCAGTTAATACAAAATTATTCACTGTTTAGTGAGTTTGGAATGTACAAATAGGTTTAACAACAAAATAATACATATTTGAAATGTGTGAAAGATAAGAAAAAGTATTTGGGAAAAGATAAATAAAAATAAAATGAAATAACCCTAAAGATAACAGATGGAAATATAATCATGTTTTCTGAAAGCAAAACATAGCTAGATTTTTATCTTTAAACAGTTTAATAGGATAATAGGATTTAATGACACGCCTGCCTCTTGCACCGTGACTGCTGGAGATAGGCACCAGCTTCCCATGACCCAAAAAGGAAAGGAGGGTAAAGAAGATCAATGCAACAATAACTAATTACTAAATATCTCACAAGTTCCACATTCTCCATAAAACATGGATTGAGTGAAATAAATGTACCTTAAAACAGAATTTTTTTCCCCTAACTACCAGCAGAGGGAGACATCTATGATTGCAAAAAGAGATCAAAATAGAAGTGTTTGAGATGAACTTTCACTTCATTTATTATCCCATTAAACATTTTCCCACTGTGTTTATGTTCTTAGCAATTATTTTTCATCAGCTGCATATATTGTAAAGGGGAAGACATAATAATGTTATGCATCCTTGTAGCTGACAAGTTGGGATTGTATGCATATTCACTATATTTTAGAATGTGACATGAATTTACAACAAACTACATTTATCTTGAAACAATGTTTAAAAAAAGTGGAGATTTTCTGTTGCTAATGACTTAAAATAAAGAAATGAGCCAGAATGTTTGTCTGCATTTACAATTATTTGCATAAATGTAAAAACAGTCATTACATCAGCCTAAATTACTGTTTTTTATTTAAAAATTCAAAAAATGAAACAGAACATAAATGTAAGCTTTGTGGTTTATGTTAGGAACTTGTGAGCGTGCAAAGAAAGAAAGAGATCATCAAATTTAAAACCTAAGTTACTACTGGCTACTACAGTTTATGTTAACATTTACAGACAAAAATGGGACTTTTTGTATATTTTTTACTTCTTTCTTACTTACCTACTTACTTACTTCCTTCCATCCATCCATCCATCCATCCATCCATCCATCCATCCATCCATCCATCCATCCATCCATCCATCGCATCTAACTAATGATCATGAAATCCTAACAACATTGTAAGAGAGTCCACACAAAAATCTAAAGACTTGTAAGACCTGTAATCTGTATATGAGACATAATAACTACTACAGTTGTGATTTTCACAACACATATATCCATCAAAGACACACACCTTTTGACCTTTCTGCCCCGGAGCGCCATCATCACCTGGGCGACCTTTTTTACCCTGAAGACAGAAACAAAATCAGGGTTAAAATCTGATCGATATCTGTGTTTGACATTCAGTTCTCTTGTTAGACAGTGTTAGAAAGACAAGAACAAATAACACTCTGACCCAATAAATTTAGGCTTGTCTGGTCCAACTCTAACAAAGTGAAAAGTAGTTTTATTCTAAACAGATACGGTTGCAGACTGGCTGAGGAAGAATGTGCCATTGGCCTGAATTGGCCTTAAACTGCTGTAATGTAGGAAAACTTAAACTATCATGTCCACTAAACTGCACCTGGACCACATGCATGTCTCTATCCATCAAAAGGGTGTAGCTGGTGGTCATTAAAATAATGAGAGCAATTATGTGTGCTTGTCTGTCTGAGTGTAAGAATTTGAAGAATCTCTCTGAGGTGAAAGCACCTGGTTACACAGCTGTCTGTTAGAAACATGATTGTCTTCCTGAGTGACTTAGCTGATTGTTCTTGGGAGGGGGGAGGGACTGGATTTGGAATTTCATTACGAGCAGCAAAGTATAAGTGGATACCTAAAGCATCACTCAGAAACTGTGGTTCATGCTGTTGGGGTCATTAGTTAAATTTATTACACATAAAAGTCCTGCTTTATAGGTAATAGGTGAAAAGTAGGAGGTTAAATACTCACTGCAGGTCCACTTGGTCCCCTTTCTCCTCTCTCACATGCACATTTTTGAGCCAGAGGACACTTAAAAAAGAGGAGACCTAATTACATTGTGCCAAATGTCAAAGGTCCATGAGCAAATATCTGCTTTGGTACTTACTCCTTCATCGGCTAATGTGGTCTGCAAAGACAGGATAAAATATTTTTGAATTTGTATCAATTTTCATTGGAGTGATTAAAATGTACTTGTTCTTACACACAAATAAAATGTAAAACAGTACAATTCTTAAGTGTTTAGCTCATATAATATGTCAAATATTTAAAACAACTATTGAGAAAAACCTAAATCCAGATCTGTTCAGTGCATTTTGTCCATTTCTTTCACCTGAGTATTAATATACATCTATCTTTAAAGCTGCCTGTTCAAACTAATACATCACCTTTTTTATAGTGTCAGTTGAAAGAATAGTATACTCACCACTTCAGTGAAGATTTTTTCCACTATGTTGTCATCCTGTAGATTGTGGAGAAAGCGGGAAGCCGGGGAGTTGGCAAGCAGGCGGAGCTTGGCCACATTAGCTGGCTCATTGGCTGCCCGGGTGATGCCCAGAATGAAGAACTTGATATCCTGGTTCTTGGCATCAGCAACAGCAGAGAAAATATCTGGGTTTCTTGGGTGATGAACGCCATCTGTGAGCAACACTACTACTTTGATGCTTCCCGGTCTAGATTCCTCCTGGTAGATCTGGGTAATGTTGGTGATGGCGTAGGTGGTGTAGGTGCCATGTCCAATATAGGCTATTGGGGTGATCCGGTTCTTGAAGTTCTCTGCCCCTTTCCAGTCTCTGAAGGTTTGCTCCTTGATAACATGACTGCTGTACTGCAGCAGAGCAACCCTTGAGCTCAATCTGCGACCGGTGGGTAGCCCTGCTCCTTGGAGTTTGTCAGTCACATGCATCGCAAACTGCTTTTCTTGCTCATGATTGTCTTTTGCATTTTCAGAACTGTCCAACAGAAAGGAGAGCTCCAAGCTGCAGTCCTCATCCAAGATAGCTACACAAGATCAGATTATAAATCAGTGACTAACAACTCTAAACATTCACACAACTAAATAGTATAATCAATTTTATGGAGATGAAATGTGCAGAACACAAGCAAGAAAATGATGCATCATGCAGCAATAAAAAGGCTCAATTGTTTATTGTTTTGTTTTATTTTTCAGTAACTTTCTCACCTTGACCATCATGAATATTTGCAGCTGCAGGTTTAGCCCTGGATTTCCTGTAAGTGTTCCTCTCTTCGTAAAAGCCTTGAGATGATATTCTAGACAGTAACGAGACCAGCAGCACTGTTGTAAAAAAAGGAAACATCCTAACTCCTGGAGGGAAAAAAAAACCAGCCACAAAGATCCAAAATCAATCAGTTTTGCAGACCACAGTCATTTATCAAACATCAAATCAGCGATGACAGAAAGGTAGGTAAATCCTAAAAATAACAGAAAAAATCTTGTTGCTGTGATCTACAATCCAACCTTTTTTAAACATGCTTCAGATTCTAGTATTCCTTGAAAACTGAAAACTCAAAAAAAAAAGGCATCCGAGAACCAGCATGGACCGTTAGCTGACTGACTGTGCACCAGCAGAGGCAGCAGTCATTCTAAGAGGGAAGAATGAAAGACTCAGAGATGCTCATTCCTCCTTTATAAACAGACAGACCCACTGGAGCCA
Source organism: Cynodonichthys magdalenae (assembly GCA_031762555.1). Lineage (NCBI taxonomy): Eukaryota > Metazoa > Chordata > Actinopteri > Cyprinodontiformes > Rivulidae > Cynodonichthys > Cynodonichthys magdalenae. Next base: position 12,637,949 of record JARVJO010000061.1, on the reverse strand, counting down.
TGCCAAGACTCCTGCTGTTGCTCCAGGGCATGGAACACTGATGGGATGGCTTTGCATGTGTGAAACAACATATAGTGTGTCTTTGCAGAGAGTGGAATGTCAAAACCTGCAAGTACAGCTGGAGAATCACAATTTTATTACAGGTATCTTTGTAATTAAACGTGTTGCCTCTTTTAGTCACAGAACGGAATCAGCAGTTCTTTTAAACTCACACCACTGCCACACAAATTGACTGTCGCCTCTGTGGTTTTTGGAATAACATGCATGAATAAAACAGGATATATATATAGATATATACATTTGCTTTGAGTTGACATAAAATATGGTGTTGTTGACAGAATAAATTCCAGAAGCTGGAAGGTTTAAAGTTCAGAGGCCACAATGGCAAAGACCTGATCACCTTTGGTTTCCATCCTGGGCTCTGGAATGACCATAACAGTCTTGCCTGAGGAAAAAAGTGATATAAGGTTCCATAGGTTTACACTTACTTTTATAAAGGAATGACACGTCAAATGCAAACAAACAAACAAAAACAAAACAACAAAAGGGTCAGTTTAGGTTGCATTTTAGTTAAAAAAAACATATCTGATCAGTTTTTCCAGCTTGATCAAATAATCAATAGTTCATAAAAATGCAGAATTATACAAATAGAAAACAAAAATAGGGTGCAATATGACACTTTTTCCAAACTGCATACAGTTTTGAGAGAAATCAGCAACTGCAATTTTGAATTAACTGTGGCAATTTTTTAGTTCACAGTTTAAATTAAAATGTGTATTCCACCTTGGAGTTCTTCAGGGTTCAATGCTTGGACCAATACTCTTTATTTAATATATACTTCCATTAGGTGAAGGTATTTCAAGCTGATTCCCATTATAATGGAGTTTTTTCTTTCCTTTGTCACCACCTTTGTGCTTCTCAGGATGGGAGACTCAATCTGCTGTAGATAACTTTTACTAGCTGGCATTTTATAATGTATGTGAATGTTTTTGTACAGCTGTTAGAAATGACCGTTCGACTGTCCATTAGCTGAGCTGACCTCTTTGCGATCTTCTCCTGGTATGGTTTAAAGATGAGCTAGGTCCTGTGCAGACTGGCTGGGAATTCACAGAGCATTCTGCCTCCTGTCCTCAAGATGAAGAGGCTTTGTGCTGCAGAGCTCCAGGCGAGAAGTAATTAAAGGAGACTTTCTGATGCAAAGGAATGTTGCACCCTATCATCGTAACTCTGACAACCATTCAAAATTTATAGTGAAATGGAGAAAGAAGTTGTAAAGTTTAGTTATCTTTATGTATAAGCAGTAAACAGATGGTAGTTTTTTATTTTATGATTGTGTCTATGACTGATTAAAGTATGTGCAAAGAGTAGATTTTAACATCACGACACAACATAAGATAATTCAAACACATTTCCCCAAACTTATATTAACAAAATTCTTTATATATAAGCACTTGGTCTGTAAAGATATCCAATTCTCTGCAATTTTTTTTGTTATTGCCTTTCTACTATTATTTGGTAAAAGACCAAACTCAAAAAGTGGGTTTTGATCTGCTGGAAATCGGAAGAACAGTAAAAGTTCTGATCATTCTTGAAAAGGTGATGAATGGTTTTATAATCTTTTGCTGTTTTGCTTGTTTTTATCAGCTGGTTTTAACTTCATATTGGCCCATTTTAATTATTATATTATGAAGTCTTCTGTATGTTGAAAAGTTAATACTTTGAATAGTTTGACCTACCACATTGCAAAAGATTATGTTTTTAATGCTCTTTTTTTTGACTTGTGCATTTAGACATTTGGTCCAGATGATTTTTCCCTGCCCTCTTGTGGTACATGAGAGTATAAAAGTAAGACACCTCAGCCTGGCTGCTGTACTGTTATTTATTAGGGCTCTGCAGGCATTAAAGCCCGTTTTCAACAACTTGAAGGCAGTAAACAGATTCAAATCAATGGTTGAATTGTGCTTCTGATTGGTGCTGTGTTGGATATCCAGTTTGATAAAGGTCTTCTATCCAATCCTAATGGCACTGGTACCATAAGATTGGATAGAAGGCCTTCATCAAACTGGACTGGACTGGTGCCAGAGCTGGCAGCACCTGTGAATATGGTGATATGATCATTTGCTAGAGCAGGCTTTCTACACTGTGGGCCCCATTGGAAAGGTCCTTCAAAAGGAGGATAAACTGGCAGAACATCCATAAATGTTTTACTTGTGAGGCTGAGAAATTTAGGGATATAAATATTTGAAATACATATTTTTTGTTTTAATGTGTTATGCTGTCATACTTAAGCGTTTTGTTTTAAATTATTTGCATATCTAAGAGTTTGTACACAGTCCGAATTAACTGTTTGCAGAGAGATGTTTATTTTTAATAGACATTGGTAAGAAACAAGTGTGCCACAAGCTTAAACTGAAGTTTAGCCTCTCATATGATGAAGTATTTTATTTAATTCCCATTCTTGAGTAAGGAGGTTTGAAATGTGGTTCTTGAAAGCCTCAAAATCCTGTCAAATATTTAAACAGAAACATGTTATTATCCTTGAATGGTTGACCTTCTGTTACTTCTATTATGTGAACATAAATGTGAACAATATGTTAGCAATAGGAGCGTAGAGGACTAATGGTGGATGCTCAGCAAACACCTGATAAACATTAATGTCCACATTTTTAATGCACCTTTTTCCATAGTCTCAGGTTTCTGCTTAAAGTTGATGACTTGCCTTTGTGTCCACAGTTATCTTTTAAACTAAGTCTTTTACATGTGTTTTACAGTAATTATAATTGTATGTGCACCACAAAAATGACAGGAAATTATCACAATTAACACTAACATAGAAAACCTTTAAAATTAGTAGCCAATTAAGTTTTAGAACTGAGCAGCTGGGTCCTTATTTTGATAACATTAGTGCAAAAACATCAAATTTTAAAATAACTAGTTTTTCATAAGGTAGGAGTAAAGGCTCAGAAATGATTCAGGAAAATACAGTTTGGACTTTTAGATAATTCTAAGAGTCTGGATTTAAAGCCTATTGGTATTAATTAAGTGTTCCCTTTTCCCCAGATTTAAGTATTTCATTTTCTCAACACAAGCTACAAACTCATGACTAAACAGTAATTTCCCCTCTCACTACTGTAATTTCCACTCAATAGAAGAATCGATTGTATGAAACCCACTTGTTTTGTGCTTCAATTCTGGCTTTTTTCTCCTCTCCATTTTGTTTCCAGCTCCTGTAGTGAAGAACAATTTGTAGATGTGACTAAATCTTTTTATTTAGATTTGTGTAATATACCAACAACAAGTGAGTCTTGTTTTCCTGTATTACTTTCTCTTTTTCCATTGAATTGATCAGCAATTTGTCATTTTCTTTGGTGAGATTTGAAATGCTTTCTTTCATGCTGTTTACCTGTGTTCACTCTGATGTCTCAGTTTTTCTTTCAGCAGCTTGACTTTTTGTTCAAGCTTCTGAACTATTTTTTCTTTATCGTGTAAGTTTGGGGAAAAATGGGAATCATTTTCCAGCTGCAGTTGTTTGTTTTCCAGCTTTAGTTGGGCATTCTGGGTTTCGTGCTCCTCCATGAAAGTAAAAATTGCTTGATTGTTGGCAGCCAGATCAGCAAATCTTTTTTCTAATGTCTCTGCTTTCTTCTTTTCGTCGTCCAGTTCCATCTGGTGCTCGGCTGCTTGGTCTTCAAGGTCGGAGTTAACTTTCTGCAGGGCTTGATATCGTAGACTCATTTTACCCACCCTGTCCTTCAGTTCGCTAATCGAACCTGACAGTTCATCTATTCTGGACCACAGCATCTTTTCGTCTGCACAGTCCTCATGGTTTTGAGGTTTCTCGTGTGACTTCTAAATACCTTCAACATGCTGGCAACAAAAACAACATGGAATAAAACATAAAAGCAACCGTTCTTCTTTCCCTCCACACACAGTCACCCACCCTGAGTCGGATTTCTTCCTATAGGATTTTTGTCAGGATCTTCAGAACAGATATTTAAAGAACAGGAATAGGGTTGCAGTGGCCCAGTGGTGAGCACTGTAGCCATATAGTGAGAAGGACGCAGGTTCAGATTTTGACCTGGGGCCTTTTCGGGCAGAATATGCATCTTTTCCTTGTGCATGCATGGGATATCTCTGGGTACTGTATCTTCATCTTCCTCCCACAACAGGTCGAAATGATGCATGTCAGGTTAATTGGAGATTCTAACTTGCTCTTAGGTGGGAGTGTGTGTGTACACAGTTGTTCTGTCTGTGCTGGTTCTGTCACAGACTGATCTGTTCAGAAGAGGACATGATGCTTGATGCATGATGCTTTTCTCCCGTTGATTGCTGGTGTGTGCCCCGGCCGTACTGTGACCCTGAACAGGATCAAAACAGTACAGAAGATTTGACCAGGAACAAGTGAGAAATGTGTTCAGAAAATTAAACCAACACTTAAATACTGCAAACTGTGCAAAAAATGTTCTTCAAAATGCCTTAGATTTATCTGTATACTCCAACGTAGCAGAGACATTAAGTATTTTTCATAGTAAAATGCATAACTCTGAGTAGATAACAACACAACCAGGGCAGAGAAAGACATATTTTTCAGCTTGATCAGCCTTATTTTTTTAAGCACACAAACTGCAATACTGAATATGTGCAAATTCATTTCAAGGTTTCTAGCCACACAGAGCAGAACTGCTTCTAACTTTTATGTAATAATCAAAGCCTGCAGTGCACAAAATACAAACAAACAAACAAACAAACAAACAAAAAAAAGACCTACCATCTGCAATTACAAGAAAGCCTGCTCTGTCACAGTTTCCATTAGCCTTTGCTGCACATGTGGATCTTGGTTGGTCAAATTTAGGCAGATCTGTTTTGCAAGGATGGCCTATTAAGTCTTCATAATTTTGTGTCATTTTTGTATCATTAAAAAAGCTGAAATTGAGACTTGTTTGTCTTGTACAGATAACTTTTATATCAGCCCTCGTCATCTAAGGAGACGGCTGGCCTGACTGGAGATCAGCAGGTGTTTACACAGTGATCTTGATAATATAATAAACTTTATCAGTCACCAGCTGAGGGGATCGGGCCGTCTCCATGGTTACCGAATGATACACAAGGAAAACCATAACTCCTTATTTCGAGAAAACACTCGTCGTTATTTCGTGATAACGACATAATTAACTCGTCATCACGAGAAAACGATCTTTGTTATTTCGTAATAACGACATAATATGTCGTTATCACGAGAAAACCATGGAAAATATTTATAAGCGGGAAATGGCCACTCTCGGCTTCCGTAGAAAAAAGCACAAAAAAGTAAAAAAAGCAGAAGAATAGCTGAAAGAAGCACTATGGCTAAAATACCAGAAAAAAAGCTAAAATTAGCATAAAATAAGCTGAAAATAGCAGCCACAAGTTGTAATTAACACCCAGATTGTGAAAATGTTATAAAAATTGTAAATTAGCAGAAAAAAAACATAAAAGTACAAAAAAGGAACAATTTGTAGGAAAACAGCTAAAAAGTAGCTGAAAAATATTTAATTAGCATTAGGAAGCATAAGGACCACAAGGTTGCAGAACTTAGCAGAAAAAAGTTATAATAGCTACAAAAACTGTCTATTTAGCTTTAAAAAGCTAATTTTAGCTAAAACAGATGAAAATTAGCTAAAAAGGCAGCTGAAAATAGCAGACGGCACCTGTAAGAAGCAGAATAAGCACAAATTAGTAGAAAAAAGTAGAAAAATGCAGAAGAATAGCAAAAAGAAGTTGAATTGTAGTTGAAATAGCTGAAAAAAGCTAAAATTAGAAAAAAAGTAGCTAAAATTAGCACAAGGAAATCAAAAAGAGTAGAACCAGAATAAATTGTGTTCAACGAAAGATTTACAATTTTCAAAATTCATATTTACCTCCACCTTTATAAAGTATTCTGCATTTCTTCTAGGAGACGTCATGATGTGCCACACAGACAAATTGAGCCAAGTTTTGTTGCTGTTTTTAGTCCCATCCAAGTTAGGCTTTGCAGTGGAAAATTTTGTCAAGTTTTCTGTGACTAACAACCACAGAGCGCGCCGAGCGCTCAGTAGCACGTGTTCGTTCCGCTGTTTTGCCACCAGGAGGCGCTGATGAGCTTTAATACGGCAGCGGCAAAAACAAAAAAAGTTTGTTTTTTTAAGCGATGCCACATTTCGTTAATTCACATTTAATTGTAAAACTGAACAGTTAATTTAATGTAAGTATTCATTTGATGACTTCTACATCTAAATGACTATTTTTATTGCATGTATTTACAGTTTATTTCATTTATGTAACTCAAACATGCTCTAAGCAATTCTCTGTTTGTTCCCAAGCATGGGACTAAATAATAAGCACAGAAGCCTGCTGTGAGTGTAAAATCACTGGCGCTCAGGACGCCTCCAACCTGCATAGAATTATGCAGCTTCCAGGGTTGAGAGAGGGGATTTATCCAGTGGGTTGAGACTGGCTTGGTGGAGGAGGGGGGTGGGGAGAAGGCCTTTGTGCACGCCCCTTTTCATCAACCAAAAGAAAGAGGAAAGCAATAGCATCCCAACCTCAGTCCTAACAGCTCCTCCATCTGCACCGCGGAGCTGGACGGACCAGCCAGAATGTGGAGAGCACTGCTTCTCAAACTCCTCCTTGTCTTTATATGTTGTGGTAGATGGTGCCATTCTGAGGGTAAGTGGTGCTCCTTGTTTCTTCTGCTTATTTCTACAGCTGAATAATTAACTGAGGAGCCACATGTGACTGTGCACTTGTTGCAGACAGAGTATTTATTTCTGAATTAAAAAAAACAAAACATGGTTTTGATGCATGGACCAGCAGGGACAGTAGAGCTAAAAGTTTTACCTCTTAATTTAAAGGTTGAGCACAAAGCCTTCCCTCAAACAGATCGGGAAGTTCTTTTGATGAACTTTTGCCTGTGCTTTACTGTTGCTAAGTAACAGAAAAGAGCATGTGACTTACAGACAATCTGTGAGGACTGGGAGCTGCTGGTACAAACCTCATTCAGTGTGGGCAGATTTTACACTGCACGCTCAGACTTTGAATCCACTTCAAAGAAGACTTTTATTTTCTAATTGAAAACAAACAAACAAAAAAAGCAAAAATGTTCAAACGCTGCTTTTTATGTGTAGCAATCTGGTCTGTAGCGTTTGCAGCCTGGCTCAGTCCTGCTTCTCGAACTGTAATCTGCTTTCTTTTTGCTCAACCCCTTAGCATTTAAGCTCCTTAGTGTGAATCAAGCAACTAATTGCAGCTGCTGCAAAATGGAATCATTTCTACTGAAGGAACATTTCAAAATTGAGGGGAAAATGGACACAGAAAAGGGCCACTGCTTCAGCTTTCTTGCTTATTTATTTACTGTCTCAGAAAAGAAAATGAAAAGGGCACACAAGAAAAAACAGCCAGCATTAGTAATGAAATACATGGAATTTCCTTTGAATCACAGCTGATCTTGTAGAGGAAATTTTGCTGATGGCAGCCGAAGTGAACAAAGTGATGACTCGACTGAACACCCAGAATGTCATCCGACTTTCTTTGTCAGCATGTTCACGTTGATCATTCACTTGTTTGTAATTAATAAACTGCGACAACCCAAACTTTTTAACATTATTTTACACCAGCTATCAAAAAGTGTAAGTCAGAATTTTAAATGTGCCACTTAAATGTGAAAAAATCAATAGTTCTTCATGCGTTATTAAGAGGAAACATGGTACTTTTCTCTAAATCTCCCCTTGATCCCCCACAAAAATCCTTCAGTTTGATAATTGTTTCTCCCCCTGACCTTTCTGGAACTGATTATCCAGGCCTTGAGGTTGATACTGCAGCTAAATGCTTACACTGGCACTAATAGCTAATTTGACAGTCTGAGGAGATTTCATGGTGTCAATTTATTAACCATCTTCAAACAGTTGTGCTGTTCTAGGCATGTTTAACTAGTAAAATAAGTTGTTTTTCATTAATCATTTGCCACTAACATCTTAATAATTCCCAATGTGCAGAGTAAGAAGTTTTCTTGTGCGTTACTTCATGTGGAATAAAACTGGTTCATTATTGTTAGTTTGTCCATATCTATCTCCTGCCACTAAAAGGGGAAGGCAAACGATAATGTTTTTCTCCGAATCTGTGTGTTCGACTTGAAAAATATTAATGAAACTTTCAGAAAGTAACCACAGGATGCACAGTTCAGTTCAAGATGGCCACGGACATAAAAATGGCAACGACTCAGTCAGTTATGAAGACATGGAAATAAAATTTGAGGTGGTTGTGTCTGTGAGTCATTAACAACACATATCCTGCTCTGAGCAAGACATTTTGCGATATCACCTGAGATTTCACACATTATTTCACCAAATCAGCCACAACTCTGTTGTATCCCAAAATAAGATGATCTTAGTGTGAAACTTTGGCCTAAAAGTTGGTTGGTGATATGCATCTCTTTAAAGAACCGTGATTTGTTAAGTTTATTTTTAGTTATCTGTAACAACAGTAACAAGATTGTGTTTTTTTTGTGTGTGTGTGTTCAGAGTTTTCAAGGACAGCACATGCGTATAAAAACTTGTGCACGCCAGGGTTTTCTAGCTCCCCAGACACCCGTTTAGCTTCTAACAAACTGGTGAGCTGTGATTCACTGTGCACGGCTAAATCAAATCATCTTGTAGTCGTGGTATTGCATTGGGACACCTTGAATTTTAGATTTTTTTCCCACTACTTTTCAAAAAGTTTTTGTTAAGACGTGCACCAAATTGTTGCGTATTCACAACCAGGTCAGGGCTTTATTCATCTCTCTCCTTACGCCTCTCTCTTGCCTCCATGCCACTGCCAAAGTCCCGTGGGTTTTAGCAGCCTTTGAGAGCAGCAGTGAGAGCCAAAGTCACTTGTTTGGCGTTTGACGGCATTATGCTGCATTGATTACCATATGAAACAGGCAGCAGCACTTCGCTCTGACAGCATGGACGGGTCCAGCGTCTCGTAGTGCCAGCAGTCGTTTTCTTAACTTCTCTCCTCTGACATTCAGTGAGTGCAGAGGGCCTTGCCAAAACAAAATGCATTAATGAACTTTTAAAAACATCTTTTAGCCACTCCATACATGCCAAGTTTCAATAGCAGCAGGGGACAGGTGTTTTGTTTTTTTCTACTTTAACGAGTAAACTTGTGATTTCTCTTCAATAAGACGTTTTTAAAGTGGTACTTCCAGTTATTAGTTTTTATTTTACACCATTGTATAGTGGGGTTTAAGTTGTTAAGTTGTTAGTTGTCTGCTTTTCTTTGTTCTTCACTTCATCCACAGATAGAGCAGTGCTCTCTCCTGCTGTGGGTTCAAGTTGCTAATTGAGGGGAAAGGAAAACATTAAAGCTCACAAAAGACTTTGCTTAAAAAATGATAGAAATAAAGACAATTCTGAGGAACGTTTGAAGAGAGTCAAAGCTTGTACAACTAAAAGTCAGATTATACTCGTTCTGATTGAGCCACCTGTTTTAGTGCATCGTTTGCATGGGGTTTTTAAAAATCTAAATCAAAAATTATGACAAAAACTTAAAATCAGCAGCCAAATAGTTGTAAATCTGCAACCAATTTCAAACTGAATATCTCCAAATTATGATTTTGCCGCAGTCAGCTGTGCTTTTATCGTCACCATTACTGACAAAATTAGACCATGTTCTAGTTGATAAGAATTTGACGAGCAAGAAAAAGTTACAAAGATTATTTTTTTTCCCCCAAAAAAGTAACAGTAACAGCGCTGTTCAAAGGTTCAGCTGCAGTGAGCAGTCTCTGTCACCTTTCCCAGAAGTAATACTGTCAGAAAACACTGGCTGCATTTAGAATAGCTTCTAACAGGTTGGTTTTAAATTCTCAACCTAAGGCTGCATGCATAGCACCTATACACTCTTTATTATAGCAGATTATGATCATTTACTAGTTTAGCCTATTTTTGTGTTATCTTCTTAAGCCTTTACATTTTACATCACAATTGTTTTCCTGTAGTATATTGACTGAACCTTTTGTTCCTTGAATGAATCCAGTAGATTTTTTTTGAAATAGGGAGAATCTATTTGCCACGTTTACCTGCTTTGATGCTTTAGATGGAGCAGAATCTTCTGGGATCATTGCCTCAAAACAACAACTCCCTTTGAATGGACTAGGAGCAATTTACTGTCAGTAATTGAGCAAGAAAAAAAGTTTTCTTATGAACAACAGCTGATTGCCTGTTTTATTGAGCTGGTTGCAGAGCAGCTTGTTGGTTTGTTGGTGAAGTTATTAGTAGAAAACTTGGTAAACAAAGCCTTTTTAGCACAGTAGCTGAAGCCGTGACCCCTGTAAATCCCTAACTTTTAAGATAATTAATGTTTCTCTCATGAAGCATTTAAAAAGTCAAAAAGGTTTTGGTTATAGTAAGAAATCATTTATATTAGCTTGACCTTAACAAACATATTCTTTCGGCAAATTATTTATAGACAAAAATAAGCAAGTGTATTGGATTTTATTTAAGTTTTAGAAATGCTTGGAATCAGGGAGGGATATTGTTCTTAAATGATTCAAGAAGTCAGGAAATAGACTCGCTATGGATCTCAAGCACGCATCACTAATCACCACTTCACACCTCTTCTTGTGAAGAATTTGGGTTGAAACGGCTGCGGTACCACCCAGTACCACTATTTATTCCAATTACGTTTCAGAGCAGACAGGAGCAGCATGTACCATAAATCAAGCTGTCACAGAGAGCATCAGAAATGCACATTCTTGTTTGATTGGGTCTGATGGAGTGCTCTACCTCTGAACTACGCCGCCTGAATCAATCTCCCCTGGAAAACGTCAGGGAAGGAAGAGTGGTGCTACCTTATCTCAGCAGATGCCACTCTGTTCAAACATCAAAAGGAGGCTCTGTGCTGGAGAGCGGTGAAGTTGTGTAACTGTCTAGGAGTGGTGGTGGTGGTGGTGGTGGGGTGGGGGGCTGGCACGCTTGTCTCCAAGGCTTGTCAATGCTGTTAACAACGTGCTTCATCAGTGGAAGGCTTCCCTAAAAAGTTCAATGAAGAGATCACACATGGCCAGTTAGCGCTATACATAGAAGTTAGGGAGGTTTAGCTATTATATTAAATTCTCTACAAACAAGAAAAACTTGTGTGCAGGATGTGAACTGGGGCAGTTCCGCTGTGGGACAGGTCGGTGTATACCAGGTGACTGGCACTGCGACGGGACGTCGGATTGCGTGGACGACTCCGACGAACAAGGCTGCCGTAAGTTTCTCATTATGTTGTTCCTGTTTTTAAATCCTTCTTTTTCACATTTAAATCATTCAGTTGGGGTCTACATAAAGTGGAACTTCAATGCTTTGGTTTGAATCCCTCCTTATTGTAACTCCACAAGCCCCTCTTTCACCCCTTTTCTGAGGTTTGTCTCACATCAACTCGATTTGAGGCTGTCTCTTTAAATCCAAATGAGTTGCTTCACACCTCGCCCTCCCCCAGCTTCCAGAGCGATCCATTCTAGTTTGATAGAAGTGTTTAGTGGTATAGTGGTGCAGAAACATTTTATTTACAAATTAATTAAAAGATGTCAACAATAGAAGACTTGTCCATCCAGCCTTACATGTTGGAGCCAGAGAAAAATGAAGGTGACCAATTAATTTGATGTAATAGTTCAAAAAACATAATAGAAAATAGATAAATCTGAATAGATTGAAAAGTATGACGCAAACACTAAATAAATATATCTATGCAGCACAGGGAGAGACTAAATTAAAATTTTCTGCACTACTAGAGACTCCAAGTACACAACAAAATTTCCCTGGTAATCCTTGCAGGTTTATAATATTTTCTGTAAACATTTTCAGAGCATGTAAATAATGACGTATGTATGTGCATTCCGACAGCTCAGGTAACATGTGATGGCAGCCATTTCCAGTGTCTAAGTGATGGCGAGTGCATCCCGGGTGTGTGGGTGTGCGATAACGAGGAAGACTGCGAGGATGGCTCAGATGAGAGGCAGCACTGCCGTAAGTATATTTTACAGCAAACTTTTAAAGTTAGTTTTAAGTATTAAACATCTGCAGTTATAAATAAAAGGTTTTCAACGAAATACACTTCATGATGGATCCATCAAAGCATCTGTGACACTGATCATGTTTAGCAATATAAAAGGTTTTGGTACAAGATGGATGTGAGAAAGACTTGCTATGTCTTCATAATCACGCTTCAGTTCTGTCTCAGCTGGCAGGACGTGCAGCAGTGGTCAGTTCAGCTGCACTAACGGGGCGTGCATCCCAGAAGAATACCAATGTGACCACCTGGCAGATTGTTTAGATGGATCTGATGAGAGAAACTGCAGTAAGTCTTTTTCAGGATGATCCTCCTTCCGTTTATATTATTACTTTTTTTTTCTTTTATCTCAGCCTGCTGTGGCATTTTAATCAATTTGTTAAGATTAAGAGGCTTGATGACTGACAGAACGGGCCACAATATGCTTTTTGTTGTCAGAGGTTGATTGCAGATTCTTTGGTGGATTAGTCAAGCTGAAGTTCAGCTGCTATGCCATTATTGTGCCGACATGGTAGTCTTGCAGCACTGCATTCTGTGGTAATCCCACAATTGCATAAAGAATGCTGTGGCATCCATGGTAGTGCTTTTGATTTTCAGTCTGTTATTCCTTCCATCCACAAGGCTTTTCAAGTGTTAAAAAGCGTAAAAAAAAGCACATTTGCCAGATTCATTTCAGTGCATAATGGTGGCCTGGTGATGGTTTAATCTTACAGATTACCCACAATGTAGCCAGATGAGGTGTGCTAATGGGGCCTGCTACAACCGGACACAGAGATGTGACCATATTCTTGACTGCCGCGACGGTTCTGATGAGGCAAACTGCAGTGAGAAGAGTTAAAATTAATAAAACAAACACATTACATCACCATTAAAGAAATTGCTTTTAGCCTTTTTGTATTCTGTTTCCTTCAGCACAGCACTGCAATCCAGGCTTGTTTCAGTGTCGTAATGGATTGTGTGTTCCTCAGCGGTATGTGTGTGACCATGATGATGACTGTGGAGATCGAAGTGATGAGCTAAACTGCAGTATGTAGTCTTTTTTTATACCAACCACAATTTCAGTCTAAAACACCCTAACAAAACCTGAATAAATAAAGATTTGTGTCATTATTGCTTTAACCTGCAGCGTATCCCACGTGTAGAGGGAACTACTTCACTTGTCCCAGTGGCCGCTGTATCCACCAAGTGTGGCTGTGTGATGGAGAGGATGATTGCGAGGACAACGCGGATGAAAAAGGCTGTGGTATGTATACAGTAGCTGAAACTGAGTAATTGTATATAATGTTGCTTTGTGGTTTTGGAAGCAGAAGTTTTTGGCTGGTTAAATAGCACTAAAATGGGGAAGAAATAACTAGGGCTGTTGAAACCTGATTCATCTTTGGTCTCCATGGTTGGTTTGGTTTAGCAAGACGCTATGCCTGCGCTCCTTTAAGTGTGTTATTCAAACGCCTCTTTGTGGCACAAGATTGCGCGGCCCCCCTAAAGGGCTTTAGAATTCCCCCACATGGTTGTGAAAAGTGTGTGTTTTTTAAAGGATGGAAGCCTTCAGAGCCCCTATGTGCCCCTACTGCTCCAATCCCCTGCATCAGCTTTTAAAGTGACAATGTCCCAGTCGCCAGTTTTTAAAATCAGGATTCCTATTCCAGTTTAGAAACACATGTAAAACTTTAGTTTAACATTTTTGCTTTTGATTTTTGTATTTAGCATAAGGTTGAAAAGATGGTTATTTGCGTGAATGCTTATAAAGCATTCATACTATTGAGATCATCTTTTCTTCCATACATTTTTCGTCACAAATCTTGTTTCACAATTTTTGTACTATTTCAACAAATTTCAAAACCTACAGGACATTTCAGCTATGACTTTTGGTACTTCAGCATGTTATATTTTTTATAATAATTGGCTTTTTTCTGCCATGTTTTTCTCATTGAAAATGAATGGAGCTGTTTTTAAAATCCTTAAAATCCTTCAAAATGTTCACAAATATTTACTTTTTACTTTTTGTTCTAATTCTGCTTTTTTAACTCCTTTGTACTTATTTCTGTTTTGTTCAGTTTTTATCTAGCTGAAATCTCCTTTTTTAGCTATACTTCTGACCTTTTCTGCTATATATTTTTTTGCTAATTTCAGCTTTTCTGTTTCTTTTAGCTTCTTTTTACTATTTTTAGCTTTTCATGCTTCTGTCCGCTGCTTTCTGCTAATTTCAGATTTTTTCTGTTTTTAGTTACTTTTTAGTTAATTTAGCATTTTTTCAGCTAGTATTAACTTTTTGTGATAACTTCAGCTTCTTACTGCTTAATTCAGCAAACATGCTCTTTCTGTTTCTTCGTGTTAATTTCAGCTACTTTTTTAAAGCTTTTTTTAGGCTATTTTCAGCTTTTTTAGCTATTCAGCAAAAATCTTTCAACATTAAGTATTCACACTGCCATTTTTGCAGGAAATGCCAACTCTTTATCTTGTTCTCAGGTAACATACCACGGGAGTGTTACCCAGGGGAATGGCCCTGTCCTTCCTCAGGTCTGTGTATCCCCATGGATAAGCTGTGCGATGGGAAGGCCGACTGTCCGGAGGGAGAGGATGAAACAAACATCACTGCTGGACACAACTGCAGTTAGTATTATCCCAATTATTAACAGCTTTTGCAATGTACACATATATATGTTTTAGAAGACTGTGTCACTGTAGAAACCTCCCATTAGTTTGTTTTTTCCATTGATCAGGTATCTGGAGATGTGCCTCTTTGAGCTGTGAGCATCACTGTCATACTTCCCCTGATGGAGGAACTTGCTCCTGTCCTTCTGGATACATCGTCAGCAGTAATGACAGTCGATCATGCATAGGTATTTATACTTTATTTACTTTTTGAATTTAAAATAAATAGTTGTTACAGTGGTGGCTTGAATGTTGCCTTAAATCTGATCTGAGTTCTATTGGTAAGCTAAAGTTTATAAGATCTCTTATTTATCCAGCATACTTGTAACATTTGTATTTTATTCTTCATCTTGTGATTTTTACCTCCATCATGCTGAAGACTTTGACGACTGCTCCATGTGGGGCGTGTGTGACCAGCTCTGTGAGGACCGGATCGGCTCCCATCGCTGCAGCTGCCGAGACGGCTACGTTTTGGAGCAGCATAGATTCTGCAGAGCTGATGCCTCGAGTGAGTGGCACTCTCACATGCAATATGCTCTGTTTGAGTGAGTGAGCGAGTGAGTGAGTGAATGAATCATCCATCCAAATGAGGTGCATTGGCGTAGACCCAACTCTACGTTTTGGCAGCCTCTGTGTGGAGTGTCTGTGTTTCTTTCTGGTGCATTGTTGCGTGCTAAATGTTGTTATAGTAAGTCTCTTGTCTTTGTCACACATGGAAAGAGTGTTGACCAAGAGACTGACCTCTCTGAATTTAGCTTTGGTTAGAAAGGCAAGTAATGATAGCGACTTGAAACTGTCTGCCTTCCCTCATCAGTTTTAAAACACATTCTGTAAATGTCCACTGATTTCTTTGGTTCAGTTTTTAAGGAAAGTGTTTCTTGTTTTATTTTGCAGCTGGCGTTCCCTCTTTAATTTTTTCTAATGGCAGAGACCTGGTCATTGGGGACATCCATGGCAACAGCCTGCGTACTTTAATTAATTCTCAGAATAGAGGGGTTGCAGTGGGGGTGGACTACCACTATCATTTCCAAATGATCTTCTGGACTGATACCATCCAAAATAAGGTGCCTTTTTTTAAAGTATTCTTATTTATTTACTTTTACTGATATGTCAGTCATTTCATATTTTATAGTGAATAGTTTTTCTTTTAGATTCTTGAGCTCGACTGGTACAGGCCTGAACCAAATTCTTTTAGTTATCTTTTAAAATACCAGCAATGCTGATACTATAATAATGGCTTTTGGCCCCAAAGAGGCTGGGCCATAATGAAGGGAATCAGATATGTAAGTGAATCCAAATGGCTTAATCTTGAAACCTGCCTGATGGGCTTGTATGATGGTCACATACCAAGATGTAATTTTTGTAACTAAATCTTGTTCAAACTAACCATGCTGTATTTATTTTCAGTGGAACTGTCCACTTATGTGCATTCTTTTGCAAGCTAAAATGTCTTTATTCAGTTTACTGGACTTCTCATTGGTTTGAACTGCAGTCTCTTGTCTGAAATGCTAGAACATATCTCTGACTGGGCATCCGCGCATATTAGCCACCTTCGTGGCCACATGTCAGATTAAAAGTAGGGAAAGCACAAACAGGGCATGTGAATGCAACCAGAAAGGTTAAACTACCAGGCTATTTCCACATCTTCAGTTTCTCTTTAAACAGGTCAGTTGAAAATCCTGCTTTTTAGATGTCTGGATCTGGTTTCAAAAAAGGAGAGCTGCTAAAAGCAGTCCCCCTCAGCCGGCTGCATGGTGCCAAGGCTTCCATACTGAGCGAGTGGTCCCATCCTAGTCATACAGTGGCATGTTCACAAGTTCTCGTTATAGGCTTTGAAAATTGTTTAAAGACAGAATTTTTAAGCAAACAAACATGTACTTAATAGCACAAGTATTTTGTCATTTTTATATCTATACAACTGTTGACTCTTCACAAAAATGTTTAATTGGTGATACAAGGGAAAAAGTATTAAAATAACATACCTTTTCAGCATTTGTCAGTGTTTGGAAATGATAACAGTGTTAAGAAAGTTTCATTTTGTCAGTAACCCAAAATTGTCTGCTTAGTAAGCAACCAAAAGCATTTAGATGAAAACCTGAAAATATATTTCTTATTAAATAGTTTGTGCCTGTGCATTTATTAAAACTAATTATTAGTAACCACCAAAGGACTAATAACCTGACAACAATGATATATTTTGATTGCAGGTGTTTTCTGTGCACATGGATGGTTCCAACGTGCAGGTGGTTTTAAACGTATCAGTTGACTATCCTGAGAATTTGGCGGTGGACTGGGTGAACAATAAACTGTATGTGGTGGAGGCCAGCGTCAACAGGATCGACATGGTGGACTTTGATGGAAGTAACCGAGTTACACTCATCGCTGAAAACCTAGGAAACCCTAGAGGACTGGCGGTGGACCCCACTGTTGGGTGAGCAAATTTCCCTTTCTGATGCCTTTTTCATCTAGGCACCCATTCCTAATTCCCACATTCAGTGTCTGTTGTGCTCCATTGGCATGGAATGATGGGGGTAGGATGTTTGAGATTAACAGATGGCCCTGGGTAGATTAGTGAGGAGCAATGTAAGTGATGACCCTCATTGTAATCCAATAGTATAGTTCAAGGGAGAGGGACAGCCAGGTGGCTGCAGAGAAACTGCTTATCTTAAATTAATATACAGCTCCTTGGTGGGAAGCACTGCCACCCACTTAGAAACATTGTCCTTCTTTGGATTCTATACCTAAAACAGCAAACACCTCTAATAGTTTCTCTTAGGGTTCTTAGGGGCTTTTAAAGTCAAGTAAACAGCAACCCTCTCCAGTGCCAAAACTCTTCCTTCAAACCTTAAGCCTGTATCTCACTGAGCTGTGACTGTTGGTGAACCGTTTTTGTGAGGACTTTTTCAAAGTAAGTACAAATTCACTGTGATTCCGAATGAAAATTAGCATATTTTCTCACAACGTTGTGACTCTGTCACCAACATTTGCAGCCCAGAAAGATATGGATTTTATACTTCAGGAAGAAAAGCAATAACTTCACTCAGCATGTATTAAAGTATCACTTTGTTTTCAGCCGAAAAGGGAAAATTCATTGTTATAAACAAAATATGACAAGAAAATAACAGTACCAGTTGACATCGTTACCTGAAAAGGAAAGCATTTCATAAAGAAGATCACAGAGCTTTTGAAAAACTGAAAAAGATTTTTCAGTTTTTAAAGCATCTTTATTTTTATGACTCAATGTGGACTAGGCCAACTAATGTCCTTCAGGAGGGAGGGGAGGAAGAGTGATTTACATGTGAGTTTGGCTGAATTTACACACCAACATATTCTTTTGGGTTTAGACCTACATGTTTTGTTACCCTACTGTAGTTTAACCTGATAATTTAAGCAGTTCTTCTCTTCTCACAGGTATATGTTCTTCTCAGACTGGGAAGCAGCAAATGGACAACCAGGCCTTGAACGAGCCTTCATGGATGGAACCAACCGCTATGGGATTATTAGCAGTAAATTAGGCTGGCCTGCTGGCATCACCCTTGACATTGAGGCTAAGCGCCTCTACTGGGTTGACAGTCGCTATGACTACATTGAAACTGCAACTTACGATGGTCTGCATAGGTAAGTTTCTGGTTTTATCCTCCCACAGTTTTGCATCCTAACATGTTCTAAATAAATTCTCATTTTCCTGAATTCTGTTGAATTCACAAGCTGTAAGGTTTGGACATATTAATTGTCATGACTTTTTTTAAACAGAAAAACTGTTGTCCATGGCGGTGCTGTGGTCCCACACCCATTTGGCATCAGTTTGTTTGAGCACAATGTCTATTTCACGGACTGGACCAAGATGGCTGTGATAAAAGCAAACAAGTTCACTGACAGCCGACCTCAAGTGATTTACTCAACATCTCAGACGCCACATGGAGTAGCAGTGATACACCAGCTGAAACAGCCACAGGGTAAGCCCATCATTGAGTTAAATGTTTTATTCTGTGGAGTCCTCCAGATTCAACACACATCTTTTTTATGAATTATGTAACAATATAGTGTAAGCGCAAGTGTTTTAAAAAAATATAATTTACCATAAATGTAATTTCTAATAACTTGGATCATTTTTTATGCCTCCAGTGCCAAACCCCTGCAGTTCAGACAGAGGTGGATGTGAGCAAATTTGTGTTTTAAGCCACAGAAGTGATAATGGAGGCCTTGGATACCGCTGCAAATGTCGCATGGGTTATGATCTACATAGTGATGGAAAACGATGTATGGGTAAGTGAAGGTTTTCCTGTTAAACAAAGGAAAGTTGTTGTTTGATACCATTTTTTCCTGTTTTTAAGTCTCTGTTTGGCGTAACTGGATATTTTTTAATCTTTATTTCTGAATTCCTTGGTTCAGCTGTGAGGCAGTTTCTGCTGTTCTCTAGCCAGTTGGCTGTGAGAGGAATCCCCTTTAACCTCTCCTCTCAGGAGGACATCATCCTGCCCGTCACTGGATCGCCCTCCTATTTTGTCGGAGTAGATTTTAGCGCTGAGGATGATAGTATCTTCTTCTCAGACACAGCAAAAGATATTATCTACAAACAGAAAGTGGATGGAACAGGTGAATGTTTTTTTAATAGACGGGTCAACGTTATGCGGAATATATAAACTAACACTACATATTTTCACTATTTTGCCTTTTCTTTGTTCTTAGATGGTTGTGTTTGTTGTGCAGAGCTCATCCATGTTATTCATACAGGCTTACAAGGAGTTTAGAGAGTGAATGATGGGGCCAGCTGGTAGAAAAGCAAGGCAAATGTTTATGGATAGCTAGTGAAAATGAAAATAATAATTTGTAGTGTTTTACCAAGCATTTTTGACGTTTGATTTCTGAGCTGCCACCAAAGCAATAGAAGTAGCCTCCATGAAATTAAACCTCTTCTCTGAATGTTGGTTTTGGAGTTGCTCTAGTTTTTGTCTGTCCGGTTCACAAGAGGAAAATGCAAGCTGACAGCCTATTTAGTCAAATGTATTCCTCTTTCATCTCCAAGTCAAACGGTGCTCTGACGGCTTTGATCTGTACAGGCAGGGAGATCCTGGCAGCCAACAGAGTGGACGGAGTGGAGGACCTGGCTTACGACTGGATTTCAAAAAACCTGTACTGGACTGACCCTCGATACAGGAGCATATCTGTCATGAGGCTTGCTGATAAATCCCGGAGGGCCATTATACGTAACCTGAACAACCCTAGGGCCATTGTGGTGCACCCTCTAATTGGGTAAATTAGTGCTATCACCAAAGAACTGTGAGAATTTTGTTACTGTCACTACTAGTTCAAGAAGGTTTTGTAATACAAGTTTTAGTTATGAAACAAGACAACAAAAAATTGTACTTTATTGGTTTACATTAAGCTGATGCTGCCTAAAATGCTTTTAAACTCACATGTACCTTTTAATTTAAGTTTATTCAACTTTATTTAGTGAGATCATTTATTTTTCCTGTTTAATCAACTTAAAATCACTCAGTTCAGTTACATACGTAGTTATCCATATATATATTTCCCCATAAAAAGCTCCACCTGATAAATTGAATTATTTTTTAGAGCAAGCTGTTATTTCCTGTTGTCTCAAAGTCATAGGGTCTCTGTTTCCAGCAGCTGAGATTAGCTCAGTATGAAGGGCAGTATTGTAGTTAGTACTAAGAAGTTGGCTTAAATGGAAAAGCTCTACATTGTGAGTGTTTCCAAAGTAAACTAGAATACAAATCAGGTAAATGTTTGGTAGCATTCAGCGACATACTAAAATGATTAATACCATCGAGCCTTCGTCTTCATTTTGCTTTTTCAGGTATATTTTTTGGACTGATTGGTACCGGCCTGCGAAAATTATGAGGGCTTGGGGTGATGGGTCACATGCTGTGTCTATTGTCAACACTACTCTTGGCTGGCCAAATGGCTTAGCCATTGACTGGAGGTGAGCCAAATGTTTCACACCCAGCACAATAGTTCCTCCAATATACACTTACTGTATCATCAGTTTGCTAAAGATTTTACTCTATTTTAGCCACAAATTGTTCCTTTTATAAGAATTACTTTTTTTAAATAGATCTCTACTATGCTTGCATTGATCTCCTATTTTTGTGTTCTTGATTTCCTCTCAGCTCAATGCGTCTCTACTGGGTAGATGCATTCTTTGACAAAATTGAGCACAGCAATTTTCATGGACAAAACAGGCTGACTTTGGATCGAATAACCCAGATCTCCCATCCTTTTGGGCTCACCATTTTTGAAGGTAAATCTAGTCTTTTACAATAAAGCATCTCAATAGGCGGTTCTGGGTCATTTATTCTAAAAAGGAGTGCTGACTGTGATCTGTTTGTCCTGTTTGATCATGGCCATGGCAAAAGAGCAATTGCAGCTCTGAGGAGGCGATGAGAGATAACGTTTTTATTACTTCTCTCACATGAAGGCTATGCGTATTTCACTGACTGGCGTCTGGGTGGCATTGTGCGTGTGCGTAAGACTGATGGCGGGGAAATGGTCATTATCCGAAGAGGAATCAGCCACATCATGCATGTCAAGTCTTTCAACTCCAACTCTCAGATCGGTCAGTACCTTCATCCAGAGTTCCTTTGATTTTACCCCTCATGTACGGCTGCAGCTCACACTTATCTGTCATTCATTCATTCATTTTCTTTTATGCTTTTTCTTTCTGGGTTGCATGTAGCTGTTGTGTATTTCTGGCAGTCATCTTTCTGCTAATTATCTTTCACACACCCCCTCCTCAGGTTCCAACCTCTGCAACAGACCAACAAATCCTAACGGAGACTGCAGCCACTTCTGCTTCCCAGCTCCAGACTCACAGAGAGTGTGTGGATGTCCGTATGGCATGAAGCTGTCGCCAAACCACCAAACATGTGTGGAGGACCCTTCCAACGAGCCCCCCACGCTGCAATGTGGAGCCAACTCCTTCTCTTGTGGCAACGGCAAATGTGTCCCACACAGCTACAGATGCGACGGTGTTGATGACTGTCATGACAACAGTGATGAAGCCAACTGTGAAATTAACAGTAATCCATTTTCCTCATTTAAACCAACTAGAGCTAAAACTCCTTGGATTTTGTTCAGGTAATGTTAAATATATCAGATCTTTATCTTTATCTTTATCTTCTTCTTTCCTAGACACGACTTGTTCCCCCTCTGCCTTCACCTGTGCCAATCGGCGCTGCGTGCCTGCCAGATGGCGATGTGACGGGCACAATGACTGTTTTGATGACAGCGATGAGATCAACTGCCCTACACAGGTGCCTGGAACATGCCCCGTTAATCTGTTCACCTGTGCCAACCACAGATGTATCCCACACACCTGGCGTTGTGATACAGATAACGACTGCGGCGACGGTTCAGATGAAGCAGACTGCTGTAAGTTTCCTCATTGAGTTTAACAGCAGGGCAGGCAACATTTAATTATCCGGAGGGCCAAACTGACTGAGTTAAGGTAACTGTAGGATTACACAATAAACTGGAAAAAAAAAAAAAACGTTCTTTCAGGCATTTTTGTTGGAACATTCATTTTGGGTTTTTCCCTTTTTTTCTAATGACAGACAAGATGTTAAATAATGTTTTATTATGGATGAGGTGTCTTGAAGTTAATCTAAGAATAACAAAAAATGTTCTTTTAACTTGACTTTACTGTTTGGTTTCCCTACAAGAAAATGTTTTTAGGTCATTTAAAGCATTAAATAACCTAGATACTAAGTCACCATTATCCAGATGAATGTAAAGCTGTTGTTGTTTTTTAAATACAGAATAGTGATCAAAGAAAAATCAAAGATCAAAATATTGAAGGTGCATATTTATATCTGCCATTTTGTGGTGACAGATCTAGGGGGTACATGTCACCCAGGACAGTTTCAGTGTCCAGATCATCGCTGTATAGACCCGAACTATGTTTGTGATGGAGACAGAGACTGTGTGGATGGAGCAGATGAACAGGGATGCAGTAAGTATTTTTTTAAATTAAAAATAACATATCAGGTAGTGATTTTTTTTAACTTTTATTTAAATGTATAAATCAATTACCAGAAGAGGTTGTTATGGTCAAATAAACTCTCTGTAAAATGGACCAAGAATTTCCTAAGCCTCTTAGTTTATTGCTCATACTTGTTGTGCAACATTTGAGTGTAACACAACCAGAAAACTATTGCATGTTAGAATTAACATATTCTTTTGATTTCTTTTTTTAGTTTACAACTGCACAGTGAGTGAGTTCAAGTGTACCAGTGGTCACCAGTGTATCAACTCCTTCTATCGCTGTGATGGAGTTTTTGATTGCATTGATCGCTCTGATGAGCAGAACTGCCGTAAGTCTTTACATACACCCCTGAGTTATCACTCTGTCTTTTAATTTTTAGTATATCAAACATTACTGATGCATTTTAACTTTGACCACTTCCTTCTTATATTCCAGCCACTAGGCCTCCAGGAATGTGCCACCATGAGAGTGAATTTCAGTGCCAGTCAGATGGGAGCTGTGTCCCGTCAATGTGGGAATGCGATGGCCATCCAGACTGTCAGGATGGCAGTGATGAACATCACGCCTGCCCGCCTCGTACCTGCCCTTCCTCCTTCTTCCGCTGCGATAATGGAAACTGCGTGCTACGCAGTTGGCTTTGCGATGGAGACAACGACTGCAGGGACATGAGCGATGAAAAGGACTGTCCCTCACCACCTTTCCAATGTCCAAGCTGGCAGTGGCAGTGCCCCGGTCACAGTGTTTGCATTAATCTCACCACAGTGTGTGACAACACACCTGACTGTCCTAATGGTGCTGATGAGTCTCCACTTTGCAGTAAGTTGCATCCTCTGATTTTGACATCATACACTCAAAGTAATAACCAAGCTACGTGTTTGATTAAATTATATTTTTTAGAAATCTAACATTTGAAAATACAACTTGTTGATTAAAGCTGTATAACTGTGTGGAAATTCTTTCCTCATTTACATCTTGATCTGCTTTAAAGCTTGGCTGTTTTTTTCAGTAACATTTAAACATTTCACTTCAAATAAGAATATTTTCTGCACTGATTTGGTTTAATTTTTTCTAGTTCTTGAAGTATATTAAAAGTATTCACATTTATCCACAG
This sequence comes from Cynodonichthys magdalenae, assembly GCA_031762555.1. NCBI lineage: Eukaryota > Metazoa > Chordata > Actinopteri > Cyprinodontiformes > Rivulidae > Cynodonichthys > Cynodonichthys magdalenae. The sequence goes on along the minus strand of JARVJO010000061.1, from coordinate 12,614,130 downwards.
AAAGGTTATGTTGAATATCACCAACTTAAATTTGTATTCTTGTGTTTAAATCAAGCATGTGTGTGTGATTTGTCCTGTTATTAATCTGACAATGATCTGTGATTTTCCCCTCTTGCCTTTCTCACAATTTTCAGATGAGCCTTTACCAGGTAGGAACCAACTCTAAATCATTGGTAGAAATGCTGCAAGTAGTTTTGATTCTTTTTTTCAGAAGGCGCAACATCTCCATTAATAATTTTTTGTTGTAGATTTTTATTATTCATCATGTGCTGCAATTGTGAATAAAATAGTTACAGCACAGCACAGCTATTCTAAGTACAATCAATGAAAGTAATGTAATGTAATAGATGCTATTTTAGATTTTCAGTGCTAAATGATTCTTTTTTCTCTGCTTTCAACCCAGATCAGGAAAGCTGTTCTGATAACAATGCTGGCTGCACACATGGTTGTATCCAAGGGCCATTTGGGGCCCAATGCACATGCCCTGTGGGTTATCAGCTCAGCAATGACTCAAAAACCTGTGAAGATATTGATGAGTGTAATCCCCCAGGACTGTGCAGCCAGCACTGCTTTAATGAGAAAGGTTCTTTCCGCTGCCACTGCCAGGATGGTTACTCTCTTGAAGTGGACCAACGTACCTGCAAGGCGTCAGGTGAGAAGAGATATCAAAAACCCTTTGTGCACAGAACGTCTACGGTTGATGATTTCATAATGAAGTAAAATGCTTTCATTATCAGCCCTGCAGTAATTTGAGCTTCAACATATTTTATCTTTGGTACACATGTCTCTGTTATTTCCACTTTGCCAGCTGTTGGGAGGGAGCCATAATAAAGAGGGAAGCTAGGCCCCAAGACTACCAGACAGCCTTTCTTCTCCCTTGTCTTGCTTTGCTGCTCTGATTTCAAAAGATAGGACAAATAACATATATGTCAGTCACTGACCATCAGCGGTGTAATTAGAACATAATCACAAACAAAGGGCTGTTTATGGGGGAAGCGTGCCTGACATGAGCTCCCTCTCCCCCCACAGATAACTGCCTGAAAGCTTGCAACACAATGGGACATTATTTGGACAGAAGTGCATTCCCAGAGGAGTGCCATTTGATTAGGGTCTATTTAACAGTCTAGTTGTATGGCTGTGGTTCGCACACAAAAACTGATAAGTGCTTTTATCAGAATGAAAATGAACATGGAAAAAGTAACAACAGTTTGGCTTCTGTTTATTCTAGATTCGCGGCAGGCGTTCCTGCTTGTGGCCAGTCGGAATCAGATCGTGCAAGATGACATAACCACTCAACCTAATGTAGTCCGGTCGCTGGTTCGAGACGGACGCAACATTGTGGCCCTTGATTTTGACTCTGTCTCAGATCGTGTGTACTGGTCTGATACAAGCCAGGACAGAATCTGGAGTTGTCACAAGAATGGCAGTCACAGAACTGTGGTAAGACAGTGAGCTCAAATGAAAATTACAAGTTATTTGCTTTTTAAAAAATGTTTAAGAATATTTATCTTACCAGGTATTTGACAGTGGAGTGACTGTGACAGAAAGTCTTGCCGTGGACTGGGTGGGCAGGAACTTGTATTGGAGTGATTATGTCCTGGAAACAATTGAAGTGTCTAAACTGGATGGCACCCACAGGACTGTATTAGTCAGTGAAAATGTCACCAATCCTCGAGGTCTTGTGCTGGATCCTAGAGAGAGGTCAGATTGTTTTTTATGAGCCTATTTGTCATTCAATGCCATGTATTTTCCACTTGCTGTGTACTGGTGGTAAATGACAATCTGCTTTGCAGCGTTCACTTGATGTTTTGGACCGACTGGGGAAGGAACCCCCGCATTGAGAGGGCAAGCATGGATGGGAAGCTGAGGACAGTAATCATAAGCAGCAAACTCTACTGGCCTAATGGTTTAACCATAGACTATCCAAATAATTTGCTGTATTTTGCTGATGCTTACTTGGATTTCATTGACTATTGTGATTACAATGGCAACAACAGAAAGCAAGTTCTGGCCAGTGACTTGGTGAGTTTCTGTAGTGATAAAACCTTTTCTTCATCTCATCACTAAAGATAACTTTTATGTTAATAATTTAAACACAAACAGATGACATATGAAATTATCTTAAATGGCATGTATAAGACACACCTTTTTTCTTTTGCTACTCTCTATGAAAAGGTACTGCAACATCCCCACGCAATTACCATTTTTGAGGATTTTGTCTATTGGACCGACAGATACATCAACCGGGTGATGCGAGCTCATAAGTGGCATGGGGAGAACCAGACAGTGATGCTGTTCAACCTCCCTCAGCCCATGGGTCTGGTGGCATTACACCCAGCCAGGCAGCCAGCAGGTAGGGCAAATAAAAATCAGCATGATCTAATATATGATAGCTACAGTTAGTTTGAATGTGGCCAGTGTGTAATACAAACCTGTGAGAAACTGTGACAATTACTTACCTGACTTTGTTTGATTTGACAAAATTGTAGGACAGAACCATTGCTTGGGTAGTCCTTGTACTCACATCTGTCTGCTCTCTGCTGTGGGACCAGGATTTTATTCATGTGCCTGCCCCTCAGGCTGGACTCTAGCAGCCGACCAATTCACCTGCACCAGAGGTATGCATGTTGCCAACATGAGGAAAACACTGATCACAGCATAATAAAAAATAGAAATGAAGCTGTTATTCATCAGAGCAGTTAATATTATTATAAAAGAGAAAAACTGAGAAAATTATCTTTCTTGCATACTTTATGCAGAAAAATACATTTTCACGTTGGTAAAGGGAGAAATCTTTGAAAACAGTATCTTTGTGTTATCAGTTGATCCAAGCACTTGTCAACAACCTCCCATTTAGACTCTCTTGTAAAACTGCTGTTCCAGACATAAATAATAGAAATCATATAAGCGTGTCTTTCACAGTCTCAAGAAGACAAGGGACCTTTAATTCAGAGTCCAAGGAGTCTGCCGTAGGTCAGCAGCTTAACTCATCTCAAGTTTCAGCCTCTTCAAACCGTGTAGAATGCAATCTTCCCCTGAAGCCAACGATTATCCAAGAATGAAAAAACCCTACAATCAGTCATTTACTCTAATCTCTGATGACAAAGCAAATCAGTTTGTGGAACCAGTTTTCATCAGTCAATTCTTTTTAAAGATAATGACCTTTTTGCTTGAGATCTCTAATTTGCACCAAATATTGTAGTGTTACTTTTTAATTACCATAGACTAAAGCAACATAACTGCAGCATCTCATCCCAGTTCTGCTTCATAATTTATTTTATAATTTAAAAATGTTATATAGTCTATTTCCTTTGACACTATAATATGAAGAGACTGCAGTTGTGTTTTTTGTTCTAGTTTTGGAAATGTGTCCTTGGTCTTGACTTTTTGTTGTTGTTTCTTTTTTAGTTGAAGATCCTTTTCTTGTGGTTGTGAGAGATAGCATCATCTATGGTATTCCTTTGAACCCAGAAGATAAGACCAATGATGCTATGGTTCCAGTGGCTGGTCTTCAAAATGGCTATGATGTTGACTTTGATGATAGTGAACAGACCATCTATTGGGTGGAATACCCAGTAAGTCAGTATTTACTCTTCTAACATGCCCCAATAAAAAAGGAATTATGCAGTTGAAAAGTTATGATGAATTAATTTTACTATTATGTTTAGAACTTACTTTGGTTTTGAAGAAGTTCAAGTTTGAGTGAAACATGTTCGATTACCTGAATACATCAATATTACGCATTGGGCAAAGTCAATTTGTTTCTTTTAGGGTGAAATCCACAGGGTGAAGTCAGATGGTACTAACAGGACAGAGTTTGCTCCTGCAGCCATTCTTGGCTCCCCTGTTGGCCTGGCTTTGGACTGGATAACAGAGAATCTGTACTACACCAATCCAGCCACACAGTCTATTGAGGTGAGAAAAATGGTAAAAGACAAAAAAACTCATAAATATTAGAGCAGTTTTATATCACACATACCTATATACTTACCTATCTACCAGCTAACCAATAATTTAAACAACCAGAAAAACAGACAAACAAAATGACTAATCCATTGCCCATACAACTAAATCAAACAGCTAGCCAACCTTTTGACCAGTGTGCCAAACAACTAAACTGACCAACCAAACTAAACCTAACAACAAAACCAAACCAGTCAAACTCATCTGATTTGCTGATCAACCAACCAACCAAACAAAAAAAACAATCTGACCAACTGACAGAACTACCAAATGCAACCAACAAACCAATCTTTCCTATTTAATCTCAGTTACCTTTTTTGCATATTTTCTTACATGTGTCCCTATTTAAATTTTTACTAACTTATGTATTTTGTTTTTGCCCAGGTTTTAAAGTTGAGAAGCGAGGTACAGTACCGGAAAACCCTAATCACTAACAATGGTTCTCCGACTGGAGCTGGCAGTCCTGTTGGCATCGCAGTAGATCCAGCACGTGGGTAAGCCCCATGTATTCTGGCACAGCCACTTAAATCTGCAGCTACTGAGCTCTGTCACCATCTACATCACCATCTGTTCTGCTCTAAAGGGAGGTTAATAGGTGTTACTCAAGAACACTCTGCAATCTAAAACCTTGTCAACATGCAGTCGATTAACAAAAATTCATTTAAATTTTATGTTACAGTTGACCATGACTGGTTGAAATAAACCATATATTTTTTTTATAAATGCTGTATGCCTTACTAAATTGCTTTGAAACACAACAGAATTTGACAATACATTTTCTTCAGCAAACTGTACTGGACAGACCAAGGAACAGAGACTGGTATCCCTGCTAAGGTTGCATCTGCAGACATGGATGGTACAAACCCAGTCAATCTTTTCACCCACAACCTGGATCACATTGAGTTCATCACTGTGGACATCAAAGAAAACAAGCTGTACTGGGCTGTAACAAGCACAGGCAAAGTGAGTTTTCATTTTCTTTATCATTGAAAAAATTCTGATAATAAAGATATGTTTTATACCTTAAATTGAATATACTGTAAATTATTTCTGTAAAAGTATTATCGATCTCCTTTTGTGTATTAAACTACCACAGATTGAACGTGGTGATCCAGATGGAAGTAATCGCATCACCATCATGACAGGCCTGTCTCATCCTTGGGGTGTGGCTGTTTATCAGAGTTACCTGTACTTCACTGACCGTGACTTTGAGATCATAGAGCGTGTGGACAAGTCCACTGGTGCCAACAGGGTTGTGTTGCGAGACAATGTGTCTGGACTTAGAGTACTAAAAGTTCATTTTCGAGAGAGTGAGTAGCACAATTAATCAGAAATATTTAATGTACCCAGTTTTCATTCACCATTTCATCCTTTTCGTTGATTTTTCTTTTATGTGTCACATTACGCTTTCTCTACAAACTCAGCATCTGCAGGTGCATCTAATGGCTGCGCTGACAATGTGGGAGTGTGTGAACAGCTCTGTCTGCCTCGACCACATGGCCTTTTTACATGTGCATGTGCAACAGGTTTTAAACTTAACCCTGACAACCGGACTTGTGCTCCCTACCAGTCTTATGTTGTCATCTCCACTCTGTCTGCCATTAAAGGCTTCAGTCTGGAAGGGTCTGATCACTCTGAGGCCATGGTCCCTGTGGCTGGAAGAGGTCAGTAATAATAATAATAATAATAGTAATAATAATGCTACCATAAAAAACACAATATGAGCTACTGAGTGTCAAATTATTCTCTTACAGGCCGTAATGCACTCCACATTGATGTGCACATGGCTTCTGGTTACATATATTGGTGTGACTTCAGCAGCACTTTGGCAATGCAAAACGGGGTCAGACGCATAAAGCCTGATGGCTCAGGATTACATAGCGTGGTTACATCTGGAATTGGTCGGAATGGGATTCGAGGCATTGCTGTGGACTGGGCTGCAGGTAAGCTTGTTGTGTTTTTTGATTTATGTTTTGTTGTTGATATCTATTTAGTCATGCTGTCAAGTTTTCTTTCCAGTTTCTCTTCTGTAAGCAACAAAAAGCAAAAAACCTGCACAACACTTATTGAAGTCCTATTTGATTTTGTCCTCAGGTAATTTGTATTTCACCAACGCCTTCCTGACTGAGACCTACATTGAGGTACTTCGCCTGAACACAACTTTCCGCAGGGTGCTGTTGAAGACCCAGGTGGATATGCCACGCCACATTGTTGTAGACCCCAGAAATAGATACCTGTATTGGGCTGATTATGGTCAGACTCCAAAAATTGAACAAGCACTCTTGGATGGAACCAACCGCAAAATTTTAGTGTCTTCTGGGATTATCACCCCACGAGGCCTCGCTCTGGACTGGCAAACTGGCCATGTGTATTGGGTTGATGACTCTCTGGACATGATTGCTCGAATCAATCCCCATGGAGGGGAGATAGAGATTGTCAGGTATGGCAGTCGCTACCCAACCCCTTATGGAATTACAGTGTTTGAGAATAGCATAATTTGGGTGGACAGAAACCTTAAGAAGGTTTTCCAAGCGAGCAAAGAGCCAGGCAACACAGAGCCGCCTGCTGTTATTAGAGATAACATCAACGTACTGAGAGATGTAACTATCTTTGACCAGCGGACTCAACCCACCAGTGCCCTGGACCTGAACTACAACCCTTGCATGGAAACCAATGGAGACTGTGCCCACTTCTGCTTTGCCCTTCCAGGCTCTAGTGCAGGCACACAGAATAAAAAGTGCAGCTGTGCTTTTGGGGATCTTGCAGCAGATCAAAAGAGCTGTGAGATGTCAAAGAAAGATTACCTCATCTACACCACTGAGAGTACAGTTCGTAGCTTGCGGCTTGATCCAGAGGACCATGCAGTGCCCTTTCCTGTCATCAACGTGCTTCGTACATCAGTGGCTCTAGATTTTGACCTTGTAGACAATAGGATCTACTTCACACAAAGCTCAGGATCAGGAGCAAGCAAGATCAGCTACATCAGCCTGTCTCTCCCCACTTCACCTCCTGTTGTTGTAGCGTCAGGTGAGTTTAACGCTCCAGCAGTTAGTCAAGCAGTCTTAGTTGGTGCAATTATAATGATTTTTTTAAAATCATTTAAAAGGTCTTGGGGCTCCTGATGGTGTTGCTTATGACTGGATAAACAAACGTATTTACTACAGTGACTTTGTTAACCAAAGCATCAGTTCTATGTCTGTGGATGGTGCTCAGAGAAGTATGATTGCTCATGTGCCCAGACCAAGGGCCATCATGTTGGATCCCTGCCGAGGGTAAGAACTGCATGGCATACCTCTTTTTGAGATTAAACTGGACATGTTTAAGCTTTATCTTTTTTTCATTGCACAGATACATTTATTGGACAGACTGGGGAGTCCATGCAAAAATTGAGCGTGCCACGTTGGGTGGAAACTTCAGAACAGAGATTGTAAATAGCAGTTTGGTGTGGCCAAATGGTCTTACTTTGGACTATGAAGAAGAGAGGCTTTATTGGGCAGATGCCAGCTTGTAAGATCTGGAGAACCCTACTCTTAAATAACCATTTTATTTTTTATCTGTTCCGATATTTGTTACTCCAAATCTTTTCATTGTTGTGATTTTCTTTACCATTAGACAGAAGATTGAGCGATCCTCTCTCATGGGATCCAACCGTGAGGTCATTGTCAGCACGGCCATTTACCCATTTGCCATGACCATGTTTGGTCAGTTTATTTATTGGACTGACTGGAATACCCACAGTATATATCGAGCCAACAAGCATGATGGCTCTGACCTGAAGGTTATGATTCAGAACCTTCCTTCTCGACCAATGGACATCCATGTTTTGGCCAGCAGGAAGCAGCAGAAGTGTGAAAGTCCCTGCCAGCAGTTCAATGGAGGCTGCAGCCACATCTGCACATCAGGTACAATCTGATATTGTGTTTTGAGTAAAGACATTTGGAAATTTTTTAATTAAATGCTGACAAGTTTTTGTTTTGTTTTTACAATTTTGTTTTGCCAGGACCAAATGGAGCTGAGTGTCAGTGTCCCTCAGAGGGCCGTTGGTATTTGGCTGACAATAAGTACTGTATACCTGATAATGGGACTCGCTGTCAGCCAGGCCAGTTCACCTGCATGAACGGCCGATGTATTCGAGCACAATGGATATGCGACAATGACAATGACTGTGCAGATGGCAGCGATGAGTTGGAGAGAGTCTGTGGTAGGTGGTTCTTATAACAATTTGAATTACTTATGTATGCTTCTGAGTTTCAAATTTTTAACCAGTTTGTAGTCTTTCTGCATGTCTCAATCAGAAATCAACTTTCTCTTTTCTACCTTCAATACTAACAAAACATGTGTTTTTGTTCCCCTTTAACAAATTACTTTTCCCAGGACCTAACCCAATCTTCAGCTATGCTGGTGTGTATTTTTGCACTTTTGATTAAATTTCCAGTGAGATGCTACTCCCTCATAAATAACAAAATTAACACTAACACAAATCAATGCACTTGTTTTTGCATGTAGTCCCACAGCTGCTGTCATCTTTTATTGCCTTGTCAGGTAAAATGAGTTTCTGGTGAATGTGAACATATCAGTAAACACATCATATTGCTGTTGGTCCTATCTCTGACCTGTTTTTGATTCTGATTGGCAGCCTTCCACACTTGTGAGCCTACAGTGTTTACCTGTGGGAACGGTCGTTGTGTTCCCTACCACTACCGCTGTGACCATTATGATGACTGTGGAGACAATAGTGATGAAGTGGGCTGCCTGTTCAGACCCTGTGACCCCAGTACAGAGTTCACCTGCAACAATGGGCGCTGCATTGCAAAGGATTATGTCTGCAACGGCATCAACAACTGCTACGACAATGGGACTTCAGATGAGCGGAACTGCCGTGAGTATGGCCACAAAACTTAAAGAGAGGTTCAGTGTTTATTTTGTGTGGCAAATGTTTTAAACTTGTGTTTATTGCAGCGGAGAGAACCTGCCAGCCAGAGCAAACAAAATGTCAGTCTACAAATATCTGTATCCCACGTTCGTATCTGTGTGATGGAGACAATGATTGTGGGGATATGAGTGATGAGAGTCCAACACATTGTGGTGAGTTCACCAGTTTCAAGATAGGGTAATGCATATTTTATGTACTGATTAAAGCTTGTACTCTTGTTCAATTCCTTTAAAGTTAGTATGGCCTAAACAGATGTAAAAAAATGTCTGGATTACATGTTAAAATCAAATCACCAATTAAAAATAAGTTCTAGTAAATAGACTCACCTATGTGTTTTTCATTTTGTGAATAGTTTAGCGGAATATTGTGTTCTTAATCCTTTTTAAATAATAACTTGTCAAACTTTAATACATTTAACAAGAATTCAGCTTGAACATAAGTACAGCAAATCATGTTTTTGCTGCTCACAAAAGCAAAATGTATTTGATCAAGTCCTCTAAGTGACTTTATTCCTGTCTATATTCTCCACATAGCTACATCCACTTGTTCTCAGAGCGAGTTTCGTTGCTCCAGCGGCCGCTGCATCCCCGCCCACTGGTACTGTGATGGAGGATCCGACTGCTCTGATCGCTCTGATGAACCCCACTCCTGCAGTGAGTGTCGGTCAACTCTCTCACATCCAAAATGAGCCTTTTAGCTTTGTGCCGCAGCCCCCGCCTCTTTATCAGCTGCTTGCTTATTGTGTGTCCGTGTCTGTCAGGCAGTCTGCATCTGTGTTGTGTGAGAGACTCCTGTGAGTGATGTTGCGAAGAGTGTGAGCCAGTGGTGTATTTCTTTGTTGATGATGTGGTCAGCCAGGCCTCCTATTGTGGGCTGCATTCCTCTGTGGTGACGCCCCTCAATGTCCACAGACAAACAGCACCTCCCCCTCTCTTTATCCGCCAGGGGTTACAGAGCCTCACTTTGGCTTTTGTTTAGATAGCTCACCATGCATGGGAATGTGGAGTTGCCATGACTATTTTGAAAGCTTTGCCAGTGTTGTATTGTGCCTTCTTTGTAAGTTGAAAGGCTGTGGGGGAAGTACCTAAAATAAATGGCCATTACAAAACGAATGAAAATGTCATAATTAAAAAGATGGTTGGAAATTAGATAATATTTGTTGAATTTTACAGTTGCAGCCCTGACAATTGTTATATGTGTTATCAAGTGTGTTCGGTTTGTCTCTACAGCCATGTTGGCCAGAACCTGCAACACAGATCAGTTCCGCTGTGATGATGGCAGGTGCATCGCTTTATCGTGGATCTGTGATGGGGACAATGACTGTGGTGACATGAGTGATGAAGACCAGAGACACAACTGTGGTATGTGGTTGCTTTACCTTTCAATCACTTCTTCATTCCCTTATCCTTTGTTCTTGTTTTGCGCAACTTTCTGACTTTGGCACCCCCAGCTCCCAGCATGCTTTCGGTATTCAGGATTTTGACATGTCACTAAGGCAGTGTTGTAGGGTGGCCAGTGGCCCAGCATCTTAGTCTCTTGCAGAAGTTTTTCCAATCCAAGGAGCTGACATTCCTGATTTCTCTTGCCTCAGTCGTTACTTTGTGCATGTCTCCTTTCTCTGGCTTTCTGGCTCAGGGTGGATCAAGATTCTTCTATCTCACCAGCGTGTGCTCCAAAAATAAGAGCCCTAAAGCTAAATATTTTAGCGCTGCTGGAGCCTCAGTAGGAGACTGACTTCAAACAATGCAGTCACGGCTGTGGGGTTTGAAATACTGTTTGGAATGTTTGGATTTCCAAAACAATGTCACCAACATTATTTAACTTCTTGCAAATCCTCGTGTCTGATCATATTGTCTTCCCAGCCAATCGCACGTGTTCAAGTACAGAGTTCACCTGTGTGAACAACCAGCCCCCTCAGCGGAAATGTATTCCTCGTGACTGGGTGTGTGACGGAGATGCAGACTGTGCAGATGCATTAGATGAGCGTCAAAACTGTACACACAGATCCTGTGGCATCAATGAGTTCACCTGTGGGAATGGTCTCTGCATACGCAGCTCCTATAGGTTAGATATAAAATAATTCAAACTACATTTGTAATGAGTCTTTGTGGAAGTCACAGCTAATTGTTTGTGGCCCTTTAAAGGTGCGATCGTCGCAATGACTGCGGAGACAGCAGTGATGAGCAGGGCTGCACCTACCAACCTTGTCAGTCACACCAGTTCACCTGCCAGAATGGCCGTTGTGTGTCACATGATTTTGTCTGCGACGGAGACAATGACTGCGGGGACGAGTCTGATGAACTCGAGCACATGTGTCATACTCCAGTTCCCACCTGCCCCCCGGGAGAGTTCAGGTGTGAAAATGGACACTGCATTTCTCTGAGCAAGGTGTGTGACAGGAATGATGACTGCTCCGACAACAGTGATGAGAAAGGATGCGGTGAGTCAGAAATCTGTGGTTAGAGTGTAAGTCTGCTGTAGAGCTCCTTTTTATTAGCAGTTTATGCTCCATGCTGGATTTGTAAGAACTAGAAAGACAGCTACGATTTGTATTCAAGTAACAGTTTGCATAATGCATCATCTTTTCAAAACATTTTATTCTTCTCTTATGCAGGTATCAATGAATGCACTGACCTGTCCGTTCACCACTGTGATCACAACTGCACTGACACGCCCACCAGCTTCATATGCACCTGCCGTCCCGGCTACCGTTTAATGTCCGACAGCAAAACGTGCGACGATGTCAATGAGTGCGCAGAGACGCCGAGCGTGTGCAGTCAGATCTGCGAAAACACCGTCGGCTCCTACGTGTGCAAGTGCTCTCCAGGATTCCTCAGAGAGCCGGACGGACGCAGCTGCCGTCAGAACAGCAACATCTCGCCTTACCTCATCTTCAGCAACCGCTATTATCTGAGAAATCTGTCGACAGATGGGCAGGCCTACTCTCTCATTCTGCAGGGCCTGACCAGCGTGGTCGCTCTGGACTTCGATCGCGTTGACAAGCGCCTCTATTGGGTTGATGTAAACCGTCGAGTGATCGAGAGGATGTCTTTCAACGGCAGTAACAGAGAGGTAGTGGTCAATGGAGTTCTGCATGGAGAAGGCCTTGCAGTTGACTGGGTAGGCAGGAAGCTCTACTGGGTGGACAGCTTCTTGGACTGTCTTAAAGTGTCTGAACTAGATGGTCGCTTTGTCAGGAAACTGGCCGAACACTGCGTCGATGCCAACAACACATTCTGCTTTGAAAATCCCAGAGGAATTGTTGTGCATCCCAAATATGGGTGAGGAATTAGAACATGTGAAAGTAATGCACTATTTTGAAATTGTTATCACTTATTTAAAACAACAAAAATATATTTATTAGTAGCCCTTTCTTTCATTTTAAAATCTCAAAATTGTATTCATTTATTTGAAAAAAATATATATATATAAAATACATAAAACTGTGTTCTTTGAATTTGTTTTAATGTTTAGTTTATAACTGCATTAGTGAGTTTGTTCTAGGAAAATTTTCCTGATACACTGAGGTGGGACTGGTTGAGTTACATTTTAAGTATGTATATAAGACTTATTTTGTAGTTTTGTAACACCAGTTTGTGAGAAAGATTTCAATTTATATATGTGGTCAAGTATTTTTATATTAAGTTTTTTTATATGAGTTATGGTCACCAGCCATATGGAGCTGGAATTAGACTCACTTGATGATGTTGATTTTGGTTAAGAGTGAACATAAAATCATTTTAGTATGAGTTTTTGTATGTTTGTCAGTTCAGTCTCAGGACATTCAAAAATACACTTACCCTGAAAATCACCACCCTATAGATTTTTAAAATGATAAAAAATATTATATTTGCTTCCTTGATGGTTTTATCAATCACGTGTATGTTCATAATGACTGAAATGACTTCAAATATTTTTTTTTTTGTATATAGATGCCTGCAGTTTATATAAGAGTCATCTGAATTGATGTCCTTTGACTTCTTGTTAGATACATTTACTGGACAGACTGGGGAGATAAAGCTTTTATTGGTCGTGTCGGAATGGACGGAACCAACAAAACAGCGATCATCACCACAAAGCTGGAGTGGCCCAACGGTATCACAATCGACTACACAAATGATAAACTCTACTGGTCAGACGCGCATCTCAACTACATTGAGTAAGTTCAATAAAAGGTGGTTTCATTCATTTAACTAGCAGCACAAAAAGATTTGTAACCTTTAAAACCTTTTTTTTTGTCTCTCAGATTCTCTGACTTGGATGGTCGACACAGACACACAGTGTATGATGGAAACTTACCTCATCCATTTGCACTGACTGTTTTTGAGGATACTGTATATTGGACTGATTGGAACACACGCACAGTGGAGAAAGGCAACAAATATGATGGGTCTGATCGGGAAGTTCTGGTTAACACCACACACAGACCATTTGACATTCATGTATGCCATCCTTACAGGCAGCCTATTGGTAAGTTAAAAACCCACAATTCCTCACAAGACACTCGCTCAACCAGCAGTGATGAATGGATTTTGTATGTGTGTGTCTCTTCCTGTGATAGTAAACAATCCTTGCGCTGTGAACAATGGGGGCTGCTCACACCTGTGCCTAATCCGTCACGGGGGGCGCGAACACACCTGTGAGTGCCCCGACCATTTCCTGGCTGTTCAAATAGGAGGTGTGACCCGATGCCTTCCCATGTGCACAAGCACCCAGTACAGATGTGCAAACAATGAACGGTTTGTCAGGGTTTCTTTACATGGTGTCAGTGCCTTAACGGTCACATGGCATTTTAAAGAGATTTTGATTGGTTTATGTTGTTCAAACATCTCATCCACATTATCCACTTACAACCTGCTTTTCCATCAACAGTTGCATTCCTATCTGGTGGAAGTGCGATGGTCAGCGGGACTGCAGAGATGGCTCAGATGAGCCCTCCACTTGTCCGACTCGCCACTGCCGACTCGGCCAATTCCAGTGCAGCGATGGAAACTGCACCAGTTCACACTTCCTTTGTAATAGCAACCGGGACTGTCCTGATGGTTCAGATGAAGATGTTGTTCTGTGTGGTGGGTTCATATACAGTATTTGCAATTTTTTTAAATATATTTATTGACCTTTATTTAACCAGGCAAATCCCATTGAGATCACAGATCTCTTTAGTAAGGGAGGCCTGGGCCTCAAGGCAACCTACTGTACATATTTTTGTTCCGTGGGGGAAACCGGGTTACCCAGAAAACTCACAAAAGCATGAGGAGAAAATGCATCCACACAGAAAGACCCCAGGTCCAAATCGGGGATCCAACCCAGAACCTTCTTGATGTGAGGCATCCATGCTAACCACTGAGCCGTTGTGCTGCTGTGTTTTTTTTGGACTTCACCTGTTCACATCGTTTTTAATTTTTCACAGCTAATTGTTCAAATATTCTGTCCACTGAATCGCTTGACCTTGTTTTCAGCTACGCACCAATGTGAAAGCCATCAGTGGCAATGTGCGAACAAGCGGTGCATTCCCGAGTCGTGGCAGTGTGATGGAGAGGATGACTGCGGTGATCAGTCGGACGAAGACCCTGCCCACTGCTCCACCCGGACCTGTCGCCCTGGACAGTTCAAGTGCCGAAACGGGCGCTGCATCCCACAGAGCTGGAAATGTGATGTTGATGATGATTGTGGTGACAATTCAGATGAACCACTAGAGGAATGTAGTAAGTAATCCAAAATATCTTTCTTTGCTATTATGCTGAAAAAACACCTTTTAAACTTTAACTGTAGACACTGAAACAATTTTGTCGTCTGACCGTTCTTCTTTATGAAATTCTTGACATTTGTTTTTCTAATTGGGTCTGGTTATTGGTCTTTTTTTCTCCAGTGGGACCAGCATATCGATGTGACAACCACACAGAATTTGACTGCAAGACCAACTACCGCTGTGTGCCACTGTGGTCTGTTTGTAACGGCCACAACGACTGTCGAGACAACAGTGATGAGCAGAGCTGCCGTGAGTCTTTTGCACAACTGAACTGTTGTTTCCATTTTTCAATTGGTCTAACTCAGGGGTGTCTAATCCAATGTTCTTGAGGGCTGTTATCCTGTATGTTTTACTTGTTGTCCTGCTCCAACTTACAAGATACAGTGATTGAATTTTTTTAAGTTCTGCAGAAGCTTGTTAATCACCTATTCATTTAAACCATTTGTGTAAAAGCAGAGAAACAAGTAAAATATGCAGGATAAAAACCCTCGAGCACCAGTTTTGGACACCCCTGAGCTAACTCTAGAGAATTCTTTAGGAGTGAATGGAGAGCAATTAGCCAACATTTCAGCCTCCTGTGTAACTTTGGTGCTGGGAGGTGCTGATGGAGAGCACCTCACCAGTCACCCTCCCCCAAGATTTACCTCACCCTGGGAGCGCCACAGATTTATGACCTGTTCATTGGTATGAGTCAGCATACGTGTGTATATGTTGCGTGCGTTGTTGTGCTCTGTCCTTGCGTGGGGGCAGGGTTCATATAAGTCTCTTTGTACTCACTCTGATTCAAACTCGCTCGGTCGCAGCCTCTCTTATCTCGAGCCCTCGCTCCATTAGTGCCATGCCTGTGCAGGAGGGGAGATCTGTGCTAATCTTCTTGTAAGAATGCAGAAGATGGGCCAGGTGGAAGGCTAAGGAGGGCAAGCCTAGTGAACATTGTGCTATCTTTGACCCCCCAGCACCAAGTGGTAGAGACAGCTCAGGCCAGCTCTGCTGCACTCCTCTGCTTTCTGTGGTTCTCATCTCCAGCCTTATCCTCTTCAGACATAGAGGATACTGGCATGTGCAGAGCTCACACATCTGTCTGTAGCAGCCTGCTCTCCTCCCTTTATGACCTTTGCTTTTTAATTAAAAACACCACCTCGTTTATTTCAAAGTAACCCTTTGAATGATATTAGAACCCTAGACAATTATTGTACATGTTCATAAAATTACCCCCACATTAATGTGTTTATAGTTTAAACTTTAACAGTTGTTGGTGTCATTTAATGTTTAAACCTATTTGTTTTGCAACCTGTAGTGCTTTACGATATAAGAAAATCATGCAATATTGTTGAATCCTAAAATGATGATTAAAGTTGCAATAAATTTGCATCACTGTTTCTGTTCTGTCATTATGATGATCACACATTCTGTGAACTTTAACATCTCAGTCGTTATCATTTACATAAAGTACGACAATTAAGGGCAATGAGAGGCTCTCTGATTAGATAAATTTATTGGTCTGCAGAGGAGAAATGCATGGTACATAATATGTAATAGTATAATAATTTGTGCATACTCACTTCTGCAAACCTATTACAAATTGAACACTATGAAGTGAATCGGTAACAGCATATATTGGTGTAATCTATTTAAATTAACCTTTTTATACCTCCTTCCATTGTTAATTTTACAAGTTATAATTTTTATTTTGGAATAAATGTCATTCAAATCTATTGTTGAGTTTGGGAAAACTGAAATCACCACTTGAAAATATCTGAATTCACAATATATCACAGTTGTGCAGCTCCACCGTGAGGAAATAGCTCAAACATGTCCAAATACAAATCTGTTTGTTTAGATAGTCCCATATGCATTTTGTTTTTACAATTTAACCCAAAACAATAATGCTATACTTCATTAGCAAAAAAAAAAACGTTTTCTAGAAGGCAAAAGTCCTGATGCTTTTTGTCTTAAGTTAAATCTGTAAATGTTGAAGAGCTGTTATTTGTTTAGTGAAATGCCCTAAAACCACCTTCATAAGCTTATTGTTTGTGTAGATGAAGTGAGCTGTGATCCTACCGGAGATTTCCGCTGCGACAACCATCGCTGCATCCCGCTGAGATGGAGGTGTGATGGTGATGATGACTGCGGGGATAACTCAGATGAACACAGCTGCAGTGAGTAATATTCATTACCTCAAACACACAACTGTATTTCATCACAGCTTTTTTTATTTTTGTATCAAACCAAATAAAATTTAAGAGGGTTTATTGTTTGATGTTACCAGGGCTATGAATAAATCAGGAGTGGCAGAAAATAGTTTTGCTGAATTTTTTATCGGAATTTAGGTGATGATTGCAGAGTGTGGTGGTGAGAGAGGTGGTGTTATCAGCAGCTGGAGAAACAGGCTGTCCTCTCTGTGTCAGAAAGAGGGAGTGAAGGAGTCAGTCACCCTTTGCCCTGGAGAATTTAAACATGGCAGCTAATAAGTTTAATGCAGCTTCTCAAAGGGAAAAAAAGAGGCGGAGTTAGAATACGGTGGCGCAGCTACTCAGTGTACTGCACTGCTGAGGACAAGTGAGTTTGGATTTAACAAGTTTGAGATTTCAGTGTAAATGAGTTGCTTTTATTATTGTCATTGTGAATGTTAGTTTTTATTTTTAAAAACACATACATGTTCAAAAAAAATCAAACTAAGATGATGAGAACCAACAACTTTTTTTGAGTTCTTTAAATCATGACTTCATCATGAGTATTTAAAAATAAAAAAAAGTTCTGCTTTCGATTTATTTTGCTTCCTCCCAGCGCCGCGCTCGTGCACAGAGAGCGAGTTTCGCTGTGACAATCTGCGTTGCATTCCCGACCGTTGGGTCTGTGACCATGACAACGACTGTGAGGACAACTCGGATGAAAGGGACTGCGGTAAGTGGGGGCTCTTTGTTTTGGCTCAGAATCTGGACTGTTTGGGAATAATGAAGGGGCTGCACTAAACAAAGAGGCAATAAAACTTCTAAGTCTGAGGCGTAGACAGACGGGACCACCAACAGTTAGTTATTGAAAACAAGATTATTCAGTCCGCTACAAAACAAAAACTCTCTAGAGTACATTGAATATGGCTGCGGTAGAACCTGAAATCAAATATAGCGCAAAACATTGAGATTGTTTTGTTTTGGTCTGAAAAGCTGTTTTTGAATGTTATCTTGATGCTATATTTTGTTCTGCAGAGTTGCGGACATGTCACCCTGGCTACTTCCAGTGTGGGAGTGGACACTGCATCGCTGAACGTTTCAAATGTGACGGCAATGCCGACTGTTTGGACTACACTGATGAGACGTCATGTCGTGAGTGTCACATCCCTGCTCACAGTTTGATATCAAAACTATATACAGTATTGCTTACATTGCTTTGGATGCTTCATAAGTTAAGGTTTGAGTAGCTCATCGAGGGAAAACAGAACCCAGGTGTCATACACAGAGAGCAAACTAAACTATATTTAATAAAAGAGTTCTGGGTTTTCAAATAACAGTGAATTAGTGAACCTAAGACACAAGCTTTACAGGAACTATAAAAGTACAAGGACACCAAGACAAAAGCCAACACAACATGGAAAACTGAACATAACTTCTGTTCAAATAATATAAAAAAAATAAGGCAGTCGCTGTTGATTTTTAAATATATCACTGACAGATGACTTGTCTTTTCTGATTTCCAGCAACTCGATTTCCCAACGGCACGTACTGCCCCCCCTCCATGTTTGAATGCAAGAACCACATTTGTGTTCAGCCCCACTGGAAGTGTGACGGAGACAACGACTGTGGAGACAACTCAGACGAGGAGCTGCACCTCTGCTGTAAGAAATAAACATGCAAATGCAAAGATAGCTCTTTTATGCTTCTAAATCACATAACAGCTACTGGGCTGCATATTAACCTTTAACTCAGGCTCATTGGTTGTTCATCCTTAGTGGACATCGAGTGTGAGGCTCCATTCCGTTTCCGATGCGACAACAATCGCTGCATCTACAGCCATGAGCTGTGTAACTCCGTCGACGACTGTGGTGACAGCTCTGATGAAAAACAGGAAAACTGTGAGCGCAGATATAGGATCACAGCAGCAACTGATGCCTTTTTTAGTGAAAAGATTTTGAACCAAACTAGATTCATTCTGCAGCCTCGCCTCAGCTAATTTGTTGTCTTCACTCAGGTCAAACCCCCACACACGGACCTTGTAGTGATGAAGAGTACAAATGCAGCAACAGGCAGTGCATCCCTCTTCAGTACACCTGTGATGATTATGACGACTGTGGAGACGAGTCGGATGAGCTTGGGTGCCGTAAGTGACGACAAACAAACAAGGAAAAACGTGCTTCACAATCCTCCAGAATTTTGTTTTTAGTGTTTTATGCTGATTTAGTTTTGCAAGTTTGTTTTTTTCTTGCTTTTATTTCCACATGGAGCCACAGAGATGCAGACAGACACAGCTCAAAAAAGGAGGTGTATCAATTATTTTGTACACCTTGTTTTTTAGTGATCAGTATTCACTTTCAGATTTTCTTCTCCACTGACAGTTGGAATGCTTTAACAGGACGATCCTGTTATATGTTTGCAATAAATAGGTTGTACTGTTTTGAATTACATGACATTTAAGTGATATTCCACAGGAATTTACAGGGTTGTTGCATTTTCTTTCTTTAACACCGTGATGGCTACAAAATATTGCATGGTAACATTTAATTTTAACCCACGTTTGACATTCAGTCCAACTGTTTCAGACTCGGACAGTAGACACACCTGCAGCGCAAACATGTGTGAACACAACTGTACAGACCTGACAGGAGGAGGCTTCCTCTGCTCCTGCAGACCAGGCTACAGGCCCAGAGACACAGAAAGACACACATGTGAAGGTATAAAACACCTAAAACACGAATCCAGAAGTATTCAGGACCAAGTCAGGTTATAGCTCACGTTGTTTCCTGCTGTTTTTGCTGACAGATGTGAACGAGTGTGAGGTGTTTGGAACATGTCCTCAGGACTGCAGGAACACAAAGGGCAGCTATGAGTGTTTCTGCTCTGAAGGTTTTCTGTCTTTTGGTGAGCCTCATGGGACTGAGTGTGCTGCGCAAGGTAAACGTTTGGCAAATTACAGTAATAATAAGAAAAAGTTTATAAATTACTTATTTGCTTTTATTAGGAAAACTCTTACAAGTAATCAATTTCTGTACAGGAAACCCTCCAGTTTTGCTTCTACCAGACAATGTTCGCATCCGTCGTTTCAATCTGTCCTCGGAGCAGTATTCAGATTATATTGACAACGCCGAGCACATTCAAGCCTTGGACTACCTGTGGGATCCAGATGGTGAAGGCCTCAGTGAGTCTGCGTCTTTAAACTTTTTTTTTTTGGTTGATTTTTTTTTAAGATACTGTGATTATAGAGTTTATTAGTCTTCCAAGGTTGCATCATCTTTCCTTTGTGTTCTGCAGGCGTTGTTTATTGGACAGTTCTCGGTCAAGGATCAGAGTTTGGCTCGATCAAACGTGCCTACATGACCACATTCAACGATTACGGCAACAATCCTGTAAAAGAGGTGAATCTGAACCTGAGGTATATTGTTAAACCTGAAGGCATCGCTGTCGACTGGGTGGGCAGGTAAGTGAACATGTTTAGTTTTTGTTGCAGAGTGGCAGTGAAATTAGTTCAGATCATTTATTTTCAACAGGCATATTTACTGGACAGATTCGGGGACCAACCGAATTGAAGTGGCCTTGCTGGATGGGCGGTACAGGAAGTGGTTGATTTCCACTGATCTCGACCAGCCTGCTGCCATCGTTGTGAATCCATCACTGGGGTATAAAGCCGTTTAAAAAAAACATTTTATTTTGTTGGTAAATAAAAAAGGCTTTGTCTGCAGCTGGGACTTTTTCTGTGCAGGATGATGTACTGGACAGATTGGGGAAACAAACCCAAAATCGAGTCAGCGTGGATGGACGGTCAGCACAGAGAGGTGCTGGTTAAGGAGGAGGACCTGGGCTGGCCTACTGGGCTGGCTCTGGACTACCTGAATGGAAACAGAATCTACTGGTGTGACTCCAAAGAAAACATCATTGAGTCCATGAAGCCTGATGGCACAGACAGGAAGATTGTCATTTCAGGAGGTCAGAATACTGACATGTAGTGTGGTGCGGGCTTCTGACTTACAAGCATTTATAACTTTAAATAAAATTATTTAAATGTTTGTTTTTTTCCAGATATTGGCCATCCATATAGTCTGGATGTATTCGAGGGGCATGTGTACTGGACAACAAAAGACAAAGGTGAAGTGTGGAAGACGAACAAGTTTGGACGAGGACATAAAGTCAAAGTTCTTACAATCAACCCCTGGCTGACGCAAGTTCGTCTTTACCAGGAGCACCGACACAACCGGTCAGGTCAGAACTCACAGGGAATAAAGGACTTTATTAATGTTTTGCTGTTATAAATGAGAGTTTTATGAAATTTTTTACAAGACAATTCAAAAAGTGTACAGTTTCTTCAACGGTGAACTGGATTCACAATAAGAAACCAAACAAAGCAAAATAAAAATTGGAAATGGATGCAGAAAAGTCTAACATGTTTTCATTTGTGGTCTCTTTGTCAGTGTCCAACCCCTGTAAGAATGTGTGCAGTCACCTGTGCCTCCTCCGACCTGGTGGGTACACCTGCGCCTGCCCACAAGGCTCCTCTCCATCGAGTATTGACTCGGCAGAATGTGATGCAGGTAAACAACAACCAAGCCGCTCCAACTGTCCGCAGCCTTGTGAAAACAGTGACACTGCATCTAATTTCATAAATCCATTTTCCACATGTGCTTGGCTGCTTGTGTTTTGTTTTTGTGCTGTGGTGTGATTTGATCCTCTGTATGCCCGGCTTTTGCATCTGCAGCCATTGAGCCTCCTGTTCCAATGCCTCTTGCATGCAGATGCATGAATGGTGGAACCTGCTACACAGATGAAGGGGGTCTCCCAAAGTGCAAGTGAGTTTAGCAGCAGGCATCATTTTTAGCCATAAAAGCTCAGACACCATCAGGCATTGTTAGAACTACCAAAAGAAAATCTGGTATGCAATCTTTTTTCTGTACAGAAAGCTGCTCCCATTGTTAAAAACACTGTTTTGTGTTGTCTTGACTTTGTGCAGATGTCCGTACGGTTATATTGGTAGCTACTGTGAGATCGGCCAATCTAGAGGAGCTCCACCTGGAACAGGTAGCAAAACCAAGTTCATCTAATATTTTATTAATTGATATTTTCCCATATTTCTGTCCTGCTTGCATAAAAAGAAGGTAATCATGTTATTTTCTGTTAATGTGTGTATGTAGTCATTCGTCTGTTGTGTTAACAAAATATCTCTTTATTCAAGAGACAAATTTTAGTGAAACTCAAAGTGAGTAACACCTATCACTGCCAAAATTATCCATCTAATAATAAATTTAAAATACTAGATTATAGTGCGACTCTTCTCAAATTAAGTGTTATAATCTGGTAAGATTTCTTGAAAAAAGGAACAATTTCAGGCTAACAAGATTATTAATCTAACGCATTCTGCTTCTTGCTTAGTACATCCATTTCAAAATAAGAACAAAATACTTTTTGGCTGAATATAAGATTGTAAGACTTGATTAGAGACAATTTTGTAAATTTTACAATCTGATACAAAATGGCCACCACAGCTAATCAACCTTGCCATATATAAAAAGGCTGTAACTCAGATGTTGAGCTAAAATGGAATGTGGTAGTAGCTGAGAGTCTCCCCAAAATCATGCAAGATATAAAATACATGCTAAGTTTAAAACTTTAGCAAACTAAAGGTTAGAACTTTAGCATGAAGGGAAATGGGTAACAAGCATTTCTTCAAAGAATGCTCGCTTCATTTGCAGTCATGCATTTGTTGTTATTCTTAAAAATCAGTGTTTCTGCTGTGTTTAAAATGTGAGCTGCTGTGATACAGCAGTCATTAACTGTGTTTTGCTGCTGCAGACAAAAGGCTGACCTAATGTAGTTACACTTTAGCTTAAAATTTAATAGGCAGTTTGAAAAAAAAACATCTGGATCAGCAGCTTTTGGGAATGTGAAGTAATTAAAATTACATTCCTTTAATAATCAACCAACTAATGCAACACTAAATTATAGAATAACTTTTTCACAACTTGTGATCAATCACAGTTCATAGTCAGCAAGACAGACACATTTATACTCTTGTCTGTTCCAACTAAAGATTATAAAAAATCTACTGCTTTTATCTCTCAGCTACAATACATCTGCTTAAATATCTGAACAAGGAATCTGCTACAGTTTGCTCCTTATCAATAATTATTTTCCTAGTCTCACAGTTTTTGCTTATTAATTTCATAGTTTAAGCTTTAATACTGAAAATGAAGTGTGTTTATCAGGAAAAGTGGAATGTTTTATTTTTATATGAAACATAAATATAATAGGTTTTGAATAGTGAAACCTTGAATGCAGGCTGATAATTGCCTGTGTATAACTGCAAATGTATAATAACCACACATCTGATTTCTGGTATTTTATTTTATTTATTTAGCTGTAGCTGTTCTGCTGGCTGTTATTATCATCCTGATTACTGGAGCTTTGGCTGTCGGGGTTTTCCTCAATTACAAACGAACAGGATCTTTTATCCCCTCCATGCCTAAACTACCCAGGTACCCTTCAATTTTTTTTAACTCCTCTTATTAAGATCACAGCAGGATGTTGTTGGACAAAGTTTAGGTTGAAGCATTTCGTTTTTGTCCAGCCTCACCAGTCTGGTGAAGTCGGCTGACACCGGGAACGGAGTGATGTTTCGGTCGGGTGATAATGTGGATCTCGGGCCGTCGCACATTGGAGTGTCTGTTATCGACACAGCCATGCAGATGGTGAGTTCAAGTGACTTAAAGTCTCCTCTCAGCTTTTTCCCTCTCCACATTCAGAGAAATGCTTGCATGAGCAGAATTTGAGAGATCAAATTAAACATTAATGAAATACAACTCCCACTGATGATATCCCTGCAGGATGATAATTTTGCCATTGATGCTGGGAGACAACCAGTCACGTTTGAGAACCCGCTGTATGCCACTGCTCCACTTTCGGGTGATGCTGCTGTCATTCATGCTTCACAGGTACTCACAAATATATCAATGCTGTCGTCATGTTTCAACTTTCAAATAATTCAGTGCATGTTGAATTACATCACAAACAAAGATTTTAAAATTTAACATTTAGTTTCTAAGAAACAACATTCCATACAGCAATTCTTAACACTAACTAAACCTTTTTTATGTTACTACAAACTTTTTTCTACATTAACAATGCAATATAAAGAACAATGATAACAAATATACCTGGCAATAACAATAAAGACTGGCCAGTTTCGAACACAGGTCAAAACCCATTAAAACTTGTTTCCAGGAAAGCATGTGATGCAAAATAGAATATAGTAAGAACATTTAATCAGGTTAACTTTTTAATGCAAAAGCTATATGTTGTAAAAACCTGTGATATATGTAATAAATATATATATATATATACTACATGTAATATAGTAGTTGCTTAAATACTTTAGAATTTTCAAATATTCTTTTTTAATCGGTGCATTGGCCTCTCAAGTTCTAAAAAAAGGTTTTCATGATCAAAATTAATTTGAGAAAAACAAAAAACTCTGTGGAGTCATAATGTTTATTCATCACTGATAAAATACTGTCTGCAAAATATTCCCAGGATTTTAAATCGATGCCCCTTATGATTACCTGAACATTTATTAACCTTTTAAATCTCAGTTTCAGCCCTAACTTGATCTTCTTCAGCTGTTTTGACACTTTTTTTGAACAGGTGACCGTTAATGTGAGCGGCGATCAGCTGAATAACTTTGTAAACCCGACGTATCATGAAGATCAGAACGTGGGCATCGTTAACTCGTCCTCCGTTAGCAGCATCCCTGTTCAGGTGAAATCTTTTTCTCCACATGAATCCAGAAAACTTTACCGGGAATAAACCAAACCAGTTTAGAGAGATACCATCTATGTTTTATTTTTTCTATTTTTTTTTAAGGAGTCAAAGTGGAGTTTATTCAAGCGGAAGTTAAAGCCGAGCACCACGTTTGAAAACCCTTCATATTCAGAGGTAGGATTGAAAACAAACCAAAATAATAACACAGAATATAAAATAGAAACAACTTAGATTGAAATTTGGATTATTTTTCAGATGAAGGATGAAAAGCCTGGAAGCAGTGCGGACTCTTCTGCCCCGGAGCCGTCTCCGTTCGTCCCCGCCGTCAAAAGCTTGAAGAAGGATCGTCCCAGCACCTTCTCACCGACCGAGGACAGTTTCAAAGACACAGCCAACCTTGTTAAAGAGGACACCGACGTATAACCCCTCTAAAGGAGGGGAATCAAAGAAAAGACACACTTTGCACAGAATTTATTTGTTTTTAAATGCAGCCTGTGTACAAAATGTTATTCGTTTAAAGACAGGAAAAAAAACAATATAATGAGGAAAAAATTTCTTCTGTTGCTATGCCTTCTGACATTTCTTATGCCAATTTTGTGGTAATGTTTGTTTTTTCTTTATTATGATGTACAATTTGTATATCTTTGCACTGAAGCTGTTGATAGAAATGTTAATATGTTGTATATTTGTAAATTTCAGCAGTAAGATTTTCTCAGAACATATCTTTGATTTTAATTCTCAACATAAAACTCGCGATATAACAAGTATAAAGTGAGCTGCATTTTGAATGTATATGATCAGAGGTTACACGAGAAATACATTGATGTTGTGCAACCAGCTAAAGATGTTTGAATATACCTCATTTCAGGGCTGACAAATCAGTTTTTAACCACTTTCAATCATTTTTAGTACACTGTATTAAAAAATAGGCAGGAACACAAGGTAAAAATTTTATGCAAAGCCAACTTATTTTACTCTATCACTACTGTTTTTAAATCAGCATGATTTTTTTTTACTGGGAAAACTAAAAGAAAGTGTTCATGTATAATGATCTTGGCTGAGCAATACAAGACCTGATGTAGATTTTTTTTGGAAACAAAGTAAAAGATTTAGTCACAAACTGATTTGTTTTGTATCACAATAAGAACAAACTGTACCTGATCATGCAGAACAAGCCCACATGAATTAAACTGTTGCTGCTGAGACATAAATGAATAAATTTCTTATTTTGTAACCCAGGCTTGTCAATTTTTCCCCGATGTTAGTTTCCATACTTAACCACTGCTACCTGATAAATTATATGATCTTACAGAGGCATTGATATTTAGTTTATTCTTCCACTTTTAGGTAAAGGAAGGAGCGCACTCATAATAAAATCAACCGCAAATGAAGGGAAGTAGGACAAAGGAATCCAGAGGAGCTTGGCGTCCCAGCCTGCTGCATAACGTGTGCGTGGATAGCGAGCAGTCAGTGCGTGCTCCATGCACCTGGTCACCTTGGCAATATCTGAATTACACAAGAACCCCAAGTAGAAGTCCTGCATGTGTTTATCTGATAAAGAAAAATAGATCTTTGAGTAAATTAAAGTCTTAAATTGTTTAAAAAGAATTGTAGATCTACTCACATTTTTCGATGTAAGTTGCATCATATGAGGATTTAGTTTCCTGAGGAAGGCGTGCCCAAAGCCTCTTAAGATCAGCACTAATTAGATCTGAATTAGTTATATTTGTCTTGAAGAAACCAGGCTCAATGATGCTCACTTTAACATCAAATTGGTGCATATTTCTCCTGCAAAGATAAAAAAGGCCATGTGTGTTTTTACTGCTCATTTCTCCTATTTTATAAATGTAACTTACTAAAAGCACAGGTCCATCAAATGGTCAATTTATTAATTTTATTGAGCAAATTTTGTTTCAGAGGATTTGTGCCATAGGTACTTGTGACTCTATATCTTTCAACTATTTTCCATTACGTTGTGATCATATTATTATTATATTTTTATCTTTATGTTTTTGACTTCTGACAGCGATATTAAAACAATACAATGTCTCGCTACCTGATGCTGTCAGAAAACGCTTCCACTCCATATTTGGACAGGCAGTAACCTCCACCGGTCAGTGAAAGTCTCCCCAGCACACTAGCAACGTTTACCACTCTGCCCCGGGCTTTCTTCAGCAGAGGCAGGAACTGGAGGGTCACATCGATGAGCCCTAGAAGATTAACATCCAAGACCTTTGTGAAATCCTCCAACTGCATCCAGTCTGTCGGGCCGATGGGCATCGCCCTGCCAGCATTGTTTACCAGCCCCCACAGACCTGTGGAAAAACGAAAAAAAAACAAAAAAAACCTGGAGAATTAACAGACAGGTCATCAGATCTTCACCTTTCTTTTCTTACTTTTTCAGTTTTGTCATTGTGACGTGTTGCACACTGAACACTTCATACTAAATATTTCATTACATCTATGTGACATTCAGATTTATTTCAGAGTTTCAGAGCAAGTTCATCACGTATAGCTTAAAAAGGATTTGGGTATAAAGTGTACCTTATCAGAGAAGAGATGATGTCTTGGTAAATCTTAATAGATTTGTCTCTCTAAACCTCACAGTAACTCATTTTATATAGTCAATATCATTGAGTTGTTAAATGACAACATTTGTCCCACTGGTTTGATTTTAATTAGTATTAAAGTAAAAATGTTAAGAATTTTTAAAATAAGAACAAAACTGACTGATTTCAGCTGGAAAACACTTATTTTTAGTTATATTCACATTACATAAAAATAGCTATTACATCTATATCATGCAATCATAATTTTGGTTGCCTTAAATAACTATATTTATCTGTTTATACCAAAATATTTTCTAAAATGTAGTTAATAAATTTTGATTATAGCAGATTCCAACAATTTAAAAGATGCTGTGAGCACATACGTGTCTGTTTGTGTGGACACCATTCATGTTGAGCAAAAATATTTTGAGTACCTATACTGCCATCTAAAGAGCATCATGATTGTTTCAACATGAAACTTGTTACCTAAATATTGCACATATATTATAAAATAACTGCATCACAATAAAAGAGTAAAGATGGTTCATACTAAAATGTTGCTGCAAAATGCTTAAATAAAGAGGAATGCCACCAAGACATAAGCCTAATGTTTCTTGACTTGTGTGGGGCAAAAGATACAATTCTTCAGCTACCTACAATCACATCCAGATCAAAGTTTCTAATCTAACTGCAATAAAGATTTATTTGACTCTTTCTGATGATTAAAATGTAGCCTGTGTGATACTTTCATCCTTCTTTTTAAGAGCAGAGAATGTTCTGAACACATCAGTAGGAGGATGATGCTCCAGGTTGCCTTTATCTCCCTCAGTGCTTCACTCTGACTGGCACCCTATCAGTGCTGCTCACCTCGCTCCCCGACCTCCCTGCTCACGAACTCCACCGCACGCCTGATGCTGGCGCTGTCTGTAACATTCACCAGGAGGGTCTTCAGTCTGGGGGAGGCTGCTGAACCCAGATCTGCTGCACCTTTCTCTGTGAGACACGCAGCGATGACCTTAAAGCCTTTTCTGTCCAGTTGTCTGGCCAGAAGGTTGCCAAAGCCGCTGTCACAGCCTGTGATGAACACATGCTTCTGAGTGAAACCATCAAGCTTGTAGGAATCTCTGATGAACCAGTGGACGAGAAAGAAGGTGGCCAGAAGAAAAATGCAGGTTAAGACCAGATGTGACAGCATGACCTAAAAAAAATAAAATATTACAACTTCCAGTAGAGGATCTTGACATGTTTTATTATTTAATGTCTTAATAAATAAAAATGTAAGTAAATAAGAAATAAAGCAGAAAGTTACAAAAAGGGAAACCTTCTTACCTCAACAATATTATTTACTAGATTATCAACCGACACCTAAGATGAGAAACTAGAATGAATCAGCACTTTAAAACACTTTAATGTAAAAATGTACAAAGACACAGTTAGGTAATGGAGTTAAAATCAGCAAAAAAGCAACCAAAGTACAAACAAAATAAACTGTTATGTATGTATGTATGGATTTAAACGTAAATAAAACCAAAATGCAATAATCTACAAATCTCATAACCCATATTTTATCCACAATGAAACAAAGTAAACACATTAAATGGTTAGACTAAGAAATTGTATAATTTTAAAGAAAAAAAAAGGGACCAAGTTAATTGAGAAATGTTGCTGTCATCAAATTTTTACTTTTGTAAAAATGGCACAATTTTTAACCATTTGTAAGGAAGTAAAGTTTATTTATATAGCACCTCTCACATATAAAAAACCAAAAACAGCTTTACAACAAAAGCAAGAGAATTTTTTTAAAAGCATCATAAAACCATAACATTCTTTTCAGATGTTTACTATGTTTTATTGGGAATAAAATATGGACAAATAAATGTTTATATTTATTCATTGACAGCCGGTTAAGTTAGATAGTTTCCTAATATAAATTTTAAATTAATTTCATTAAACCAATATGCAATATATATGTATATTAGGGGTGCAACGATACAGAAAATTCACGATTCGGTTCGGTTCGATACTTTTGTCTCACGGTTCAATATTTTTTCGATACAAAAAAGAGCTATTTCCATGCACTTCTTAACTTGTAATTTAGTGGAATTAATTTTGAACATTTGTTTAACCTTAAAA
>JARVJO010000061.1:12551871-12584561 GCA_031762555.1 Cynodonichthys magdalenae | reverse complement strand
CAAGTTGATAAAATAAATTTTAAAATCTGTATTGTTCGATACAAGAGTGTATTGAACCTAAAGCACTGTTCGATACGTTTCGATACATGTATTGTTGCACCCCTAATGTATATATATGTGTGTGTGTGTGTGTGTGTATATCCAGTATTCATTTTTTTGACAAAACAAACAAACAAATAAACAAGCAACAACAACAAAAAGGTTTTAAATTCAGATTAACACACTGGAACACAGCTGACAAGAAAATGCTTCTTCGATGAAAAAAAAACATTAAAAAGTTAGGCTTTTTATCATCGTGAGAAAAATACATTCTTTAAATGCAGTTTTTGATAAATAGCCTTTATCTGAAAGGTAAAACTGTAAAACAATTTTTACTCAGAATTATTAGCATCCAGATTTCACAGTTTGTTTTTTTACTACAGGTTTTTAAACTCACACCTCTGTTCTATAACAACATGTAGAAACATATGTAATGCCTTCAAAAATACCACTTTTCTATTGTGCAAACAAATAATATATTTATTTCCATCTCACAGACTCAAACTATAGAATCAGTAAACAAGGTTAAGTAAACATGGACATAACAAAACAAGCTGCCTCAACAGCCATTTTACAAATTGAATCCATTAATGAGTGTAAAATAGTGTGCTGTATTTCAGTTTGATTTCTGAAGAGCATCTCAAGACCCCCGACTCGGTGTTTCATGACCTAAAGTGGGGTCCTCAGCTCATGTTTTAAGAGCCAGGAAAGAAAACAAACTCCTTAATGCACCTCTGCTCCACTAGGTGGCATCATATCCCACTACAAATAAATATCAAAATCCTCAACTTGAACCTCTGTTTATTACTAAACGAGTATTCTTAATGTGTCGATCAACTCTAACACAAGCACCAGAACATATTAGGTAACATTAATGTAAACATACCATGGTTACAGCTCCTTAGATGTTGCTGCTTCCTTACATTCACTCCTCACAAATTAAGCGACCGCAAAGTTACAGGCGAAGCTATGTGTGTCTGTAGAGTCAAGGTCCATAAAGGATATAGGAGCAGGGGGTAAATGGTTCACCAGAGTGGGCTTGTGCAATACGCCAGAAATTATTATGAGTCCTGGGTTTCATAACTGTATTCCCTTTAACCTCAAATCAACTCTGATAAAACCTACAAGCAAAGGTTGCAGACTATTTATTTTTTGTTTAATGTCAATGAAAAATGCAGAAATTGTAAAATCTAATTATCTTTGTTAAAAAGTGGACAAAATACTCAATTTTCAAGTTAACAGAAGTGACCATGACTTTGTGTTTTAAACAGCAGTTTTTTCTAAAAATGCAGATGTTTAAAGCTGACACGAGTCACATTTATTCTTATTAAAGTAAAACACACTCAGATCAGCTGAACATCCTGTGAAGCTACAGCACAGACACTTTGGGTCGGGGATAATATTTGACGAAAAATTTGTCTGAAATGTAGGTGGGCATGTAGGACATGGGCAACCAGAAGAACTTGGCGTCCCATCCGGGGGAGTAGCGGGTGCGAGGATGAATGGCTGAGACGGCATGCTTCATGCAGCTGACCACCTTCATCAGGTCCCCGTCTGTAAACTGCCTAAACCTCTGATGCAGATGGTCAAACACTGAAAAGAAATCATTAAGTTGTGATGTTTATACCAAAGGCAACACAGTTTATAGGAGATATTTCATGTATTTAAATCCTTCAGTTGGGGTCTATATAAAGTGGAACTGCAATGCTTTGGTCTGAATTTCTCCTTAATGTAACTCCACAAGCCCCTCTTTCCAGGGATGAAGGGCTTGCCAGTGAGGCAAGTGCCATCCCTGGCACTCCAGCCCATGTGCCACCCCCAAATGATTGACAAGTGGGGGTGCGGATCAAATTTGGCAGTAAAAGATGGTCAAATAGAGCTAAAACAAATTATA
Source organism: Cynodonichthys magdalenae (assembly GCA_031762555.1). Taxonomy (NCBI): domain Eukaryota; kingdom Metazoa; phylum Chordata; class Actinopteri; order Cyprinodontiformes; family Rivulidae; genus Cynodonichthys; species Cynodonichthys magdalenae. The sequence goes on along the minus strand of JARVJO010000061.1, from coordinate 12,582,628 downwards.
TCTGTTATGCAGCTGTAATATCTAGTGTAGGGGGAACCTATCAGTGTGTGAAGAAAAAAATAACTTCTAAACCATCCATCCGTCCGTCCGTTTTCTTCAGCTTATCCGGGGTCGGGTCGCGGGGGCAACAGCCTAAGCAGAGAGACCCAGACTTCCCTCTCCCCAGCCACTTGGGCCAGCTCATCTGGGGGAATCCCAAGGCGCTCCCTAAACCAAAACTTCTAAACCAATGAATTAAAAAGCATCAATTCCACCACACCAAATTTCACCAGTATAAGGTAGGTAAGGTAACATTTATTTTTATAGCACTTGGCAGCAGCAAGGTGATACAAAGTGCTGAATTATAGCTGTTTGAATTTAGCTTTGGTGGAGATTCTTTTGTTTGATTTTATAATCTGTTGGGCTTTGCTCTCAGCTACCACAACACAAAATTTGAGCTTAATATGTTTAAAAGCTTAAAATTGAGATTTGAAAATGACACAAACATTGCTCTTGGCCACCGCCTTACAAAATTTCAGCTCAGTATTTCTAAGAAACGGCTGAGGTATAACTATTTGAAATTAGTTTTGGCTAAATATTATAATTGGTTAATACTATATACATTTTCAGCTGTGTATTTAATGGCTTAATTATAGCCCTTTGTAAAATTAGCATTAGCAGTTAGCTAAATTGGGACTAGCAATCATTCTTGGCTGCACCACAACAAATTTAATTTCAATTAGTCTTAAAATGGCTGAATTACAGCCATTTACATTTAGCTTTGGTGGCCACCTTAAATTTTAAAATCCTGGGTTTTCTTTATTTATTTGTGCCCCCCAGATAACACCTTGGCCACCCCCGTGCCACATCTTGCAAAAAGTCTAGCTCTGCCCCTGCCTCTTTCACCCCTTTTCTGAGGCGTGTCTCAGATCAACTCGTTTTGAGGCTGTCTCTTTAAATCCAAACAAGGCGCTGCACACCCTGTCCCATTCCAGTTTCCATAGTGATCTATTGTATTTTGATAGAGGTTAATGACTAAACTGGGAGGAGGCCCAGAGGAAGGACACGCTGGAGGGACTATGTTTCTCAGCTGGCCTGGGAACGCCTTGGGATTCCCCTGGACGAGCTGGCCCAAATGGCTGGGGAGAGGGAAGTCTGGGTCTCTCTGCTTACGTTGCTGCCCCTGCGACCCGATCCCGGATAAGTGGAAGAAAACGGACTGTTAATGACTAGTGACGAAGAAATATTTTATTTACAAATTAATTTTAAAATGTCATGAGAGGAGCGAGAGGAGTTGGGAAGTCCATACCTTGTACATCTGTTTTGTCGCGAAATCTGTGATGTAATAGTTCCGAAAATGTCAGAAATTAGAGAAAACTGAACGGGTTGAAAAATATGACAGAACATAAAGATAAGGGAGAGACTAAATTCTAAATTTCTGCACTCCTAGACTCCAAGTTCACAACAAAATACATTTAACAGCTACAAAACTGGATTTTACATGATATGTCTCCTTTAACTAAAATCCAAATCTCTGTTGCTGATTGGTAGCTTTTGACGACACTTTCTAATCGATGTCAAAGATCTGAATTAAAAAAATTAGTTTGTTGTTATGATCTGTGTCTGCGCTTATGATTTATTCTAGTTTTCTGTCTTGTCTCTCTCTGTTTCTTCCTCCTGCCTGTCTTTGCTCCAGCCCCGCCCACTCACACCTGATCCTCATGTTCTTGCCCAGGTGTTTCTTGTCTTCTCTAATTAGTTTGCCTTTATATTCTGTGTCCTGCCTTTAGTGTTTGTTGGGTCATTGGGCTGTTTCTCCACAGCCTGTTGGAAGTGTTTTTGTCCAGCCTTGTACCTAGCCTACTCAAGTGAGTGTGTTTTGAGCTGCCTGTCAAGCCTTTTTGTTAATATTAAATACTTTGTTTTTGCTCCTTTAACCTGCCTGTACCTTGGGTTTATTCCTGCCACCATTCATAACATTTGTTGACTTTTGTGCTGCTTAGCCTGAAACCTCCATTTGCAAAATGCATATCACCCACAATTTTTTATGCCAGAGTTTTCAACAAAGATCTGGTATGATTTATTAACACTCGGAGTATGAGCTGGAAATGACTCTCAGCTACTACCACACCACATTTTAGCTCCATATCTGTAAAACTGACAATCATTTTTTGGTCTGCTGATAATAAATTTGCAGAGACCATTAAGGGTTAAGAACAACAGCTGAGGTTTGGAAACTTACATGCCTGCAAGAAAGTGGGCCCGTAATCATCCTTCAGGTCCTGAGGTAAATTGTCCCAGAGTTTCGTTAAGCTGTTCCTCAACATCTCTGTATCGGTCACAGTTGTTTTAAAGGAGCCTGGCTCGATGCACAAGACTTTGACTCCGAACGGCTTCATGTTTATACTGAAACACAAAAACATGTTTTTCAACAAAAGTTTAGACATCATTAAAAAAACGCGGTCTTCTCTTACCGCAGGCTGTCATTAAAGGCCTCCACGCCGTATTTGGACACACAGTAAGGTCCACCGAATGGGCTGATTCGCCCGAACACACTGGCGACGTTCACCACTCTGCCTTTAGCTTTTTTGTTGAGCTGGAGGACGCTGAGCGTGACGTCGATCACGCCGGTTAGATTTACCCCCAACATGAACTTGTAACCTTCTATGTCGATCCAGTCAGAGGGACCAGACGGTAAAGCCACTCCAGCATTGTTTACAACTGCCCACAGACCTGAAGCAGGACAAAAAAATAAAGATAGAATAACAAAAAAAAAAAGCAGAAGATAAGATAAACACCCACATGAATGGGATCAAAAGTGAAACTTGCTTCAGGCTATGAGGTAATAAACACTAACAAAACTGGCTCTGCTCAAATGTAACCAAATCTGCTCTCCTCCTATTACTTCTGTATTGTTTTAAAGAAAAATATATAAACTAGAAAGAATAACTCTAATAATTCTGATTACTGCATGCATTGTACAACCTCACCCTTCTCTCCAACCAGATTCTTGATGAAATCTGCTGCTTTCCTGACGCTCTCAGATTTGGAGACGTCCAGAGAAACGGTCCTCAGCCTTTGGGAGGTGACCTTCTTCAGCTCATCTTCACCCTTCTCAGTGTAGCAGCCCGCGATCACAGGGAAGCCCAGCTTATCCAGATGCTTGGCTAGGTTGTTGCCGAACCCAGAGTCACAACCAGTGATGTACACATATTTATTCTCAATGTTTGGAACTTGTTTGCTTTCTTTGTACCAGCGATAGATGAACCAAGCAGTGACCGGTCCGAGGATGTACAGCAGCATGTTTCTGTGGAAAGGAAGAAGTAGACGTTCATCAGGTTTCAGTGAACCTTACAGCCGTTAACACTGCACAGTGGTCAGGCTCATTAATGACATCTGACAAGAGTATATTGCTGGTGAAAGCAAATATAACATATTAGAAGCAGAGATTTAAACACTACTACAAAGGGATTAAAATGACAAACTGCTCTAAGATTAGACAATTAAAAGAGGCAATAGTTTTTAAGTGTTTACCACAAACTGGATTTTATAAGAAATAAGCAAAACTCTGTTTAACACGTAAATAAATGAGCATTTTAGCCTAGTATCTCAGGCTTGAAATGAGAAACTGTGCTGTTAAAATGTTTTTTGTCTGTGCAGGATTTGTGCAACAAGTCATAAAAGAGTGGCAGGAAACAACAAAACACGGAGAAAAATTAAAATATCTGGTGTAACACTCCATTCATAAATGAGCTAGCTAATTACATTTGTATGAAAATCTGTTTTAAACTATCAAAGCCTTTATGAATTCAGTTTACTTTATTTATAATGTTCCAATTCACAATAAGTCTTCTGTACAGAAACACACACATTATAAAATGCCAATTAATAAAAGTTATCAATTTAAGGAAGCCAGCAGGTTGCATCGAACCTTCGCTTCGTCACAATCTCCCATCCTGAGCAGCCCACTGGTGACAGTGGAAAGGAAAAACTCCCTTTTAACAGGAAGAAACCTGCAGCAGAACCGGGCTCAGGAAGGGCAGCCATCTGCCTCGACTGGTTGGGGTCAGAGAGGATAGGAAAGAGACACAAACACAAAATGACTGGTCCAGGTGTGCTTCCTCTGGGAAAGAAAGAAAGATGTTAATTAGCAACCAGAAAACAGTTTGCCTCCTCCAGAGTGGAGTCATAATAATTACAATTACATACACCAAGAGTTCCAAAAGCGAGGACTAGAAAGGATTTTGATCTGAATCCTGTGGCCCTAATAATATAGAAGAAGCAGCATCATTCACTAAAGGCAATTTCTGCACCTCCTTATGCCCTCAGGCGCTCACAGGTGCATGATTAAAACAGAAAAAACAAGCTCTGCATGTAGCCATGAAGAAGCACAAAGTTATCTTTAGAGCTTAGTCATGGTTAAAAGGCAGAATGTTAAGTGCACTTCATTCATGTAGGTTTTAAAACCAAAATTGTTGTCACTCAGCTGACACCTTTTATAAAAGAATGCTTAATTATTTAGGCAGGGTAAGAACAATCTGCATGTTGAACACTTTAACAGCATGGCTCAGGAACAACACCTGTTCTTAGTGCTGAACAAGTCTGCAGCTTTAACATGTCACCCACCAACAATGTTTAGCTCTTCAACAGGATAAAGGACGCCCTAGGCTGGTAAGCAACTGAAATCCTAACTCAAGCAAGAACGGTACAACTTATCTCAAAAAAGAATCAAAAAATCAAAATTTTCCAAAAGGTTTGGGAAAATTTTGTTAAGCAGTTAAACCTACAATCCTGGTTTTAGCATCAAACTTACCATGTGCAAAACAATAAAAATAACAGTTCTGAACATTTAAACCTTGTAAAAAAAATATCCAGTTCAGATTAAACTGTTATCTCTTATCAGCACAAACCTTTGGAGTATAAATTGTTACAGTAACTTCCGAAACAAAAAAATCTCATCTGAGAAGATAATCTTGTTTTGGCGAAGAACAAGACTGGAAAACTAAACTTTAATTTGTGTATTAATTAGTGAGAATATGGGAAAACGTCATTATGGAAAGTGGTAAAAACTTATTGTTAAACATTTTGTATTACAGATACCAGTGATTGAACAAATCCTAATTAATCTCTTTTTAGGTGTCAGATAACTTTCTGCTGATATTTTTATTTTTCTTGCCTGTAACTTTAGGCAACACATAAACTGATCCTTGATGCATCCTTACTGATTATACTCTTTTGAAAACTTGCTCCACAGAATTATTATTAAATAAAAATGAAAGACAACATTTTGACATGTAAGGAAAAAGAAGAGAAGCTGCATAACAAATTTTGAAGATGGAACTTGGAAAACATCTTACCACCAGTTTAGAGAAGCTGATAAAAGAGGTGACAGAACACATTTCAATTAAGCATAACTTAATGTTCAAAAATGGTATCATATGATAGTTTCAATCTGTTGAGCTTTCGAAAAGTTGATCAGTTTGTGACTCTAAGTGAGAAAGCCTACAGGGCAGGGTCACTGGAGGATTTCTGCACCAGACAACAAGAATCCCGACTATGTCTGTAATCAGGTGTCACAAAGTAAACAGAAGAACTAACACCTTGTAGGGATTCTACTTTAGTTAAAAAAATAAAACAATAAAACTAAACTGACAGAAGAGTTTTGCATCACGTTTCAAAGTTTATAGGTTAAATAAAATACATACTTCCACAGCTTATTATTGTGTAATCTTATGGCTGAAATGTATTACATAATAGTAAGAAAAAATGTATCACACTGTTCTTAAAAATGTTGCAATATGTTTTTATTGTGAAGAACAGGATTAATTAAGTCAATTAGAGTTTTCACAAAAGTACAATAAAAAAATGTGTTACAACAAAAACAGGACACTCCCAAAAGCTCTCACAAAAACAAGGAAACTGTAAATAAGGCAGCTGTAGAATGGAGATATGCTTCAGTTCAACAAACAGGATGTTCAATAAAATAACCCCAAATATTTTTTCCAGATTTTTTGTCATAAACTGAGATGGGTTCAAGAAGGTAAAAATCAAGTTTAGGGCATTATTTATATGACATTGTTCTTGTTTACTTGTTTATGAAGAAAAAAATTGTGGTTGTTTCTTTGTGTCTTTTTGATCAGATTCTGATTTTAGAGGCAGAATTTTGTATCAAAACCCTCATGATTTCAGGATAAAGTGGCAACCACATAAGTTTTCTTAAAAGACACTCAGACCTCAAAATATATTACTCTAATTTTAAGATTTGGTTTTAAGAGAATTTGTTCTTTAAAAAAAGAAGCTGAAAAGTTGTGGAAAAAACCCAGCTGGTGCTGAAACAGGAGCAGGCAGACTGGCTGAACTTCACTTTTTCTTAATGATGGGTGAGTGATATGATGCGTACAGTAAAGCTGCTATAATATTTTTATTACCTTTTCTGCAAAAATAAATACCAGGTAGCAGGCTTTGTTATTAACATACAGATACTTAATAATTTACCAGGTAGATATGTAGGGTGCTATTTCTATCCCTATTTGTGCAAAACCTACACAGCCAAATTGAAAATCAATAAAGGTTTTGTGAACTCAAACTTACAAAATGAAAAGAAAGAAAGAAAGAAAGAAAGAAAGAAAGAAAGAAAGAAAGAAAGAAAGAAAGAAAGAAAGAAAGAAAGAAAGAAACCTTTTATTGGCTTGTTTAAATATGGGAGTAGGAATAACAGTCTTGTCAGATAAGGGTTAAATGTTTCAATGAAACAGACCCAATCAAAACTTAATTAATCATTTATATGAAGAAAAAAATAGAAACAAAATAAGTCACCTACGTGTTTTTCTTCTTTTGGGAGAGCAGAAGAGTCTTGGAGCTGCAGTGGAAACTCCCACAGTCTGCTGGAAATTGTCACAAAGTTTGTTTCTCTTCTCGACTTCATTTGCTGCCTTTTCTCCGTAATTTCCGGGGATGTCTGCAGGAATGCGCGCGCTGCGACACCCTCTGGTAGAGTTTAGAATTACACCCAATTTTAGTTTGCTACCGAGTAATTTATTACTAGAAAAAACTTTTTTGTTTATTGGAGTGACAGAAGACTTTTGCATAATTTATAGAACTTTATTTTCGAGAATTTGTTTCTATATGTAAAACAGAAATCCTCATAAAAGGAAATTTGATTTGGAAATTGATTTATTGTGCTTAGCATTTGCTAAAAATATTAGAATTACTTGTAGAGTTTAAAAAATCATGTGGCATATATGGTGAATGCATTTATTTTTGAAAAAAAACCTTGTATTTCATATATGCTATATATATATATATATAGACACATATATGCAATAACATTAGTTTGATCTACACTAAAAAATAATTGTTGGATTTACTTAACTAAGTTATGTCAACAATTTCCACTTAACTGAGTTGAGTAAGTGTAACGTAACTTTCACAATTCATTTCAATTTCAATGTACAAGTTGCTTTACATTTACTGCACTCAGTTTACTGGAAATTGTTGTCACAACTTGGTTAAGTAAGTCCAACAATCTGTATTTGTGTAGTGTATTTACCTACTTATTTATCATAAAATTAAGATAATGATAATCATTGTAGTTGTTGGCATTATCTAACTATGCTTTGTAATATTATTAAAATCCTGTGATCATGTATTTCCTTCTTGATGTTTGTTTATTTGTCTGTTAACAAAATATTTCATGAACCACTGGACAAGTTGTTATGAATGTAATCAATGAATGAAGATCTACAAATGTAGTGAACTCAGTTCAAAATGGCCATCACAGTTAACTAAAATTAGCAATTACATAAAGGTGTCAGGGTTTGTGACTTGCAAGGATAAGACGCCCCTTTCCAAGGGCTGCCACCTCACTGTGGTGGAAGGGTTTGAGTATCTCAGTGATCTGTAGGCGCTAGGGGCATCATGCCCCCAGCAGGGTCAACCAAGGCAAACATGTCCTAGGTGAGGTTGAGAGGTCCCAGCTAGATGTAGTTGGACTCACCTTAAAGCATGGCTCTGGCTCTGGTACCAATCTCCTTGAGAGGGGTTGGACACTCTTTCACACTGGAGTTACCTGTCCCGAGAGGCGCCAAGCAGGAGTGGGCATACTTGTTGCCCCCTATCTTGGTGCCTGTATGTTGGGGTTCACCCTGAACGAGAGGGTAGCCTCTGTCCACCTATGTGTGGGGGGATAGATTCTGACTGTTGTTTGTGCCTATGTGCCAAACAGCAGTTCAGATTACCCACCGTTTTTCCAGGATGTTTGGGTTCTTCCTTAACAGATGTGTTACAGAGAAAAAATGCAGGGCTGCGACCCTCGAGGTCCAGGATTGCCCATCCCTGCTCTAAATAGTGAACTAGAAATGTATTTTGAGTGAACTAACAGCTGTTATTTTCAGTGTTCTTAAAAGTGCACTTTTATAAACTGTGGCACTAGAAGTTTACTGCAAGTAAACTAATAGTATACCTAGAAAAGTACTTTCAGTATACAATCAAGTGTACTCTGAAAAACTAAAAGTATAATTAAAAATGTACTAAAAGTATACCTAGAAGATTGCTTTCAGTATACTTCTGAGTATACTTTCATTAACATAAAGTGAGCAAATTTAGTCCCAAAAAGTATTATTGTTAGTAAACTGCGATATACTTATGTCAGTGTACTTGGTAAACAAAACTACACTTGGGGAAATACACTTTTACATACTGCAGTATACTCAATTATATGTACCTAAAGTTTACTTCTTTTTGGTAAGGGTAGTCGGTCACTAACAAGAAGACCGGAGGAAGAACTTGAGGTGGCAGAGATTAGAAATGAATTTATCAGAATGACAGCCCAGATTGACAGCCCACTTTTCATTGACCTGTAGCCCCCCTCACTCCTGCTGTATTATCAATCACCTGCACTCTGGATAATTGTGGGTTGTAAAAAAGGAACAAACCCTGAAAGCAGCGTCTGCACTCCATGTACCAGCGGGCATTAACCTTGATCATTTGCTTGATTAGATAACTACGTCTTCATGTCTTCTTTCATCAGAAGAAATCTACTGATATAATTTTGCAATGGTCCTGTTTAGTGATGCAAAGCTGCATTGAAGAGAAGACTGATAGAGCCAACCTTAATCTTTTATATGTTCATTTTTCAAAGCAACATATCAATGAGGAGGCTATAAATAGCATTAAATACCAAATTTCATAAAATGCAAAAAAAAAAAGGGGAAGAAAGAGAGAACATTTGAAAAGGCACAAACTGTTTGGTTGAGATGCATCAGAAAAAGCACAATCAGGAGAGATAAGTCTTCAAACACAGACAGGAATGCTCTGATCTGATTGAATCAAAAGTTGTTTAACATGATGACCCAATCGGACATCTTTGGTTTGCTGTGATGGTTGAGTTTTTCCTTCTTCCTTTTTTTTTTCAGAGCGGTACATGTTGCTGTTTCAGAGATTTTTAGCTTTTTAACTTCCAGAATAAAACAAAGCATCTAGTGTCAAAAAGTTAATGAGGGGCCAAAACATCCTCATGACGTCTTGCGGCACACTGTGTGTTCTGGGACCACAGTCATCCACCTCACGGTCATTACACCCGTTTTACAATCCTAATTGATAAGACTTAAATACACTAATCTTAATTTTATAATTTGTTTGTAACGTATTAGTAAAGGTCACATCTAAAAATTCCACAATTTTATATTTTAACGTGTAGAAAATAGTGTCTTAAATAACAAAGAATGGAATCAAATTAGGTTTAGTTATTGAATTTTGTTTCAAATTTTCAGGCTGGTGGAGATAATTCTTGACACAGACCTTATCAGTCTAATTGTGGTGTAGATAATGGGAACATGGAGGCAGAGTTCAACCTGGTAATAAGACAGAAAATCCTCAGATGAGCGTCACACTTGCTGGAGGAAACACATTTGGGTAGTGTACATATTATTTTGTTCTGCTTCATCAATATCACTCATTATTTCCTCTTCTTTGTCATTTTATCATATTTGATATTTGCTGGATTTTGTTGTAAAGAGCATTACTGATGTAAATGCATCTGGCAGTTTTCTTTTATTTTGTCATGTTTTCCACAATGATTAACTTTAAATATATTTTCTGTTAATTATTGGTGAGTTAAAGTTTTTTTTATTATCAGTTGCAGAGTAAATGCCTGTATATAACTGGGAAAAACCATGAAGAAATCATTAAAATTCACAGCAACAAGTACAGATAAAAAGGGTAAATATTGTAAATATGATCAAATATTATCAAAGTTTTACAAATGTGATGTTTGTCCCAAGAGTGGAGCAACTTAAATCTTTATTTTTTTTCTACTTCAGGCAATCAAAATGGGTAAGTTTGTATTGAGATACTTAAGATTATGCTTAAAAATACAGCTTTTATGTCATTTATATAATTTATTGTAATTTATGTAATACTGTTATTACCTGTTTTTATAGAGAAAAAAAGAAAGAAGAAAATACACTAAGTGTTGGATACTTTCAGTTGGTAAATACTTTATTTCAAACTAACATCCTTTATTAATAATAATAATAATAATAATAATAATAATAATAATAATAATAATAATAATAATAATAATAATAATAATAATAATAAAATCAGGTACAGCTTGTTTTTTTTTCAATCAATGAGTTACTCTCAGTTTTGACAATTTTTTAGTTAATTATTTTAAAAGACTTAATTATCAAAACAAAATGATTAAGAACTCTGATCTTTTAGATGAAACTTGAAAGAAGAGTCTTGCAAATGAAAGACTCATTGCAGGTGGAGCACTCCTCATGGTGAACTAGTAATTTTAAAAAATAATATTGGATTTATTTGACTCCCTGAGGAAAACATGTACAGTATGTATTAAATTGTTGGAGTAGTCTTTTACAAGTGCATAAGTCATAGCAATGGAAAAATAAAGGCATTTAAATTATTGTAATAATTTTCTTTAATTTAAAGCCTCAATTTAAACTAAAACCTGCTGTGTTCCACCTTTTAAAGTCACTTTTAATGTACAGTTTTGAATCTGATTTCTGGTCATTTTTACTCCAATTTTCACATTAATGCATTGGACCAAAACATCACTCATTTGGACCAAACCACAAAGGCATAAACAATCTCAACACTCTGAAGTTCAGCCTGTGTATGGTTAAAATAAATGAATTTTGTTTTTTACAAGTTTCGATTTGCCACCTGGAAAGACACGGCGATGATGGTGGTGGGCAGTCTTTGTGCCCTGGTCCATGGAGCAGCTGCACCTCTCATGCTCCTGGTGTACAGCATGATGACCAACACGTTCGTGGCCTATGAGCTGGAGGTACAGGAGCTTAAAGACCCAAATAAGGAGTGCATAAACAACACAATCTACTGGGTCAATGGCTCCATCTATGAAACCCCTGACAACAGCACAGTTCACTGTGGGTAAGTATTTAAAGTTGATGAAATTAACATTGCATTGAATATACTGTACGTTACCTGTTTGATTCTCTTTGCAGGGAGAATATAGAAGCCCAGATGACAATGTTTGCATATTACTACATCGGTATTGGATTAGGTGTTCTGGTTGTCAGTTATTTTCAGGTAAATGTCCTTATGCTAGCATCTAATGTCTGCAACACAATGAAAACAAAATACCCTTGTGTCATGATTTAGATTGTCTTCTGGGTGACATCAGCTGCTAGACAAACTCAAAAAATCCGTAAGACTTATTTTAGGAAAGTTATGCAGATGGAGATCGGATGGTTCGACTGCAACTCTGTGGGTGAACTGAACACGAGGATTTCTGAGTAAGTTCACTGCCCTGCAGGTCAAACTGCTGCCAGAGTTAAAAAAATGTATTCCTTGAATATATTTGTTCCCTCCTTAGTGATATCAACAAGATCAACAATGCTATCGCTGATCAGGTGTCGATTTTCATAGAGAGGCTCTCTACCTTTGTGTTTGGCTTCATGGTTGGCTTTATTGGTGGCTGGAAGCTGACGTTGGTGGTCATAGCAGTAAGCCCGCTGATTGGGATAGCTGCTGGACTGATGGCCATGGTAGGAAAATAAACTTTTCAATGGTACAATGATTTTTTTAGTGTTTTTAAGTATAGTTCTTTGGTCCTGAAGGCTGTGGCCAGACTGACAGGACGAGAACTGAAGGCCTACGCCAAGGCAGGAGCCGTGGCTGATGAAGTCCTGTCAGCCATCAGAACAGTCGCCGCTTTCGGCGGAGAAGAAAAGGAAGTTGAAAGGTGCTTTGTTATACTTTATTGATGACACAGTTATCATTTGAAAATACACTAACATGTGGAGCATCTGACAGGTATGACAGAAACCTCATCGAAGCTCAGAACTGGGGAGTGAAGAAAGGCTCAATCATAGGAGTGTTTCAAGGATACCTGTGGTGCATCATCTTCTTGTGCTACGCTTTGGCTTTTTGGTATGGATCAAAACTCGTCATTGACACAAAGGAACTTACTCCTGGAGGCCTTATTCAGGTGAAATGAAACATAAACAAAAAATCAGTATTAAGACTTTGCTTTGCACTGTTTACAACAAATTGCTTAAAATCCTCTGGAATAGTTCTTGATGAGAATTATTTCAAATAATATAGGATATTTGTTGGCTGCTGTGTTTGGTTTCAGGTGTTTTTTGGAGTACTCATGGCAGCCATGAACCTCGGTCAGGCTTCACCATGCCTGGAGGCATTTGCTTCTGGTCGAGCTGCTGCGAAAACTATCTTTGAAACAATTGACCGGGTACTAAAATATAATTGCATAGGAGATCAAATTTGAATCGATCTAAAATGAATATTTTTTCATAAAATAAAGATCTCGCTTGTTACTTTCGCAGGAACCAGAAATTAATTGTTTCTCAGAAGATGGTCACAAACTAGATAAAGTCAAGGGTGATATTGAGTTTCACAATGTCACCTTCTTCTACCCCTCTAGACCTGAAGTTAAGGTAACTCTCTTTACTTGACGTTTATTTCACTCAAGTTTCAGTTTGTAAAATTCAGCTTTTTAAAAGACAGCTACCTGTTCAGATTTTAGATAATCTGAGCATACAGATTAAAACTGGAGAAACCACTGCCTTCGTTGGACCGAGTGGATCTGGGAAAAGCACCACAATCCAACTCATCCAAAGATTTTATGACCCAAAGGAAGGAATGGTACCAATCTGACTTCAAAAACAAAGCAAGAAACTTTAAAGTTTTAATTTTGACATATTTGAATGTGACTTCTATTCTCAGGTGACTTTAGACGGCCATGACATCCGCACTTTAAACATTCAGTGGCTGCGCGCTCTCATTGGTATTGTGGAGCAGGAGCCAGTCCTGTTCGCCACAACTATCGCTGAGAACATACGATACGGTCGGCCCGGAGTCAGCATGGAAGACATTATCCAGGCAGCAAAGGAGGCCAATGCTTTCAATTTTATTATGACTCTGCCACAGGTACTTAACACACTGAGCACTGCAGAATCACAAACTGTGAGTTGGTTTGGACTTTCCATCAACTTTCCCCAGAAATTTGACACACTGGTTGGTGAAGGGGGAGGCCAGATGAGTGGAGGGCAGAAACAGAGGATTGCTATCGCCCGAGCTCTCATTCGAAACCCCAAAATCCTGCTGCTGGATATGGCCACATCCGCCTTGGACAATGAGAGTGAAGCTGTCGTCCAGGAAGCTCTGAACAATGTCAGCCCATGTCTAAACATTACACACACAAAACTTAGTTTTTTGACTTGCCTTTTTTATTGACATGATGATTGATCTGCAGGTACAAGCTGGCAGGACGACAATCTCCATAGCCCACCGCCTTTCCACTATCAGAAATGCAGATGTCATCGTTGGCTTTGATCACGGACAGGCTGTGGAGAGAGGAAAACACAAAGAGCTGCTAGAGAAACAAGGAGTCTACTTCACCCTTGTCACCTTGCAGAACCAAGGGTCATCCAGCATAGCTAAAGGTAAGATTTATATAAAGGAGAAATGTAAGTGATCAATATTTTTACTGCTACTTATCAGTTAGGGTTAGTTACTAGATTAATAACATTTTAAAAGCAAGCTAAAAGAGATGGCTTTGGTTTTGAAAAATGTTAAAAACCTTTCAACTTCAGTATTATGAAACTGATTTTTTTTTCTTCCAGATGTAATCACTGAAACTGAAGACAATTTTGATACCAAAGTGGAAAGTTTCAGGCGTGGAAGTTGCAGATCCAGCGTAAGGTACAGAGATGTGATCAAACAGGCTAAATGCAAGAACAAATTAAAGTATTGTTGTGACATTTTCAACCTTCTTCCTGCAGGAGCTCTATTCGACTACGATCTCACAGCAAACTGTCAAATGATTTTGTCCCGGATGTGTTGTCAGGCAGCCTCGGGATCCATTCAGACGTGCAGATCATTCCAGAAGACGTACTGAGGATCTAACTCATGTGTAAAGTACTAATTCACATCTTAGACACTTGACACACATTTCCTTTAACAGACACCAGAGGAGGATGCTGACGAAAAGGAAGAACCTGCTCCAGTCGCACGCATCCTGAAGTACAACAAGCCTGAATGGCCCTACATGCTGCTGGGCTCCCTGGGAGCTGCAGTCAACGGCTCTGTAAACCCCATCTACGCAATCCTGTTCAGCCAGATTCTTGGGGTAAGAGCTCCTCCCTGACTGTACAGTACGCTCCGTGTTACAAGTCAACCCCGTCTGTTTAGTCAGTGTAAACAATTTGAAAAAAACAATTTGAGTAACTGATTTCACAACTCTGTTTTTCCACAGACTTTTGCCATTCGCAACTTGGATGAGCAGCGGAGGCAGATCGACAGCATATGTGTCCTGTTCTGCATCGTCGCTGTGATCAGTTTCTTTTCACAGTTCCTGCAGGTTATTGTTTACTTTCATTTATTTGTGTTTTTTTTATTATTTGATTTAAAATCTCATGACATGAATCAATGAATGAAATAACTTACATCTGCCAGTTCTCATGATAAGATAAATAAAAGCTGCCATAAAAGGTATAGGACCTTACAGAATTTAAACTTAGTAGATACATAAATAAATAAATAAAGTACTTTATGAGTCCATGTGACATTTACTTTATATTTAAGGCAACATGTTTTGATCCGTCTAATACCTACAATCACTGGCTTATAATTTATGCACACATGTTAATTGCAGCAACCTTTTGTTTTGGATGAGTGAGTTGCAGAAAATTTCCATTTAGAAGAAAAGAAAGAACGCGCGTTACGCAACCTGCAGGAAGCTTATTTTCATTCCACGTGCTTCTGCTGTGGTTTTGCTTGTTAAAGGAACAATGTTTTATGGTTTTAATGGTGAAAATGATACGTACTACTACTATTACTACTACTACCACTACTACTACTACTACTACTACTTTATTTATAAAGCACTTTAAAACAACCACAGCTGCAACAAAGGGCTGTACATGTAAAATGAAAAACATGAAAAACACAAAACAAAGATTAAAAACAATTAAAAACAATAACATAAATAAAAATAATCACATAGGAATAAAACAAAAAACTAAAAACAAGTCTCAGGCTGTGCCAAAAGTCAGGGAGTAGAAATGTGTTTTTATAAGAGTTTTTAAAGTGAACAGTGGACATAAAAGAATAGTGTCTCTCATGTTAAGTGACAAATACAAAATGAACAAAATCATCTTTCCAAATTATTATATTTGTAATAAAAATGTAGCATATTTCAAAATAATAGTAAATTAATATAGAAACTATAAGTCAAATCACTTTATTTTTAGCTAAAATAATAATTATATTTTTAAAACACAATACAAAATAACACCTGATAGTTACAGTACTAGAAAGTTTTTCGAAATAAACTAAACATTGTTGGAGCTTAGCGTGTAAAAATTATTTTTGCGCAACTGCATGAAGTACATTGTTGCTGTGTTGTTTGATAATTTAAAAAAATCAATTACAAAACAATTATTAAGTGAAAAGTAGTCTTTGATATCTTGAGTTGATTAAATTTCAAAACAACGTTGCAAAAAATATCAACCACTGAAGAATTAAAAAATTCAGAAATTCATCCCCAATGCATAATAATATACACATATACATATATAATACAGTAATATACATATCAGAAAAACATAAAGCAAAATTTAATGAAATAAAAAAAACTAAAAGTGTACTTTTTCATTTTGCATAGGGAATTTTAAAAATCTATAAAATATACTGGTTTAGGACAACAAAGTTATGTAAGCACCCAGGGAATAGGTGTCTCAAGGACACTATGACATATGTGCATGGCGAGGAGTCAAACTTGTGACTTTCCGGTTCCACGTCAGCTGCCCTACCACTGCACCACAGCCTTCCAGTAAAATGTGGTACAACTGAAAATTATGATTAGTATTATGTTATTGAAAACAGAGCAGCAGACGTAGAATCCTTTCTTCACTCACAGACTCAGTGACCTTCATTCTTGCAGGGATTTGCATTTGCTAAGTCTGGGGAGCTGCTAACCCGCCGCCTGAGGAAAGTGGGCTTCTATGCCATGCTGAAACAGGAGATTGGTTGGTTTGATGACCCCAGAAACAGTCCTGGAGCTTTAACCACCAGATTGGCCACGGATGCGTCTATGGTCCAAGGCGTGAGTTACAGCTTTTTATGAATTTATTCATAATTATTGAAGTGTTTTATATGTCATTTCAATGTTTTTTGTTCTGTTTTGTTTACTGAAATAATGTCTTTAGGCAACAGGTTCTCAGATTGGCATGATTGTGAACTCGTTGACCAGCATAGGAGCCTCATTCATCATCGCCTTCTACTTCAGCTGGAAGCTAACGCTGGTGATTATGTGCTTCCTACCCCTCATCGGGCTGTCGGGTGTGTTCCAAGCCAAAATGCTGACAGGTTTTGCAAATGAAGATAAAATAGCAATGGAGGCGGCCGGTCGAGTAAGTTCACCTTCCATTGTGGTACAGTTCCAGAGGTTCACCACGTAGGCCCAAACATATCCGTGAATTTATGATTGATCTTTTCTTCCAGGTGTCTAGTGAAGCTCTTGCCAACATCAGGACCATTGCAGGACTGGCCAAAGAGAGCTCGTTTGTGGAATCATACGAGGAAAAACTTGAGCTTCCATATAAATCAGCTAAAAAGAGAGCCAACGTCTATGGGGTCTGTTTCGGTTTTGCTCAGTGTGTCATCTTCATGGCATATGCTGCTTCTTTCAGATATGGAGGCTACCTGGTCAGAGCTGAAGGCTTACAATACATGCTGGTTTTTAGGTAAGTAATACTCTTATTAAATGCATGTCTGATGGTCACCAAAACTTAACACTGTTTGCCATTTCTCCAGAGTGATTTCAGCCATAGTGATCAGTGGGACAGCACTCGGCCGAGCCTCCTCTTTTACTCCAGATTATGCCAAAGCCAAAACGGCTGCTGCTCAATTGTTTAAACTGTTGGACAGAGTTCCAAAAATCAGTATGAGCTCCTCAGATGGACAAAAATGGGTTGGTTGAATTTAATACACTGCTTTTTAAATGGTCAGAAACCTTTTGTGTTTTTCCTGAGCCTTGTCTCTGTCTTTTAGGAGAACTTTAGAGGAGAAATAGAATTCCTTAATTGCAAGTTTACCTACCCAACACGACCGGACGTTCAAGTGTTGAATGGCCTGGTTGTTTCTGTGAAGCCTGGTCAGACTTTGGCTTTTGTTGGGAGCAGCGGCTGTGGGAAAAGCACCAGCGTCCAGTTACTGGAAAGGTTCTATGATCCAGACGAGGGACAAGTAGTATGTACAGTAATAAATGTCTCAGACATTAATAATAATAATAATAATTTTAAATGTGACTGTTTTATTTTCAGCTGATCGATGGCAGCCCATCTCATGCTGTCAGCGTGCCCTTCCTGAGATCTCAGATCGGTATAGTTTCACAGGAGCCCATTTTGTTTGACTGCAGCATAGCCGAGAATATTCAGTATGGAGATAACACGCGTAAAATCAGCATGGAGGAGGTTGTGGAGGCTGCTAAGAAAGCCCATCTTCATGACTTTGTGATGACTCTGCCCGACGTGAGTGGAAACATTTTGCATAATTCAATCTCACATAAATTAGTACCTGAAACTTTCCTCAGCTGCGAAATGTGTGACTTTTTGTTTTTCTTCGTTTCTGCTTTCGAACTGTTAGAAATATGAGACTCAGGTCGGTGCCCAGGGTTCCCAGATGTCAAGAGGACAGAAACAACGAGTCGCCATCGCCAGGGCCATAGTCAGGAACCCTAAGATCTTATTATTAGATGAGGCTACCTCTGCTCTGGATACAGAAAGCGAGCAGGTATGAGGGGTTTTAGTTGTTTTCATTAAAGTCAGCGTGGATTTTTCTCATACACACGACCAAAGAACACCGTCATGACAGAGTTTTGTTTCCCTGCAGATTGTGCAGTCTGCCCTGGATGAGGCGAGAAAAGGACGAACCTGCATCGTCATCGCTCACCGACTGTCCACCATCCAATCTGCTGACATCATTGCGGTGATGTCGCAGGGCGTAATCATAGAGCAAGGCACTCACGACCAACTCATGGCTAAGAGAGGCGCTTATTATAAACTGGTCACAACAGGAGCTCCTGTCAGCTGAACATTTGATAACAACAGATACAATTTCCTTTGTTATGGAAAACGTTTCACGGCACAGTCAAATGTAAAAGTAGAATGCAGAATTTTCTAAATTATTTAAACACTATTTGTTATGAAGTAATAAAAACATGCACAAAATAAAAATAATAGGAAGTACAAGCATGATGATGATCCTGATATTGTTCTGTACTTTAACTGTTTTCACAATTAAGGGTTAATATTTGACATGATATTACTAATAATTTGCAGTTAAAGCTATTTATGGGTAACTTATTTATTTGTTTACAATTCTTTGAAAGGAAAAGGATATTTCACCCAAATCTGGTCTTATTTATTATTAGTATAATGAAGATTTTTTTACATCTTATGTTGAGTTTGTTTTGTTTTCATGTTTGTTTAATTTTATTTGTTTTCTGCTTTAGTAAGAACTTTTTGTATTCGTTGTGTTTGAGTATTTAGGACTGCAGTTTATTAATTATTAATTGTAAAAAAAAAATATGCATGTCATTAAGAAATTATACTTTTCTAAAAAAAAAAGCATTTATTGATACTGAACACACATAATATATTTATTTTTGCATATCCACTTAATCAAAGGTTTTTGGTGATTTTAGATGAGTTATTTTTTCCAGCTCACCATTATCATCAAAGTATTTTAAACTTCAGTTTTAAATTTTACATTTGTATTTGTCACTGATTTTTTGCCGAATTTTATTAAACAGCAACAAAATCTAAAGTTATTGAGGAGCAGGTTCACAGCTTTTATATGAACATTGAATTTAGGAGTTTTGTGCAAAGTATTAGTTAAAAAATTAAACTGTAATTTATTACAGATATAAAAAAATGTTTTTACTCTCTAAACTTCCATTTGTGAACATTTATGGCTGTGCTGTTAAAATGTATCGACCTGCTCTCATTGCACTCTTTGTCCTAAGTAATAATAAAGTACCCAGACTAATGGATCTTTCTTCAAGCTTGGTTTGACGAGAAGCCTACGCACTTTGAACAGTTACACCATTCAGTAACAGGCCACAGGTACGTCTGATACTAAGCAACCAGAGCCTGTGAGAAAAATAGCTTCTGCTCAGGAGTTTAATTAATCTGCCTAATCGTGTTGCATCAGAGACTCTGTTCTACCTCATTACCGTCTGGTTGATTAATATCTGAAATTTCCACTAAGAGATTATATAATCCACTCCAAGCAGAACATGCAAACATTGAGAGAGCATGTGAAGGAGTCAATAATTTGTGGAAAAGTTGCAGAAAATGTTTAGCTGTGATGCTACTTATTCTGACATGATGTATTCATATCTAAAATTTTAAATTTCACAGCTTAATGACAAATATTTTGATAATAGTTTGCATTTTGTATTCTCTTTATATTCCATCACACACCCATTGAGGGGAAAATGAGGGGAAAGTTTATCTTTTAAAGCGATTTGTATATTCCTCCTCTTTATTGTTATACATTGTTCAAAATGAGCCATCTTTAGAACATCTTTTGCATTTGATTTCTCAAATTATCCTTAAGCCAAAAAAGGATAACAGGAAAAAAAAAAGGCTTTATTCAGTACTTCTCTTAAACTTAATGCACTTTGCAGAACTGTCCTAAGAGCCACTTTAACATATTTTTGGCATTAAGCAATCATTCAAATAATTTTACTATACATATATAACCAAAAACAAAGAGCAATACACAGAAAATTGAACTTGTATTTAAAGAAATCAAATATAAACATTTATAATATTAAAACCAAGCAATGTATTATGGCTTGTGAGATGAAATGTTGAGTCTTCAACAATCTAAGACAGCTTTCTTTCCTCGTCTCTGATCAGCAAATGGACACAGTAAGGAACCACAGCGGCCACACCAAATGGTATCGAAGCACTTTTACAAAATGACAATATGTAAAACAAAGCCTCATTGTGAGTAGGCATTTTAATTAAGTCATACAGCTGCAAAAATGTGAGATTTGCAGCCATGCACCAGAGTTTAAATGCAGTTTTGGAGCCATTCTTCCCTCTGCAGCTCTGAACGAACATCTCAGAGTTCACCGCCAGGCCCAGACCGAACAAGGCTCCCAGATTCCTCCATAGGCCAGCAAAGGGTGTGGTGTCCAGGTGGATCCAGTCAGGATTAGCGCACCACTTCTTAGCTTTGACAACTGACCACAACGGATCAAAGTCCAGGAGTTTTAGGAGCAGAAAAAGGAAAACAGCAAAGGAGAGGAGGAAAATGCTGACCTGGAGGTACAATTTCATGCTTGCATTATAGATGGATGGAATGTGATCAAACGCCTCCGCGACCAGCATTCCTATGAAACATGAAAACAACTGATCATTATCTTAAAACATGCAACACAACAGAAAAAATTGCAAAATATGCAACAGCAAATTGGAAAATACCAGTGATAAGACCAAGGATGACCTGGTGGGGGAAATGTGTTGCAATATAAACCCGGGAGATGCAAACACTAATTTGAACCACCCAAAAAGTCGTCCACAAAAAGGATTTCAAGAAGTGACACCTGTAGGAAGACACATTTTTGGTCACGTAATTAAAAAATATTTAATTTTTGCAAGATGCAACTTATAAACCTTCACCTTTGAGAGCTTTGGACACCAGAGGCAATGTTTAAAGTAGAGGTGATCATCACATACCACACACATGATGAGCCCATGGCATGACCAGACGGACTGCCTGCAAAAACAACCGCAGGGTTTTTCACTTTGTACGATTTTCCAATTGCATTGGCTCAAATGTACTACTTACCTGGTCCAGTTTCACATGTTATGTAAAACTGATTCAAATGTGGAACTGAATCGTTTTGATACAAGTGAGTTTCCTGAATCCACCAATAAGGTCGCTGCCCAGAAAGAATCCTAAATAAGAAAACATTTGAGTAAAATCTAAAGAAGTTAAAGATAATGTGATAATCAGAGTTGTCTTACCATTTGAAAATAAGGTTAAACCAGTCCCCAATAACAGCCACCCATATCATTTTGGTGCCAACATCATGGCTGAGGTGGAACCAGAGTGGGAAGTAAATAGAGAAGATGTTACGAGGGTCACCCACTGTTGACATGAAGCTGAGGAAGCTGTAGTATTCCCTGTAGTTTTTCTGCAGATGCTGTATGGTGAGCACACCAAACCTGTGGGTAAAATCCATCTTGTGTGCGAAAGCAACCTGCTCACAGCAGCACCATGATGCCCTCGCTCACCTAACACCTCTTTATATCGCCGCCTGACATCATGAATCATTTGTCAAAGCCATGGCAACAACTGTGGCTCGCTCCAACTCATATGGAAATATAATAATGTGTTCCCAAACTGTGAGAGGTCAGCATTTGAAGACGCCTTAAAAAGACTGTTTACAACCATTAGATGTTTCACAGATGGTTGCTTGGACAATTGTTAAACATTAGCCACTGTAAACACACAGGAGAGAGTGTCCCACATAATCATTTCAGCCTGAATAACACTATCATTCTCAAGTTGCAAACCTGGGCTTCCCCTGTTAAACATCACATCTGGCACCCACAGAAAAGCTTATTGGGTACATTTACACATCTATTTTTATACATTAAAACAACAGTGTTCTACATGCAAGGATAATTTTAACTGTATCACCCACCACCGACAGGCAAAAGTTGATGACTAAGTTTGATTTTATTTCTTTCTATCGCTCTCTCTCTCTCTCTCTCTCTGTGCGTGTGTGTGTGTGTGTCTTTTACCAAAATACAGCATTAATCACAGGAAAAATGCAATTAAACTTACAGAAAATAACCATTGGATTGCATCTACAATTGACAAACTTTTGAAGCCATTTAAATTCAAGATGACCACCAGATATGATGACAAAATTTAGTGTAACTATAGATTATCCATCCCTATTCTTTACCTGCTTCTTCGTTTGCAGGGAGCTGGTGTCAATCTTAGTGGTCATTGTGTGAGAGGCAGGGTAAACCCTGGACAGGTGTCAGTGCTGTTTGTCTGTTAGCAAAAGATCTTATGAACTATAGAGATTGGGTTTCAATGAACATTTAAAAAAAGTGGATAAACATACAACTGATTAATATGTAAAGTCAGTCCAACTTGGAAAGGCCACTGCAGTGAATCAACATTAGTCCAAATAAAAATGGTTATAACTCAGTCAGTTTAACAGACACTGAGCTAAACTTTAATGTGGTAGAACTTGACTGCATGAAGTTGTGCATCAAAGAGGGTTTTGTTTATTTTTTCCCAAGGTTTGATCAAAATGACTTTGTAATTTTTCAATATAAGATTATTTTAATTTAAAACTTTGGTTTGAAACGAAGTGGACAATGTTTATTCCTTCAACAAAGGATGTCAGAAAGTGTGAATATAATTAGAAAGTTGACTTGGGAGCCATTTGAACTTACTCGCATTCACCACAAGGTGGGGTATGAGCCCCTTCCTACTTCTGACTGACATGAAGACATCATTCAAGCTGTATGTTAATTCAAAGGTCGATGTTCATATTAAAATTGATTAGGAATACGATAAAAATAAATAGATTATATTATTATTATAGATAGATTATATATATATATATATAATAGATCATGCCCTACAAAATGGTTTTATTGTTGTCCGGAAAGACTTGTTTGAAATAGAAATCAATAATACAATTCAAAGTGTCTTTGGGGAAGCAATGTCAAAAATAAGAGGTAAAATTATGTCACTTTTGAAAGCTTGGTTTACACTCCTGTCTAGTAGGTGGCGGCATTTACATTTTAATAGAAGCCAACAACCTTTAAATCCAAGAAGAAGAAACATGATTGTGCGTCATTTCCTGTACTCAGTAACCGCCTTCTGTGTGTAAACCGCGATTTTTTAAAAACATAGCATCTGTTTTTGTAGTGAACTTTAATCTAAACGGGTTTTTTTCCCTTCACATCAAAAAACGTGAGTAATTAATTTAAGACTAGACAAAGCCGTTCATACAGCTGTAATTCGTGGCTTAGCAAAGGTAAATAATTTACTGCTAAAGTAAATGATGGTTCCATGCTAATGCTAAAACTTCTGTCGATAGTTGTACAATTTAGCGAAGCATTAACGCCAAATAAATTGCGTCTTTACGACGGATGGACCACATTTTTCGATATCGATCGGTACTAATACTCTGTCCCTCTCATATCGGTCGAGATACATTTATTGTCTTTAAAACATGACTAGTGATATCGCTAAAAACAGTAATAAACTGTTTTTGCTTTTTGAGCTAAATTAAAAAAAAACTGCACATTGTGCTGTTTTCTTTTTCCATAACACTGCCTGGACCAGAACACCATGACGTCCATCGCAGACCCAAACATGAGTGATAGCTTCACCAGTGCAATGGAGGAGATCCACAATAAACACCTTAAACTGTATGCAGACGTAATTGATAGAACTACAGAGCTAACCCAGTCCCACAGACAGTTTGTGAAGACGGCACATGGTAAGTTGTTTCTGTGTGCTTGTGTCATGAACCAGCCAAGACTTAAAACTGAGGTAGTTCAATATTTTGAATACAAATTCAAATTGATGTGAATTTTAACATTACATCTAGTCAAAACATATTGTGTGCTTAATGATGTTTTGATTAAATTAAACTTACAAGATAAATGTTGCTCCTACAGTGAAAACACAAGTGTATAAAATAATAATAAAAAAAACTTGTGTTATGGCATATAATATGACAAAGAGTGGTCTAAGAAATTATGTGATTTGACTAGAACTGTTCATTTGCATTTGATACTATTGGAACCTATCTACATGCTATTCTTAAATTATCTTTATAGATTCATGCTTGAAGAAATGGAAGGATGATGAGAAGCTTTTTGAGTCAATACAGGAATTCAAAATAGGTAAGGTACGCCAACAGGACAAAAAGCATTACATTTTTACTGTACATAGTTTCTGTGTCCCTCACATTATTTGTATGCATCAGCTTGTCAGAGTATCCACATTCTTATCTGATACTTTTATTGAAACACTTTAAGGAAAAGAAGACATTAGTGAAACTGCAGCCTGACTAAATGCAATTTAGAGTTAACACTAACGTTTAAATTGTCACAATCTTTGTTTCTGCAGACTTGGGAAAAAAAAGTGAGATATTGAAGGAGAAACGGCGTGCCATATCTGAAGTGATGTCTGAGGTTCAGGAGAAGGAGATGTTGAAAAACGACATTATTCAGAAAATTCAAAAACTTACAGAAGAACAAACAAAGAGAAAAGAGTGTAAGATTGTGTTTCCTAATGAAGTTTACAAGGTATCACAGAAGTCAATTTGAAATGTAACATGCAGTGCTTTTTTTGTCATTTTCCTGTTTCAGTAATCGAGTCTCAAAATAAAGCCAACAAAAACAGACTGCGGAATCTCCAGAAAGCAAGGCTAGTGTTTCAGGATCACCTGGGGTTGGAGATACGAACAGTCATCGACAAGACAGAATTGGTCAAAAGTAAGCCAGATTTTATATTAAGTACTTTCGTAATTCTGTTTTGTTTTGTTTTTTGTAAGAGACTGAATCAGGACCACAAAGCTCAAATGTTTATTTATTTTCTTTTGTTTAAAACCTGGGACAATTCAGTCTGACGAGCAATATGTTTGCCTGTCATTTCCTGTTTTTTTTTCTGCCAAAAGCACAACAAAAATTATGGGAATAGAAATAACTTGCAGTAAAAGCAAGCAGTATGTCACAGACTGCCACTTTGTGAAACACAACATTAAAAATGTATCTAATTTGTCTTGGAATGCAACTTTGCTATGAATTGAGTTTTACTTGAAATAAGGAAATAATTCTCATGAAGAGTTAAAACCACTGAGCCTATAGGTCATCTCCTGCAGCAGATTGTAACAAAGGAGCCATTTGACATGCTGTCTCATTTAATTTGTAAAATGTTGTAAATGGTGTAGCTGATCGAAAACTCTAGGCGCATTATTGCGCAAATGTCATGAGTCATCTAGCATTCTTTTTTTTTCCCAAGAAGCCAACATTTGAAAATAGCATTTAAAAGTGGTCTTGAATAATACCTCTCGGTTATGAAAGTCATTCAACTTTTTTAAGGAAGCTTGACTCTGACTTATGAGTCATTTATATATAAATGAGGGATGAATTAGTGTTGGCAACAAAAAACAGACAACTTGGCAAATAGCAAATTTTGAGTTGGACTTTACTTCCTGCCTGTCACAAAACACTCTTTGTTTCTATGTTTTAGTTGAATCAATGAAAAGTACCAAATATTTGACAAATGAACTATTATTGTAGCACCAACAAGTTGATTTATAAGTGCTATTTCTGATAACCTTTCATGCATGTGATAAGTATAGATATATATAGGTGTGTTCCCATACAATGATACAATTTGTGCACTTAACCCATCACATGTGAGGTACATCCAGCTGGAGCTAAGGATTTTTTAAGGTATGTCTTCTTAAAGAAAGATCTTAAAAACTCTAGAAAGCTTAATGAACTATTAATTATATCACTGTAAAATGAAAGAAACTCTGGATCATTGGAAGCAAATTAGAAAGAAATTATGGGTGGTTTGAACTCCATATGACAATATGGGGCTCCTGGAAGAGTTTATCTGAGGTAATTTGAATTTATAAATTGAGTATTTATATTGCGTGCTTACTTTGCAGTAAAAAACACTTGTTTTATAACTTGGACGGATATTCACCAGCAAATCACCAAATTCCCCAGAAGCTTTTACAAATTATTTTACATTAAGTTGTAGCTACTTAGATGTGGTAAAAACTGAAATAAAAAAAGAAATGTATTTTTTCTTTCAATATGCTGCTTTTTATGTGAACACAATGCTACCACAGTTGAGGCTCAGCTCAGTATTTACCTGTTACCATGGTGAAGCACAGAATTAGATCCATAATGATCACTTTTCTTCTCTTTTCTTTTGGCTCCCGGTCAGTGAACATATTCAGACATGACGGGGCTCTGATTAACTGCTGAAAGGAGTTCAGAAAACCTTTCTTTTGAAACGGACCTGTGGTTCTGAGTTCAGCAGTAAACAGGGCTTTTAGAAGTTACAGAATGTGTTTATTTCATCTTTTAAGGTGAAAGGTTGCAGTTTGTCTTCCGAAACATCAACCCTTCTGATCAGAACAATGCTTATGTCATCACGATGGGGATTAAGGAAGACAGATCGTACCAGAGTAAGTCACACAAGTCCATTGCATTATAAAGACAAACACTTTTTGTAAATTTGAGCTTAAAAATTGTAAGCATTTTAAATATGTTCTCTATATATTTATTTTTTTATAAATAGTTGTGTCCAGTGACCCAGTGCTTGACTGTTTGCCAGTCTTGGAAAGCCGACTTCAGGAGACCAATAATTTACCAGCATTCCTGGCAAATGTCAGGAAGGAGTTTATCTCGACGGCACGCTGCTGAGCTTGGACACTTCCTGTACAAACCTGCTGTGATGTTTTCATTATTGACTTAAGGATACAAAGTACAACTGCCTTGTTAGGGTTGACACTGACGTCTTTGAACTTCATGACAGGAGTTTTGTTTTGTTAACATCTTACTTATGATTTTTGTTTTATTCAGACTAAGTTGTGGAATGGATTCACTTTTTTTTTTTTTTTTTTGAAAGAATCATTTAAATTTAAAAGCTTTTCATTTATTGTGTTTTTAGGATTGCTCGTATTGCAAACAATAAAGATCATACACTTTACCAATTCTAGTGTTTAAATGTGTAAAATGTCAAAATTGAGCTTTTCTGTATAAAATGCATTGTAAATATTTTTTTAAAATGTCATTAACATTGTAGATTTTGGCAGTGTTTTGTAAAACAAGCAGAAAAGTTGTCCTAAACCAGGGATCTACAACCTGCAGTTCTGAGGCCACACGTGGCTCTTCAGTCCCTCTGCAGCAGCTCTTTGAAGCTAACTTTAGCAATTTTTTTTGTCAATTTGTTTGAAAATATGTGCTCAATAATACAAAGAGTGAAACGTGTTGATTAGATCATGCTAGTAGCCTGTTTGCCACTTTAATAATCCTATTTCCAGCTTTAAGTGTGATTTTTCTCTCAAATCCATCAGGATAACCTTTAAGAATAGATAATAAATGTGCCTGCATAGTTTAGTTGTAGCTTTTATTAAATTTGGTATAAACTGTAGACAGTATTTTAATTCTAATAATAAATGTTAAAATTCACTAATTATTTTTAGTTTTATAATGTCACCCCCTCTGGCCAAAAAGGCCCCCATTCAACAAACTCAAAGTGGCCCATGGACCACCAGTTGAAAATCACAGCTTGAGCACCTTTTGCAGCTTGGGACATTTTAATGAGCCAAGGAAAAGAAACATCTCTTGATTGTAAAGGTTGCAGACCCCTGTCCTAAACAAACAGTTATCTTTGGATGTTGGCAGATGTTTAATGTTTTGTCCAGTATAGTTCAGTAGAGCCGTGCTGTTTTGTGTTTTTGCTCTTCAGTCTGCTCATTCAAGCATCGGATGACTTGATTTGGTTTATCACTGGTAGTTCTTCAACATAGGATGATGGGAAATGACCTCTCTGCCCATTAATCACGCCAAACCACCAACCATTATCTCCCTTGGTGCAAACATCCAGAAGATCACCTGTGAAACAAGTGACTTCATCAGTTAAAGCATCACTCTTTACTGGAAGGAGCTGCTTTAGATGAACTACTTACCTTCATTTAAAGCCAATTCATCTTCATGTTCAGGTGTGAAATTGTACAGGACCTTGCATTTTCCAACACTGTCCAGCTCCTCTGTTTTATTTGAACATTTACAGGTTTAATTACATGTTGCGTGTCCAGATGTCATTAGAAAAATATGTTTGGATGCTAAATAAATTACCTTGTCTCTTGTCATTTGTGTCAGACAGAGCGTTGTCATTGTTGCTGCCGCTCTCCATCTTTTCCTCTGATGTAGTGGTAGAAGCAGCCGGGTCAGTAGCTGTTGGTTTGGGCTCCACAGATGGTTGTGTTAGACTCAGAACCGGGCCTTTGTAGATGATGGAAGCTCTCAGTGACTGTCGGGATCTGAATGGGGTCCTCCTCAGTTTTACTGGGCGAGTCACTTGAACGACGCTGTGCTCACAGTCCTTAGAGGAAAAAAGGGGGTTTGGTCTACATTATTTTGAATTAGGAAGAAAAAAATAGACAAATGTAATCCTTCATGTGAGTCAAGAAGGGATAAGACTAAAATCAATCACTTGCTTTTTAAACTTTAATATACTGGAGTCCATAAGGGTGTTTCAGTGATTTTTTTTTTATTTTCTGAAGGCTTAGAAACTCTATTGAGCGATACATGCGTACTAAAAACTGGTTGCAACAGATAAAAATATTTTTCAGCATTTCTCACTTTGCTAAAATTCTTGTGAACATTCTGCCCCATTAATTTCCACAAGGATTTCTTTGTTCAGATAAATCCTTAATTATTTCTGAAACAGAATTTGAAAAAAAAAAAAAAATACATCACAGCAGTCAAGTGAAAAAGCCACTTATTTTAAGCCCTTCAAACACAGTTTTTATCTGTCAAACCATGCACAACCAGCTCATTGGGGGGGGTTTGTAACAGTAATTGGAAACCATGCTGTTCTCACTTCAAGTTGAAGTTCTTCAGCTGCAGATGTGATCAAATCATACAACATACAAAAAGAAATCCTGTCCACAGTCTGAACAATGTCTTTACTCACAATAGATCTATGTTTGTACCTTCAATAGGCTTGTACAGATTACAGAAAAAACATTTAAAATGTCAGTGAAAAGTTGCCTGACTGCCTACATTACACAGCACAATGGTCCTAACAAAAAATAGATTTAAAAAGGATCAGTCCAAAAGCAGCTGCTAAATTCAGCAATTACAACAACAGATACATAAAAAATCAAAAGCTGAGAACAGGTGTGGTTGCAATTAATTAATTTCCACAATAGCCTATATTGACTGTTCTGTTATTTTTAAAATAAGGTTTTTATTTCATTACCTGCAGAAAACGCTTTTTTCTCAAGATAATGAGATGATTAATGTGTAAATGAGTTGAGTGAAACTTTTATTGTTTAAAATTATCTCCTTCCTAAGGACAAAAGGCAAAATCTTTGCCTGTTTATTGTGTTAGCAAAATATCTAACAAACTTAATCTCACCACGAGTAACCACTGAATGTATGTACATCTACAACAGATTAATTTGGAGTCAATCAAATTTAATATGACTGCCACAAATACACTCATTGTGACTATTTTGTATCATAAGATCTTACTTCAAAACTCTGCCATGACAGGTATAATTCATCCTTAAAAAAATACTAAGCCTTTAATTTTATTGTAATTTGGAAATGCTTTAGGAGAAAATCATTTTGATGTCATAATAACCAATTTAATTGATAACAAACTTGTTATCTTGAAATTCACAGAAATAAATCATTACTACAAAACAGTTTTTATTAGAAGATAACTATTTTCTACGGAAGCCGAGAGTGTCCGTTTTCTGCATATAATTATTTTCTATAGTTTCCTAGTAATAATGACATATGTCACTATCACGAAATAACAAGGAGCATTTTCTCGAGCTAAGTTAATTTCCTGATGGTTTTCCTCTTGTGCATCTTCAGTAACCATGGAGACGGCCTGGTCCCCTCAGCTGGTCATTGATGCAGTTGACTATTTACCGTTATTTAATAGGCAAATCCCATTGAGATTACAGATCTCTTTTGCAAGGGCGGCCTGGACCTGAAGGCAACCTAATGTACATCATTTTGTGCCATTTTTGTATTATTACAGGTTATTACAGTGATTTGTTTGTCTTGTACAGATAACTTTCATATCAGCTCTCGTCTTTTAAGGAGACGGCTGGTCTGACTGCAGTTTAGCAGACGTTTACACAGTGATTCTGCTGAAATAATAAACTTGATAGGTGACCAGCTGAGGGGATCGGGCCGTCTCCATGGTTACTGAATGATGCACAAGAAACCATAACTTGTTATCTCGAGAAAACAGAAAAATATATGCGGAAAGCAGCTGCTCTCGGCTTCCGCAATTTTCAAGATAATGGCCAGAAATTTATATATATATATAAAAAAAAAAATTCCCTTCTCACCCACCGCGGGTGATCTTCTCTCTGAGCTCGGGTCCTCTACCAGAGGCCTGGGAGCTTGAGGGTTCTGCGCAGTATCTTGGCTGTGCCTAG
>JARVJO010000061.1:12523339-12551220 GCA_031762555.1 Cynodonichthys magdalenae | reverse complement strand
ACATATATGTGTGTGTGTGCTTGTTATTGAAGATTAACAGAAACTGAGTGAGCTTAATGGTTTTGTCAATACCAAAAAATATAATTATCATATATGCCAATTAAAACTCCTACACAATACATAAACATTCCAGTAGGAAGGTAATTTCTTTCCATAAATCTTACCTTATCTTTCCATTTAAATATGCTGCCACTAAATTGTTGAAATGGCTTGATCTTCCCTTCACATTCAGAGAGCGATGAGGAGAGTTTATACTGAGTGGCCTCGAGAAGGTCCAGCTTTAGAGTGCACTATAGGTAACACAATAACATTAGAGAATACATGAGAAAATCTAATTCATCACCAATATAAAGCTTCCATCTCTCAGCCAACCACTTTATGTTCATGCTGTACATTGTTTACCTCATCGTGTAGCTCCTCTGTGTCTTCCAGGTTCTTCTGGTTTGAAAAAGACGGATTTTCAGAGTAGGTTTTCATTAGTTTTTCTATTCCTGTAACAACACTCAAACATTAGTATGAAAAAATGGACATTGTTACTTGAGGATGTGATGATTTTTTTTAAAGAAACTTGCCTTGATGGTCTTTTTTGGTTTTGATGATGCTGTCTTCAAGACGCTTGAGTTTGAGCTTCATTGCGTCTCTTCTTCTGTCTTTGCTCATCAGTGATTTGTTGTCTTCTTCCTAAAAGTACATAAAAATGAGGGGAATGAGTGAAAAAACACACCAGTGTCTATATGGCTTAATGTAAAACAAACCAGTGATAGTGTGTTAAATTTTGAAAATGGCATTAAAATTACTACAATATTTACATCAACAACTCCATTTCTGAAGAAGTTGGTTCTGTGTAACTTTATGTATCTGAACTAAAGGTTGTAAAAAATAGAGGTAGGAAAAAAAACAACCAGGAGAGAGAATTTTTTCAAGTTAATAGCTATGGGTCAGAAGTACTGGTTATAAAATGAGCATTTTGGAGAGGCTGAACTTTTTCCAAACTTTTTTGGTATTTAGGTTGAATATCCTGCAGTGATAAGAAGATTTGGCTTTGAAGGAATGAGCTCCTTTTAAAATATAACCCACTTTCAGAACAAGAGAAAGAAAAGAGACTCACAAAGTAATCAGTCATCAAAAACTCTACTGTGTTATCTTCAGCTGCAGCCCTGTTTTCATCCACCAGGGTTTGTATGTCTTTTTCCATATCCACCCTTTGGACTAACTGCTCAATCTGTTTTTGGCCCTAGAAGAAGCAAAAGCAACCACAGGTTAGAATTTGTTTTAGAGCATCACTGTGTTCTGCGTGAGGAGAATGGATGAATGAAAGGAAGGCTCTCTTACATGTTTTAGGGCTTGGCCAAAGCTGGACATATGGAGGTTGTATCTGCTCAAAGTATCACAAAGAACTTCAAGTCGCTGTTTTTCCAGCTCCTGTATGATCTGAAGAAGCATAAAAATGTCACCTTCATTGTTAAAACATTCAAAATCTAAAATAAAAGCCATCATATGTTTACAAAATGCATTGAGAGCTGGCATGTTCGACTCATAAGTCTGATATGTTCCTGTACAAGCAACACTTTAAAGGGAGGATATGTGCAAAATCAACTTTTTTGAGCTTTATATCATGTTATATCATTCCCTCATCAAAAACATACCCAGAATGTTACTTTGACTCATTCATACATATTTAAGAAATAATTTAATCTCCTGTGATAACCATTTGGAGGTGCCTAAACGCTAGCTGGTACAAAGCTCCTCCCTGGAGCTCAGTCTGCAGCCGAGCTCCTGCCCCACAGAGCCCCCCTCCCCCAAAGCATTGTTGCTTTGTTGACGTGCTGAGGTGGGAGTGTTGGAAATGGTAGAAATTTCTTAATGAAACAGAGGCAAATTTCAAGGCTTTTTATAGGCTACGATCCAAAGTCACATTTATTTTTGATATATACTGTATATATAGACAATTTCCATAACAACTTAAGGTGACATACTGTAGTTACTTCACTGTGGTATAGAACAGAACTATGTGCCTGGAAAATATATAATACCCCCCCCCACCCCACCCCCCCCACACACACACACTTTTTTTCACTGTAAATCAGCCCACAAACTGGGCTGAATGTGAATCTGATGCTCATATATCTATAAGAAGAGACATTATATTTCTCTCACTGCTTGATGCAGTGTCTCTGAGGCAACAAGTTTTGTTCAGCCACAAAAAATCCACTTTCGATTAGAAAGCCAGCTGAATGATTGCAAAAGTAAAACATTTTTCTCTACCTGATAGCAGTTTTTCAATGTGTTTTCCCACTTGAGCCTCATCTGATGACCCTCCATGTTGATGTTGAAATACTCCTCATCCACCCGTGCCTGCTGCTCTGCTGACTTGGTCAACCTGTTCAACATCTGGAGGCAAGAACAGGAAAAAAGCAATCTTTTGGTGACAGGACTCTCTTTGAGAACATTAACCCTTTACTGAAGAGCAGCCTTCAAAGGATACCGCTCCTAAACTGGGACACAGCTCATGTATTAGACGATAAAAATAATTTGACACTGATGTTTTGTACCTTTTGCTTTTCTTTTTCAGTACTGATGGGCTTGTTGTTTCCAACATAGTTGAAAAGTGCCTCGTGTTCTCTCGTTAGCCCAGACAGTTTCTTTTTTAACTAAAGCAAAAGATATCACACAGCATGTTCTCAGTGGAACAAACAAATTTTTTGAACAGTGACCAAACTGTATCATTTTTATCTTTGCATATTACTAACTAAATTTAGTTTTTACTTTCAGTTAAAAGCATGTTTCTTACCTTAAGCTGCTCATTCCAGTTGGCAGTGAAGCGTTTTCCGTGTCTTTCAATGGCACTGTCAAGCTAACAAAACATAGAACATTCAAAAAATCTTATTACAGGACAAGAATCTGCCCTAGTTCTGAAAAAGTTTGGACATGTTTAAATGTAAATAAATACAGAATATGATTTGCAAATCTCATAAAACCATTTTAAATTCACAGTGAGTGCATCATAGTAAACATCAAATGCTTTAACTATAAAATTGTCTATTTTTTTATAAAAAAAAATAATTTACCATAGCAACCTATCTCCAAAAAGTGGAGACAGGGGCAACAAGAGGATGTTTCATCCACAAGTGCTGGTTAAAGCTCTATCATGCAAAGATAAAAGCCACTCAGAAATGCTCTTTTTTTGTCTGGGTCTAATAAGTGTATTTAGGATGGACTGAGGACAAGTGAAAATTGCTTTGCTGTCAGACAAAACAAAATTTTTTTGGTTGCCATGGTTCTCTATAGTAAAGAGGAGAGAGATCGTCTGGCATGCCATCAGCACACAGTTGAAAAGTCATATAAAGACACCATCAATGCAGAAAAGTATATAGAGGTTTTAGAACAACATATATCTTCATTTGCAATTTAATTTTTAGGGAAGGTCTTGCATATTTCAGCAAGACAACACTAAACCACAGACTGCATCCTTTATATTACAACTGCATGAGAGTCCAGGTGCTGAACTGGCCTGCATGACATCCGGACCTCTCAACAAATGAAAACCTTTGACGCAACGTCAAATAAAAATCCTTCATCAACCATATTCGAATACTTCAGCAGCTGGTCTCTTCTGTTCCTTTACATTTACAGACTGTTGTTAAAAGAACAGGAGATGTTTCACTGTGTTAAACAATGTCATCCTCACTTTAAATGATGGCTGCCATAATATTCTAAATTACTGTATTTTTTTTCCTGAAAATGATCCAAATGATTAAAAATTGTATATGTTTACTATGTTTTATTGTGAACAAAATATGGGTTTGGAGATTTGCACATCATTGCATTCTGTTTTTGTTTCTATTTTTCACAATGTCCCACCAGATTTATTCAAATACAGCTAAATGTGCAGAGAAACATTAAACATACTGGCCTCTTCCTTCTGTTGTGCTCTTCTAAGACTTGTCGTATTTCTAGAATGGCCTCTTGGTTAAACGCATTTCCTAACGATCTGAAATGGGATCATTATTTATATTTCAACTTCATTACTTCTCAACATTTAATGTACACACAGGTTTCTGTTATGAGGTGAGATGGGGCTGAAAATTACCTGTGGGCATCGGCTCTGGAGTACATCTCGTCTGACACATGACACCAGGCCCTGTAGCTGGAACTGAGGGGGGAGCCAGCATGAAAAGGTTAAAGCTTTGGGCTCATTAGCCTGACACCTGCTTGCGTTTTGATCACATCTACATAACTCGCTGGGCTCATTCTATTTCCCATAACACCTTTATTGCTGTGCACCACGTGGCACTCTGCCCTCGGAGGAGAGGTCATGTTAAATACAAAACACAGAGGAGGCAGCGCTAATTAAAAATTCAACACAGTGTCTTGCTTACTTTCTTGACATTCCTTGACAGGCTCTGATCAGTTTGCCTGCCAGCTTCTGAAGGCCTTTGGAGTACGAGTGTTCCAGCTCAGCTCTAAAACCGGCGAGGATTGGCATTAAAAACAACAATAATTGATTTAGCAAAATAAGCTCTGCGGTCAGTTTAAATATTCTCAAAATCTAAAGTTAAACAAAACCTACCTTTGCTGGAAAACTGTAAGTAGTTCTTTAAAGAAGAAGTCTCCATTTTTGGAGTATTGTTTTACATTTTGATAGAGCTGGTTGTACTGAAAGATAAATCACTGAAGTTAAGACATTAGGAAATGAAACAACTTTATTCCAATCATTAATAAGTTCTCACTAACTCACACTTCAATTTTATGTTTTACTGCGGTATATTTTAAACTAAACATTGATTGAATATATATATTTTGTATTTTAGAAAGAGATACTCACAGAGCAGGTGCTGCCTGGTTCCTTCATCTTAAGACCTTGGCTGTTTATTGACTTTGAACCTGGAACTTTGACCGGTCTCCTCCCAAAGTCTCTCATGCGGAAATCACCTGAGCTCTTGTTGGCGGGCAATACAAAGGAAAATTCCACTAACAGGGAAAACAAACCCACCTTCAAAAGTAAACTGATGGTGGATGGCAGGTCAGTTTACAACAGAAACAATGGGTGGACCCAAAAAATTATCTTTAGGGCCGGTTCTAGCCAATTTGTCACCCTAGGCAAGATCTTGCCAATTATTCACATAAAACATTAAATAGTTTTCTCTTTGATATTATTTTTCTATGTTTAGAAACCAGGTTTTCCAATTAAAATAGTTAACAAAATAAGAAAACTCATCTCGGTAAGATCTGCTCAGAACTTTGCATTTTCCAGTCATTTGAAGGTTATTTTAATAAAATCTGTGTTTTATAAAGGTAGAACACTGAAACCCAGACTTTAAACTGAACTTTGTCTGAGATCATAACTCTGCTATTATCCATATTTTATTTTACACACTAAGCACCAGTAGTTAGTCTTAACAACATTATATGATACTTTTATTACAAAATATCCTCTGCACCATATAACACATCATGTAGTAACAAAGCAGATGATAAACCCACAGAAAAAACTACCTCCATAAACCTGAATAACCAGTGATTATTCTACAGAATAAATCACCTATTCTTTTATAAAAGTTATGAAAAAATTGTTTTGCATTCCATTTGTGGTGCACCCTAAATGGACAGCACCCTTAGCATTTGCCTAAACTGCCTATGCCACGAGCTGGCCCTGCTTTTTATGTATTCAGTCAAAAATCAAAACTAAATATCTTTGTGTTAAAACAGAAGCAACTGTAGGTTGCTTTTTAATCCATGTTTTTTCACAAGAATATGAAAAACTAATTTGTAAATGTAAAAGTGACCGACATATACCTATTTTGTGTTTTTTTATGGTCAGTTGACCGTGGTGACCATCAAAATAATCGTATCCTAGATAAATGTTTTATGAAAGTCTCTACCCAGTGGTTCATATTGATAAATTTTGCTAAAAGAAACAATTGACTCCAAATAATGATGTTAAAATCTTGAGCGATTTGTAAGTGCTTCAAAATACGTGTCGTGAATGACGTTCAGCTACCACCACACCAAATCTTAGTTTATTATCTGTAAAACTGACTGAACTATAAGCATTTTTGTCCAGAGGTTCATGAGATTTTTTGTTCAGACACACATATATTGTACACACCCACACACAGACAAAAACATTATCACAAATACAACGCACACAAACAAATTTGCTGTCATTTTTTTAATTGAAGTATCCAAACCCATATCTACCTCATTAGAGGACAAATTGACTTTAATTTAATGATCACCAGAAATGTATCAGAATACCAAACAAAATGATTCAATAAGGAATACAGCATCTAGCCATATCTGATGCACACACACACACACACACACACACACTACTATTATTGACATCTCATACAGTTTGAGTGGAGATGGTTTGTATTTTAAGATGTGTGTAAACGTCACATTAACATCCATTTGTGAGTGACACCAATCTCACTGTTTTGGCAGATCTTTGGGTGGTGATGCAAAAAAAGTGAATCCAGGTCTTCAGCATTTTGCTAATACACAATATACAATGCTTTATGGGAAAACAAACAAACAAAAAAAACAGCTGTGTTGTTTAAAATTATGACACTGACATGAAAGACGAAGAGTCGTCTGGCTACAGTCTGTAAACATATCCGTACAAATTAAAACATTTTAAAAAGAAAACAGAAGAGAAAACACGGCCCGCAGGATGCCGAGCTGTAGGTTCATGAAGCATGCGTAAATTATACCCAAATGTTATTTATTGGCTAAACAGTGGGTCATACTGATAGGATTATACCAATTTTTTGATGAGTGTTTGATGCAAATATTTATAGACTGTGCAACAAAATTTGTAGAAAGAACCAGAGATAAAACTGCGTTCCCATAAATCTATCAAGAACTTGCAGACGATGAGGGGATGTTGTTCATGTCGTCACAATACACTTAAATTCACACATGTACACACACGCACACACACTCTCTCTCACACACACTGATGAACGGATAGTGTCTGTGGCACGGCTCCATTTGAGCAGCATCAGTCAGTGTTCGTCGAGATACGGAGCTCCCATCAGGTAGCCGTTGGTCCCGTTTTTGTTGGTTCCGTTGGTGGCGCTGCTGTGGTGCTTCTGATTGGGCGAGGGCCTTTCGTCCTCGTCGGAGCTGCACTCAATGTCACTGCGGTCGTCTTTAGACACCTGCAGAAATAAAACCATTGTTTGGAGATTTCACTTTAATTATTTGTTGATATTTTTTTTTATTTACTTTTATTTCAAGTGTAATTTGCAACATTAAAATCTCTTGAGTTCTGCCTGTTAAAACCAGGCAAAAAATTACTAAAACATAAAATATTTGTTTTCATGTCTTCAGAATTTATTGATTGCTTTTTGAATCGGGTTAAGTTTATTAGTTATAAATGTACATCTGATATTAACTTTGAGAGTTTCATTAAAATCCATTTATTGATTCATGAGATATTTTGTTATCAGACAAACATACAGACACTTTCTTTAATGTTAGTAGGCAAAAAATAAGTGTAACAAAACACGGAGAAATCACAAGGCTTACTAGATTAAATATAAGAACGTAAATTCTAAAATAAAAAATTACTTTTGTTAGGGTTCAAATTTAATGTTGCAAAGCAATTAGACTTTAATTAAATTGGTGAGTTGACAGTAAAAAGTTACATAAGCAAGATTAAGTGTCCTAAATTAACTTGTTTCATCACATCTGCTAAAACATTATCTGACATTTTGTCCACCTGTGCTTTTTCCAAAAGCTCTCTGGAATTCTGGAGAGTCTCTTAGGTCCAGGTGTATAACAGACAAAAATATTTGGAATAACTTAATTACTGAACATGAATGTCGACAACTAGCAACCACAAAACAACTCCCATATAATCCAATTACAGAGAATATACTGGTGTTGATT
This sequence comes from Cynodonichthys magdalenae, assembly GCA_031762555.1. Lineage (NCBI taxonomy): Eukaryota > Metazoa > Chordata > Actinopteri > Cyprinodontiformes > Rivulidae > Cynodonichthys > Cynodonichthys magdalenae. The sequence continues at coordinate 12,543,321 of JARVJO010000061.1, read as the reverse complement.
TAATCTTAAATACTAAAAGTGCAAATTATTAAAGAGTGCAGACAGGTTGGAGATATGAGGTAAAACTGAATGTATTAAATAAACCTGACTTCTTTCTTTCACTCTTGTAAAACTACTTACATGTAAAGGATTCCATTTCCCCACCTTGAAGTTTGCAGGTTGTCAAAGAAAAGAAAGAGAACATTTGTCATTCTCAACACAACAATGCAGCTCTGCATTAAACAGACAACACAAATTCCATGAAAGATAAAATAAATAATAAATATAAAGCTTTTGCTTCAAGTCAAGTGAAAACGGGGTTATTTTAGAACACGTTGCATTGGCTGTGCAGTGAAACAACAGGTAGAAATGGAGAATGTGGTGACTCACCTTTCCTTTGGAGATGGCTCTGCAAGCAGTCTTCATTATGAGGTAGGACCAGAACGAGTGCAGAAGCTGCAGCAGGAGGAGAAGAAGGTTGAAGACCCACCAGGATGGGTAGGGCCCAACGATTTCCCAACTTTCAAACAAAGTGGTATTTAAAATCCTGCCACAGAAACCAGGAGAGAAGGCAATTATTAACACATAAGTTTATTTAAAACACACACAAAAAAAGAAGGTGCTTTGATCTGTAATAAAAAAAAATGTGGTTTAATAAGAAATAAAAGTGACAGGCTGTAAATCCAGCTTGCACACTTTAATTGTAAAAAGTTTGAACCTTTATTATTTAGTTTGCAATAACAAAAAACAGCAATAAATTGTTTCTATTTCAGCATATTTCTATTATTGTTTTCATATGCTCTTAGCCAGCTTAATGATTTTAGCCACTAATTTGCTAATTTTAGCTTTTAGCTCCAGTTCTACTAGGTGTACCTTTTCGCTACGATTTTGCTTATTTTAGCTTTTAGCAAAACCTTTGGCAGCTTTTAGCCTCTGTTTTTGCTGATTTAAGGATTTAGGGGATTGCTTTTATTGATTTTATCTTTTGTTCTGCTTGTTTTAAATTTAACAATTTAATCAACAATTTTCAGCAGTCGTTCACCATTTACTGCAGCATTTGAAGAAATGCGGTTGTAATTTTAACTGTATAACTGGAATGCAAAAAAATAAAAATGAAATTAAAATATTAATGGAGATTGGAGAGGAAATCATCTTTTTGTCTCGAGAAAAGAGAACTTTTTAACAATTCTTGGTAAATGAATCTCTGCCAAAACAGCTGTTTTTAAGCCATCCTGCTGATATTGAGCCATAGCAACAGCTTTCGTGTTCCCACTTTTACAAACATGTGGTGGAGGTTGACTTTATCATGCTAAGTGAAAAGCAGATGTCTAAAGGCTGTAGGCTGAAATAATTAAAATTGCTGTGTGCTGAGAAACATATCTTGAAAAACTTTCATTCCTGCAAATATTTCTTAACAAACATAAAAGCACATTTTCACAACAGCCTTTTTGGAAGGATTAATAACTGAAAATGTCCAAAGAAAAAGCAGAAAAATAGCCACTGCCTGATTCAGAATCTAAACAAAGTCTCTGTTCACCATAAAAGCTGCTGCTGATGGTGCAGGCTACATGTGCACGCTTTCAAGGACTAAAACTGGAATTTCATCCGTTGTTCAAATATCAATCTGAGTGGCCAATTAGAATAAAACAATTGCCCCTAATTTCTGAACTGATCATGGATTGATCTCAGGAAAAACTACTGAACATATTCAAGATGTATAAATAAAAAAACAACAAAAACACAAATTAATAAAGTCTCTTCATAAAAACAAACATGAGCACCATTTTCAGTACAGTGGTAGACCATAACCACAACGATTTGCTTTTCATAAGCTGAATTGTTTGGCTTTCTTTGAGGGGTTAAAGCTGTTGTATCCATAGTAACTATTACTTGGCAACAAAATTTGCAGAGATCTGTCTAAGCTGCAAACTATTGTGGAGAAGAAAGAAAAAGAAACGAAAGACAAAAAAGCACTTAGAGCTTGACGGCTCTGACGCATTTTCAGACATGAGCTGCTGAAAATGTGCTGAGAAACACATGCAGGCGTGTGCTGAGCAGGATTTTGAACTCGCTGCGATGTATGCAAACGCAAGAACTGCAGGGACGTCACACACTTACCAGATGGGGTAAACTCCCAGCCTGGAACTTATGAAGAGAATTGCAAACATTGCAAACAGGAGGTTGCACAGTATCTGACACTTGGCGTAGTTGGCCATCTTGGCAGCCTGGGTTTAAAAAAAATAAAAACAGCAATGATTTTTTTAACAATGACACAAGGGATCTAGAAAATATTAGTTGCAGACTGAACATATGTGGCTCTATCTCTGTGACATGTCTGTGTGCAAAGATAAATCTCAAGGTTTGAACAGTAATTAAAATATATGTCCTGCGGGTGGTGTGGAAGAAGCAAAACATTGGTCAATCGCAGCTCAAGGAGAAGACAAAGATGAGAATCTGACAGAAAAGAAAGAAAAGTAGAGAGAATTTATGCCGAGCGAGGATAATGAGAGTAGTTGAATAAATCTGCACCAGGTGTTTCACAAGAGCAGGAAGTGAGACAAACTAGGGAGATTTAGAGGGACTACAGTAGAAGTCAACTGATTAAAAGGCTGATTTGTTTGTTTTTGGCTCATAAAAGTTACACACTAACATTCAGTACAGTCTACTAGATTTTGGAAATAAATGAAAAGAAATTGCTTGTAATGTAATCCTGAAGCAATGCTTTGGTTGGTTTATTTTTAAAATAAAAAAAAAAACACTATGAATGCTGTTCCAAGCAAAACGTTGTAAAAACATTTACAACTTATCAAATTCAATAAACAAGGAAAGCTAAAAATTAAGATATTACCATTTTTACTGGTAAATATGTACAACACCATTCTTTCTAAAATGATAATATTCAAACTAGTTTCCTGTTGTTGGCGTACTAAAAAAGCACTTCAGCCAGTAAAGGCTGCAATGTCAAATGTAACAAGACTGAGCTGCTCTCAAATATGCCAACAATTAATTTGCTTAGGTATAGTTGAGGCCTATAGTTAAAAAAATACAAAGCCAAATATATATATATTTTTGTGAGAGACAGTCACCATGTATTTCCACCTATTTTTCTCTTGCATATTTCTTCAGTCCTCTTCTCCGTACTTTTAACAGTATAAATACCAGCGAGCCACTACCATTATCACTCGGATAATATATGCTAAAAGAGAAATTGCACTAACAAAGGCACTTTGTGTCGTGGACTGCACCTCTTGCACAAGAAAGCAAACCCAATGTGCAGAAGATAAACAAAGACTACCTTTCAATTAAGACAGGCAGGGGTGGGGGTGGGGCGTTAACTGTGAACGCTCAGCCCACACACGCTCGCTTTCAGAAGCACATCCATCCGTCTGCAGCTCTTAATTGCCTTTGCCAGCCCCTTACCTCTATCAGCACATCGGCTGCGTCGTGTAGACACATGACCAGAGTTCCCACTCGTGCCATGTTGTTCACGTAGGAAAATATGATGAGAGAGATGGTGGCCACGTGGTGCAAGAACATGATCAGAAAATCCTGGGGACACAGTGGCCAAGAGGAAATTGATGAGCTACAGAAACTGTTTAAAAAAATCACAAAGGATTAAATAAAAAATACAAGTACAATTGTTCTCTGTGGATAAATGGGAAATGTAAAACTGAGGATGGTGTAAAAAGTTTATAAAAATAGTTTAAAATTGGCAGCAAGCTAGTTGTTAGCTTGTCAATCAGGCCAGAGTGAAACTCTATTCAAATAAGGACATTTAAAGCAGGGATATAATGAATTCTCCAGGTACATAGTTCAATTCTATACCACAATCAAGTAACTATGTTACCTTCAGTTGATATGAAATTGATTTTGCATCATAACCTATCTAACCTTGAAACTGGAAGAACCTCACACTGTTTGCAACACTCCCAATTCAGCACGTCTTTACAATGCTTCGTGAGAGAAGTGGTTTTTGGAGCGAGAGCTCAGCTGCAAACTGAACTCCAGGGAGGAGCTTTGTACAAATAGGCAGTGCTTTGCGGCAAGCGTCAAGGCAGCTCCACATGACTACCACAGGAGATTCAGACCCAACATTCTGAGTTTTTGATCAGGGAATGACATTATAAGTCAAAAATGTTGTTAAGTCAAAAAATGTATTTTGCATAATATCCCCCTTTAAAGAGCCATCTAAACAGGTAAGATAACAATTCATAACTTTCTTCACAGAATCCCTTTAAACAATTTGAAATTGCAGATGTTTCTTGTTAGAATAAATCAAAAAGAAAAACAATAATCAAACTCACTAAAAACAATCACTAAGTAACTAATTGAAGTACATAACAATTAGGCTGTAGTTCCATTGTGGTTAAGGGTTTTGGATAGCTTTGCGCTGAGCTCCAAATGCAAGAAAGAAATGGAGTGTGAAACGAGTAAGCATTCCTCTAGTAAATCTTTAGCTACTGAGATGTTTCAGCATGGCAGCTCAAAGCACTAAGAACCAGTCCAACACGGCGACTGCGAGTGAATGGGATGGAGGACGGGACGGAAGCTTGGTGGCACAGAGTGAAAAACAAGGCAAGAGTGTGCAGGGAGGAACATACTGGAACTGGCAGGGGATGACAGAGGACCTCCTCAGTGTAGTGCTGTGCATGAAAAAAACTGAAAGGAGAAACAAGACAAAACAAAAAAACAGACAACATGCCAACAGTCAACAGAGAGATGAGAGTGAAGGCGTACAGCATGGCATTGTGTGTGAGTGTGTGTGGTGGGAAGGATGAAGCTGGGGGTGGACCAGCGGCAGCAGTGAAAGTATGAATGCAAGGCATGCAAAGGTTGAACCAAAACATGGTTTGCAATGAAAACCAAAGGTGATATGATATGGTTCATTAAAGAAGTTTGTACTGAATCTGACAAAATTAGACCTCTTGAAAGTTGCTAAATGTACAACATAAATAATCTGTGGAGCGCAAAGGATTTAAAGCTCTTTTTTTAAAATATAAAATAAAGTACTTAAAGTTAGGGATGCTACATTTATCCCTAATTTACTCTAGATGCGGTTCCGCTCTGCTGCAGTGCACAGTTTGCAACCGTTTGTTTGCACCCCAATTTATACTGCGTCCGCTCCGGTGACAAACACAGAGGAATTCCAAAAAGCGTGTGCAGGGAATGAAAGATTACATGATAAATCCAGTGGCAGAGAAAGTAGAGGTCTAGTTTAATTAAATTTTGCTGAGCTGACTTTAGGGGCCCTGTGATGTGCACTTTTTGGAACTTAGGCATCATTACAAAAATGCTTAATCTCTGCTTCTTCAGATGCACCTATTTCTGAGAGTAAAAAATGTGTCTGAAGTAACCGTTTGATTAATCAGCTAATCTAAAGCTAAGAAATTATGTTTTGTTTTTCTGGGTGGAAATGACAAAACAGTAGTCTGAGATACTTTATCTCAAACAGCTGCACTTTCTCTGGCTCTGTTTTCAGCATTTCGGAAATTTATCACAGAGACACAAAATATGACAATAAAATACATTCTAACAGATCCAAAACTTACTGAGTAGATGAGTGAATGAAAATATAACACTTTTATAAGGCCTGAATGGGATTTTTGATTTTTCTGAATAAAACTTCTAGATCAAACACACTAAACCTGGGAAAACATGATAAAACAGTTTTTTTTAAAGGATTCTTCTTACAATAATTTAAATATGTAACTGTAATAAATGGACTTACCTTCCTCCTGATGTCTGTGAACCGAGAAAAGAGTAACGACAGGTAGAAAGACAGCTCCAATAGATAATAATAATGGATGTCCACAGTCAGTGGCTGCACACGCACAAATACACACAAAGTAACGTTTGAAAATACGTCATTAACAATCTGTGGTAATGTTATATTTAAAGCATAATGCAAACTTTTACCTGGTAAGGGTAGTTGTACCAGCACTCTTTAGTGTTCCACAACCATGGCGTCTGCAGACCATTAACAGTTCAATAATATTAATACATTTAATCTTGATTAAAGGTATATTTAATATTTAAGATATCACAAAATAAATGTGAGACATTCTTTTGATTCAGTGTCCTGTTAGAGAAATAAACTAAACCAAGCAGGTGTTTTCTTGCATTCGATCCTGAGTGAAATGTGTTCAAATCAAACTGTGAGCCATCACTTTGCCCAAGCTTCCACCTGCTGTACTTTTCTAGACCTGATCTATTAATAAACCCCACAGAAGCTGGAGGCCGACGCCTGCAGAAGCAGCCACCACTGAGTGAACTATTTTCACAAAGTGCTTTGTCATGCGACTTGTGTCTCTGAGACATTTTTTTCCCTCCTAGCTGCTGTAGATGTCGTTTTTCTAAGCACTTTCATGAATATATGCATGACTATGTGAAACTTTCTAAACCATTTTTTTTTTTACTTTGCTTAACCGACTTATTTTAAATTTCTCCGATTGTTGTTTCTCCTCAGCAGCCTCGGCACCGGCTGGGATCTCCAACGTTCAAAGGAGAGCCAGCAGTTTTACTGGGTGTACCGGGATGCTCTGATCATCCTTGTCTCCTAAATCTAACCGGACACAGTGCAGCGCTGCAGGGAGATTTTTACAAGATTTACTAGATTTTAATATTTTTACTAAAATCTGAAAACTGGTGCAACATTTACAACAAGTATAATGTGCAACAGTACAAAGATGCTTGGAGGAATGCACATTGTCTGCTGCCTTGCATGCCAAAATCTTATAAATCTTGCATAATTTGCTCAAAATATGACTCTCAGCTAATCCCACAACAAATTTTAGCTCAATATCTGTAAAACTGAAAGTTGTAGCCTATTTTGTGTATGCTAAAATTAATTAACTGTGGGGGTCATCTTGAATCAGAATCAATCCTTAAGCTAATCAGTTGTGGAATCCAGTGATCTGTTCCTCAGAGTTTTATTAAAACATGTCCAATGGTTCATGAGATATTTTGCTAACAGACAGACAAATAAACACACACACATTGACATGGATCTCTCTACAATATGTCCTTATCAAACAGATAAAACTTAGTAGATGCCAAACAAAACTCACCTTTTTAAGGAAACGCACTCCGTAAGTAAATATGTACAAGTAGAATGTAAATCTCCACCTGTAAAAGAAAAAAGAAAAAAAAGTATAAATCTTGCTAGTTTTCCATTCTCACCAATATTAGGGGGAAACGTTTGCAAAATTTTGTTTCGGGGCCACAACCTTTAAAAATTTGCAAATAAATGTATTTGGTTCTGAGAAGCCTTGAGAGCGTTCTCAGTTTTTTAAAATGTTTCTAAATGATGGAGTTTCTAAATGTTTTAGCATTGGAACATTTTTTCTGTTCTTCTGTTGAATGTTTTTTAAATGAGCAATTTATAAAGAGTGATTTTGGATTTTGAATCTGAATCAAGACTACGAACATGTATTATAAAACATTCTGTCCAGCACATGTGAGTGACATCCACGTTCTTTTCCTAATTCTCCAGTAAAGGGTCAACATTGAGATATCACCACTTCCTTACAGTTTTCTCCGTTCTCGGTCTTTACAGCTCTGCGTTTTAAATAATCCTGCATATAATTTGCAGTAACCATTGTAACAGGATGATGTGATCAGACGAGAAAGCGCTTTAGCTGACAGGGCTGTGATCAAAGACCTGCTGATGAGGAAGTTGTGCAGTAGACTGCTCATTGAGTCAGTGAGAAGAGAAGGAGAAGTTGAGGCTGTCACATTTTTTTTTTTTGCAAAATTCAAAACAAAATCTTGATTTCTGTCACATGGAAGAAAACATCCACTGACATCTGTGACAGGAGCTCCAAAACCTGCCATGTGAATTCAGCTTTCTCATGCTTTAAAGGTTCAAACGCACACTTTGACATCTCTAGCCCTGAAAACCCAACATGGCATAAAGTCTCAAAAAGAAATGATGCCATGTCAACTTCCCACTTTGACTCATCTTTTACCTCTCTGTTTGTTCATATGCATCTGTAACTCTTAGAGATATTAGAGAAAAAAATCACCACATGAACATGTAGCCGATGGGAGCCATCATTAGCTTGCTTTCTGTTCTTGATCAAAAGTATCATAAAAGCAAACGAAGTGGACGGGTCCACCTGGCAAACAGTAAAGTCTGTTGCATGGCAACTGACTGATCAAGCCTGCAGGAGATTTTTCAAGTGTTGCTAAATTGCTGCTATGTATATAAATTCACAATGACTCAAAGCTGCTTCTCTGGGATGCTTTTTTCTGAATTCAAGCCCAGATGGTTTGTGTCATAATTAGTTGTACCTTTTTTTGGACAGTTGTTTTATTCAGTAATCTAAAATCTGGTGTCTCTTTGCAACTTGCACTTGAATTAACAGTGTGTAATAGTTAACAGAATGGGATTTATGGGCTTTGACTATAAACAGCCTGCAAACTGTGGTTTACTTAACGGGAGATAAACGAGTTAACACAATGCGCTAAGTGTTGTCTGACATTTCTGACTGGCTAAATGTTTGTAGCAAAGCAGCCAAACATCTCCAAACATGTAGCAAAAATTGGCTTCAGGATATGGAAGAATTTGAGAATCCTGATAATCCCAGCTGTTATTACTGGTGTCTTTCTGCAGAGCTTTTTTTATGAGAATCTACTGGAGGTTAAATCAAATAAATGCCATGGGAGTGACTGAAATTTTAAACACACAACAAAAATAAAAAATAAATAAATGAAACAAAGGGAGTATTACTGCTAGTTTACCTGTCTGCCTTTTAGCAAGAACATGCTAAAAGCACACAGCTCGATGTCATGGAAACTGGTTAGGAGGTAAAACACCAACACAAACAAAAATCTGTGAAGATTTTTCATGAAGCCAAAGATATTTTATTGAGATCTTGTTAGGAGTGGAGATAAACTGTTTTGCAAAGGGGTGGCCATAGGGGTTTTTTCATGGAGGCACATACAAATAAAGAAAAACACTCTGGATTTAAAAGCTCAAGACGGCCACCACAGCTATCTCCAAATGACTTTGATTCAGCTGTTTTAAGAAATAATGAGCTGAAATTTTGTGCGATCTTAGCTAAGAATTATCAAAAAATACACTGAATGCTATAGTCACAACTTATTATTTAGCTATTTTTAGACATACAAAGCTGAAGATTAGTGTAGATGTAGCCAAAAACAATATATAACAAATTCTAAATGCTGATCAAAAATTTTAGATGGCTACCACAGCTAGCTTTAAAAGGCTATAATTCATTTATTTTACAATTGAGATTAAATTTGTCCTGGAGTAGCTAAGAATAATCACACTAATGCTAATTTTTCAAAGGGCTGTAATTCAGCTATTTTTGAACATACACAGCTGAATTTTAATATAGTACAGTAGTATCAGAGAACAACTTTTAAAATGTGAATGCAAATACAAAATCCAAGATTCCCAACCATTTGTGAATTTTTTGGGGGTGGCACCTGAGGTGGTTAATCGGCCACCCCTCCAGCTCCACCCCTGTATCTGGTCTATAAAAAAGTACAACTTTTACTTTAAATCATATTACAGTAGTAAAACAAACAATATCCTTTAAAATCTTTAGACTGAACTCCCTGAACAAAGTTATAACTTTTTTAAAGCATTAAAGCATTACACTGAAATCTAAAAAAAAACTGTTTGTCTTCTTTTGTGCTTATTAAACATATTTAACATCTTTCTTTTTGCTCATGATAATGTCTTTGTTCTCAGTAAAAGCACAGAGGATGGTGGATGGAGAAAAATGAGATCACACAACCGAGACTGTTGACATCAAAGTGTCCACTTAAAAAACGAAGGAATGAAATGCACTGCAACGCCTGTGTTGTCATGCTGGGATTTTTTTCCTTTTATAAAGATTCGAGTATGTCGTAAGAACTGCTTTGCGATGTGATTTTTGCAACAGCAACAAAACTTGAATTTGATTGTTTGACATTTCTGCTGTGAATAAAAGGTGAACTCTGCAACAACAGCTCCATGCTGAGTTTTCATTAATTCACTAGTAAAATTGCTTTCTACGCCCTCTGTTTGCAAAATAAAAAGAACACGCAACAAATCAGACACGACTTAAGAGACAAAGAATCTTATCAGTCTGCAACAACGAGGCCACGGGAGCCTAATTACAGCTCCATCGCTGCTGGAGGGACTGAACCAGCTTCGCTCTAAGACCTGCACCAACAGAGACAGACAACCTGGACAAAGTATTAAGACTACTTGAAATTAAATCCTAGAATTCCTAGAAAGTGTGCATATCACCCACCAGCTTTCATGCCAGTGTTTTTAAATAGTCAAACCTTGTAAATGACGTGCAAGAACTCATGCAATATTATGAGAACATTATCGCCCTTTTGCCTTTGGCAGAGGGTGATAATTATGCTGCAAACAACTTCTTTCAAGTTGACACAAATTCCATAGAATCCAGGTGAATCCGTTTTCTTCCCGTGCAAGAGGAAGCATGTTTGCGTGAGGTTGGAACAGGGGTCCGGCAGTCTAATCAGCTGAACGAGTTCTCCTGAGTGAACAGCAGCCGCGGGCAGATCAGACGATGTGAGGCTCCTCGTGTCTCTGACTGCCAGACTTATTCCACCGGTGTCAGACACGACTCCGCTCTGACAGCAAAACTCACTCCTCAGCCTTTAACATCACGCCGTTAAGTAAGTACAATCTCCCTGATGGCAAACGCTTTGCTGCAGATTAGCCACTTCGCCTTTATGGTTTATTGTGAGTCAGACTGGGACACATTTAACTATATTACCACACAAACGTAACTGTTTTTATGCTGCACGACTGAGATGCCATGAAAGACACACGATTAGTCAAGCAAACCTAAAGGGTTAATAGTTAAAGATCCATGCAGCATCTTTTCATCCACTACTGCCAAGAGCAATCATGTAATTTCTTCTCAGTGTTTTTTAGGAACAATATGAGCAATTTAAGCTCACGCCCAACAAATTTCTGTCACCAATGTTTTGTAATAAATAGGAAAGCATTTTTGGAAACATAACGTTGATAACATATAGCAAAAAATAAAAAATAAAATAGTCACACTGCTGACAGTTTGTCACTGCCTGATCAGTTTGTTGTTTGTTTTTAGCATGTAGCATTTCGCTAGACTGATGACAGAATTGATTTAATTTCAATCTTTCATCACCTGCAATGTTTCATAAAAAAAGCAATGTTTGCAACAGATGTGGATTTTTATTCCAGGAAAAAAAATAAAACGAAGATGAGATAAATTATAACATGATTGTCTAGAAATAGGTCAGTTTAGGTTTGCAAGTTATTAAACAAAGTCCAGGGATTTTTTTTAAAGTTCCCCTTTGATGTTACTTCCTGTTTCACATTTGCTGAGCCAAGTTCAGAAGAAAATATGCCAGTTATGTGACAAAATGGACACAATCATGTGTATTATGCCAAAGATGCTTCCTTTGACTTTTTGTATTTGAAGGCATGTCACAGGCATTTTAACGTCTCCATTTATCTGAGGTTTTTTTTTTTTTCATGAGCTCTCCGTCATCCATAGAACTGACCTTCTGCTCTCATATGGTATGAAAATGATCTTGCAGATAAAGTTATCCATCATTCCTGCTTTTACTATATTTTTCAGTTGTGGTGTTGATGCAAAGCAATCTGCTGCAGCCTATTTAAATAAGCCCTCACACACAACAACAGAAATAGTGAGTTAAAATGAAGCACTAAGGTAAATACCAGCATTAAGCTGATATAATGGTCCATATAATGGATTTTTCTTGGCAGGTGTGATTTGTTTCAGGCTGGTATTCATCACCGGAGCAAAGTGTTTGTAGCTAAATTAGAAATTAAAGATCATCTCACATGCTTTCACAGAATCTGGCGAGAGTGCTCGGCTTCTCCTGGTTGCGCCGCTGCCGGAACCAACGCTGGATGGTGCGCACATCCCAGTCGAGCTGCTTGGACAGGCCTTCCAGTCTCTTCTCGTCTGGATGCTGGCAGGAAAACACACCCCCAAGTTTCAGAGTTATTTTTAGCCGCATAATAAATTATAAAAAGTATGACAAACATGAAGAAAATGCACATCCCACCTTGGTTATAGCAGTGAAAACCTTCTCCAGGATGGCGTTTGGTTGTGCCTTTTGGGGCCCGTTGGCTTGGATTTTTAGACCCATGGCGCATGGTTTTGCAACAAACCTGCAGAAAAACATTTTTTTTAAATAAGGGTTTTCATTTCGACTTAAATTCTTAAATACAACACATTGCAGTTAGTAATGAATGCAGCTAATAGTAACTGAGACTGATCCCTGACATAAAATTTATTTTATTCTTTTTTATTACAAGTTTTGCCATGAACTATCTGAAGTCAACTTTGTATGACTGTTAGCAAAATATCTCATCAACCACTGAGCAGATTTGAATGAAACTTTCAGGAAATAATATCTGGATGTACCTCAACGACTGATTGAATTTTGGAGCCAATCCAATTTAAGATGGCCATCACAGCCAACTGACCTAAGAAAAACACAGTAACGGCTATAATTCAGTCAGTTTTACAGATATTGAGCAAAAATTGAAATAAGTTGTAGCTGAAAATCACTTACTCAAGGGCTTATCATCGTGCTAGATTTGCTTCAAACAGCTTTATTTGTTGGAGTCAAAACTGTTGGTCTGTTAGCAAAATATCTCATGAACCAATGCATGAATTTTGATCAAACTTTCAGAAATTAAATATTGGATGTATATTAACAACTGATTAACATTCAGAGTCAAGAAAATTGAACACGCTTGCCACAGCTAACAGACATTAGACAACACAAATATGGCTATAACTCAGTCTGTTTCACAGCTAGTGAACTAAAATTTGGAATGGCAGTAGCTGAGAGTCATTCACAACAGTTACTGTGAGGTAACACATCAAAACAGCTAATGAGTCACTTCTGAACATAAGGTGATCTTGAAACTCTTGTACGAAAGGTGGCGGACAATTATTATAGACGGTTATTATAAAATATGTTAGCAGATTAAATGAGGAAGTATATTATATATTTTTAACACACATCGATAAAAAAAATAATTAAAATAAGGACAGAAAAAAATGCTGGGAAGCTGTGGAAGATCAAATTTCAAAACAATTCCCATTTGTGGAGTTTTTTTTTTAATATAGCTCGAATTATGTTTTAAACACTTATTATGAATGGAAGGTGTGAGGCTCAAATTTAAGACTCACGTGACAAGAACGGCTGTGATCACATTGTAATCATTGTTGATGACTGAATGAGGCATGCAACATGACTCATAACACAAAACATCAATTCTAAATAATAAAAAAAATGCATTTTGTTTATTGAAGGGTCTGTTTCTTTGTTAGGTTTAAATACAAGCTCTAGACTCCAGGGGCAGGTGGTAAGTTGTGTGTGTTCTCTGACAGATGCATGAAAAGCAGAGACAAACGCTGCAAGGCCTGAAGGAGACTGATGATCAGCCGTGCTGATTTGTGGGATGTACAACCAGATCAGATGCCATTGTTTGTGTGTGGAGTGGGGGGTTGGACACAGACGGCTGCGCATCTCTCATCGACACATAAAGAACCCGCATCCCCCCAGCCACCAGCTCACCTTTCAAAAACCAGCCGGATCATGAAGATGCAGAAGGCTAAAGGACACGCTAGATACAGGTCCTCGGCTTGCGGGAACGTCGCCTCGTCCGTGTTCTTCAAATCAGCCCAGGTTACGTTGTGGGGGAGCCAGAACCTCTCGTTCCAGAACCACGCCAGGATCCCGGCCATGTCTCCCTGCAGCCGGACACCGAGGAGGAGGAGGACTGGCTGGATGGCTCGCTGTGTTTCGCAGATGAGCAGATGTCCGTCCGCTTCCCTTCAGCTGCTGTCCCAGTCAGTCGGTGTGGGGAAGCAGACCCAATCAGCTCCTCGGCAACTGATTGGTGCGCCGATATGTCATGTATTACGGTTATTATAACAGCTGTATTACGGCTTTGTCAGTCACAAGGCCCTGATGTAAAAGAATGACATTTTCTGCTAAAATATATCATCTGATTTGTTTGTTTGTTTGTTTGTTTTTTTTCATAAAAAACATTATCACAGCACAAGTCTAATGTTTGTACTACCAGAAAACTGATCAGCAACATGGAGGAACACATCATGTTTGGTAAAACTCTGCCACCTACTGACACATGTGATGCATTCATAAATAAATCTGACCATAAATATATCAGTACACTTTAAACAAGGCATGCAGCTGTGTTTTAATGTCTCTCTGTCGGCTCTCTGTTCAAAAACTGTCTTATCAATGTTTTTATTTCAAGAATTTGTTTCACATTCAGCTTTTTGCCTGTTTCACTCATGCTATTTGTCTCTCCTTTTGTATATGTGTGTAATTTGTTCAGTTTTGGTCTCCCTGAGGTAACATTGTGCAGTTTAATGCTTCATTCTGCTGGTTTTGAATGTCTTTGTGGTAGCTTGACCCATTTCCCAAATTAACAACAGCTGCTTCTCTAAAAAGCTAAGAGCTAAGGACCTTATGACCTCTTGACCAATTTAACAAACTCTCTAAACAGACACATATATGAACATGCACACACACACACACACAAAGAAAACCACAAACTAACAAAATAGAAACTAAAGAGGAAATTATTATTATTATTATTATTATTATTATTATTATTATTATTATTATTATTATTATTATTATTATTATTATTATTATGTTGATTAAACATAGAAAATATTGTATTTAGTTCTTGTAATATTACCATACTGATTAAGTAAAAATTAGAGTTTTTGTTATTGTAGTTGATAGTAAAGCATCCTGTTAAGTGAGAATAAATCAAATTTGAAACCAATGTTCCTTTTGGACCTAGCTTAATCATCAGACAAAAAGGATTTTAAAATCAGATCCACATTTTGTAACTTTATTGCATTTTTAAATGGATCACATGAAAGAAAAAACGGAGATAAGCATGCTTCCTCACTGGTGACTAAAAATCACAGGCAAACTGCAAAAAATAAGCAAATGTTCAGTTGAACTGAACTATTTTTTAAGCAAGAAACATAAAACCTGCAGTTGTGTTTTAGACAGATAATTTTGTTTTAAATCACATTTGTGTGTGTGTGCAAAAACTACATTCTTGCTGCATTACCCAGCTCTACCTGATTGTACTCACCTGTGCAGCCAGTCTCACATTTATGATTTAATCTCCTCAAGTACACTTTTGGCAGATTTTGACCAGTTTTTTTGACATTTAATATTTTTTTGAAAAGTCACTCTATAGGCAAAAAACTGGCACAACATTGCATTCACTATTAAAATGCTTAGCAATTATATAACAATCAGAAAATAAAATCAAAACATTTATAGGTTCGGCTAAACTTCAGCTCTTCTGCCCAACTTTTATTTATTTATAATACAGTGCCCTGAAGAGGACACTGGTGAAACTATTTTATATAGCTAACATTTTAGCTTCCGACCCACAAAATAACTGTTGCAGAAATTTGTGACTCAAGATATTACTGGTTTGCAAACCTTGATAAAAACTGTTAGACACAGGCATAATAAGGCATACAAACCTAAGAACTATGATACTACTTTTACTCATCTATAATTATAAAAAAAATTTTTTACAATAAATATGATGGAAATGTTTCATTAGTAATTCATTTGAATTTATTTGGGGACCCTCAATTAATGTTTCATGACCCATAGAGGAGATTCTAACCCCAACTTTGGGTTTAGAGAATGACTTCCCAAAGTATTTCTCCTAATGTCAATCAAAAACTCTGTGAAGATAAGATAAAATCCTGTGAACGCAGCAACAACATTCCATACGTAATTTGAGTTCTAAATATAATTTAAACAAATATGTTATTTCACAAACAGAAAATAAGTTTTACTGGATATTAACTTGATGTAGACAAGAAACTTGCGCACATCAGATAGTTTCTCCTGCACTAGAGAAACTTATTTCAAATGCTTTCTTTTTTTCACCAAAGTCCCCTTCAGGGGCCTCGTATGGCACTCACCGGGCTACGTAGTAACTTTCCAAGGGCACTTTATGCTGATTTCTGATGTAAAACTACGCCAAAGGTGGAGTGATGGCGCCATCTGGTGGACACCGTGTGCAACGTCAAGCGCAGTTTGCGCTGACACAAAAATCGTCACACTTACGTGTCAGTGTTACTAATACTAAATGACAAGACGCACATTTCAACTGTAAAATAAAATTATATTTATATATTGTGTATATATGTACAAGGAGAAAATAAATATAATTTTGCCTCATTTAGGCTACTTAAAATAAACATAATCAAGGAGCTAATTTGTGCCTTTTTAGTCGTCAGCTGTTATTTTAAGAAGATTAAAAGTGATTTTAAACGAGGTCTTCCTGTGAGTGCGCGCGCATGTGTATGTGTGTGTGTGTATGTTCCGTTATTTTTCCGGGTTCAGCTCGTGCTGTGGGGGCGGGCGGTGGTTGTCGCGCTGCAGCTGCCAGCTGACACTTCCACCGAGGAGGTGAGGTCAAACCGTCTGTTTCTCTGCCCGACGCAGACGGTGACAGAGGCAGCTAACTAGCCCAGCAGCATCCTTTCTCATCCTCATTATCATCATCATGGCGGACCAACAAGGCGAACCTCCGGCTTCAGTCAACCAGCCGCCGCCGCCGCAGCAGCCGCCCGCGGTGCCGACCAGCTGGCCAATTACCAGGGAGTCGTATGAGCTACAGGAAGTCATAGGTTTGTACCCGGAGATGTGTGTTAGGGTCAGGGGGGGCTTATCATAGAAGAGGCTGTAAGGGGAAGCCGAGGGCCTACCGGCTTTTTTTTAACCCCCCCTCCATCGATGCTTTGCAATGCGGATGTTAAGAGAACGAGCAGATCTGTTCAGACAAGGCAGAATCAGTGTTGCTGCTCCGGGGGTGGAAATGTCACATTCAGAGGGCTCAGCGTCCAACCATACAAGTTCTGTTCATCACAGACTTTCATGTTGATAGTACATGACACATTAAACCAAAACATTTCAGGCGAGTTGTATTAGAAAATGTACGTTTCACCAAAATAAGGAACTAGAATTAATTATAATAATCAGACAATAGCAGAATGTAAAATTGATCAATTTAGCCTCACAAACCTCTCACTTTGGATTTAAACATTATATTATAGATTGCAATAACCAGTTCGTGTTTAAACTGTTTTTATAATTACACAAATTGTTATACTTTTAAAAATCCTTTAAAGGCCATGTATTTATTTGACTTCGTATTAAAGTTACTCATTGTAAACTATAAAATCAAGTGTAAAAAAGTTTGTCCTAAATGTATCCATGTAAACAAAGCACACTCATTTGCATATTTTACTCAACAAATCTGGGTTTAAATGTGTGACAATACATCAAAATAGTCTGATGTATTAGATATTTGACCGTTCTTTATGATTTTGCAATGAGCGGCCTACTTTTATTTAAAATCTCATTTAGTTTTAGACTCGTACAACTGCAAAAATTAAAAATCAGAAACTCACTGGTAAATATAATTTTGATTAATAAAGCAAGTAATAAAGCCTAATCAGTATTTTATAATGTTTTTACTACTGAAGTATCAAAATATATTTTTTTCAAGTATGACTGTTGAATTTTTAATTTTGTCAAATTTTTTTCATGCACAGATGATTATAGTACTCTGTATGACAAGTTATCTGTTTTATTATGTTGTGTACTTTGTGTGTATTTGCATTTTTCTTTACAAGGAGCTAAGTTCATTTGGTACACTGTGTTTTTTTTTAACTAATGTGGCCTGTGTAAAATGCTCTTACAGTAAAAAGATTGAGACTGTTTTATGGGAAAATACAAATTTATTTTGTTAAAATATCTGAAAACTTGGACAAGTTTAGCATTTAGATCAATATCTCTATTTAAATAAGTCATCTGAAGAATAATTTTAGTGTTGATTTATGTGTATTAATTAAGGAAAATATACTCTAAAGCAAAAGTTGGGATTTCAAATGTAATGGGAATTAACTAATAGAGGTTGTAGGATGATTTTATTTTCTATTTAATGTTTTCTGGAGATGTTTCTATTTGCTACCTGGTCAGTGATAATCTATAGCTATAGAGACTACTTCTTTCTGTTCTCAAAATCAACAGGAAAGCAGTCTGATCTCAGTTACTGACTGTGCCTTATCAGTTGAAAAGTAGTATATTGAAGCGTTTTGCTGTTAACGACTTCACTCCCCAACCCAGCTTGATCTGTAGCGGACACATCTTGTTTAAAATAGCGATGCGCCTTAAAGTCCGTTTATTTTTGCTGTCATGCGTGAAAAATGAAAGCTGTTACCTGAGCACAAAGGCCACAGAGTGACGCTGAATTTTAAAGTCTTCCAGCTGTGTGTGTGTGTGACGTTAATCCCTCTTGGCTCATGTCCTACGTGGCTGTGTTGTGGCTGTGATTGCAGGCAGTGGGGCCACAGCTGTGGTGCAGGCAGCCCTCTGTACCCCCAGACAGGAGCGTGTTGCCATAAAGAGAATCAACCTGGAAAAATGCCAGACCAGCATGGATGAGCTGTTGGTGAGTACAAGAAATATGGGCTGTTTTCTCAACCTTATGTTTTTGTCTATTTCTCCAACTCTGCGCTGCTACGTTACCTCTGATCCATATTTGAATTATTCTGTAAAGAAAAACGCACTTTATAACACAAGATAATTTGTTCCACAGCAGTAAAATCACTCTCCTGCTGTTGTCATGGATCCTTACAGATCATTAAGTAGGATGAAATCTGTTTCGAAGTGAGATGTTTCGTACATTTAATGGTTTGTCATTTATCTCTGCTAACAGAAAGAAATCCTTGCCATGAGTCAGTGCAACCATCCAAACATAGTCACCTACTACACCTCCTTTGTTGTGAAGGATGAACTATGGCTTGTCATGAAGCTTCTGAGTGGAGGTAATGTTAGTCTTGTCTTAATACTACTTAATATAAAGAAAAGTGTTATTTTACATGTCTGTGCTCGATCTACTGATTATGGAACAAACAGCTTTTTCTGTCATCTCTAACAGGAAACTCAAAAATAAAAAAAGAGATGTAAAACATGATGATAGTAACATCCAGTTAACCCTTTTTTTTAATTTAAGACGTTTGTGTTTGATTCATGGGTTTATATCAAACACAGCTTACTTGGAATCATTAATTGGGGTTGTTCGGATTGCGTAGATGGTTTTACCCCAAGTTCAGCCCCCCCGAGACTGAACATTAGGTTAATGGAGAGAGGCGGAGGACTAGTGATTGTCAGAGGAGTCATACAGAATGAAACAACAAAGATCCTGAAGTACATCTAGAAGAAACCCCCAGTGATGAACTGCTCAGGGATTGTCTTCAATAACAGAAACCGAATGCGGAAGAGGAGGAAACAAGAGGAACCATCATGGGAAGATAAGCCCCCATGTACCACCTACAGATTGAGGAAGTGGCTGATTGCAACATGGCTAGAGAAGACTGGACCAAAGGACAGCACAAATGGACTAATCGTGGCAGCACAGGAGTGGTAGAGGTTGGGATCTATTGTAACATACAGACGTCAAGATGGAATCTGTGCAAAGATGCCCCTGAGACAGATCAGCACATAATAGCAGGATGTGAGATGCAGGCAGACAAAGCATATGTGGACTTCTAGATCCTGTGATGGACTTACGACCTGTCCAGGGTGTACCTCACCCTTAGCACTGTGACTGCTGGATATGGGCACCAGTGACCCACGTGACCCTGAAAGGAAGAAACGGGTAAACATAATGATGGATGGATGGGAGGGTAGGTGGGACTTCTATATCCAGACTGACAATCATGTGAGAACCAACAACCCCCCTGGCATTCTGGTGGGATGTAGGCAGAGGAAAGGTTGACCTCTCATTGGCCAGCTAAGCCAGGTTGGTGGCATCAACTAAAGGCCCCAACATACTCGGGCGTACTTCGCTCCGCGGGGGTCCGCGCGGACTCTAGGCGGACTCGATGCGGACTTGA
>JARVJO010000061.1:12486746-12523111 GCA_031762555.1 Cynodonichthys magdalenae | reverse complement strand
GAGAAATTAAAGAATTTGTCAGGCGGTCAGTACGCTCGAGTATAAAGTCACAAACGTCCGCGGACAATATGCGCGGAATCCGCGCGGCTCACGGACCGCACACAGTACGCCCGAGTATGTGGGAGCCTTAACTCACTCACTCTTTGGTAAAAGCAACAACCTGCTGATTGACATGCACAGCATCACCTTCATGTTTCACCACCGTGCCTCGTAACTGCTTAAACATAAAAAAAAGAATGATGTGGAGTGAAAGGAGAAAATGAGTGCAACAGCTCGAGAGGATATTGTGGATAAAAGAGGAAAGGTCACGTCACCAGTTTTGCAGTATTAATCAGCCTTTTTTTTCTCCTGGTCCTAATATATTTTTCAGCCATATCGCCCAGCCCTAGGTGAACCAAAGCGACTGTAATATCTGGAAAAAGGTGCATGAGAAGATAGAGAAATACTAAGGACTGAAAAAGCAAATATAGACGTTGTGGAGAGTCAAGGCCTTGGTGGTCATTGAAGCAGAAGAGTGACTTCAACAGATCCCCAAAACAACCTCAAAGATCTCTGTCCAGAAGAACCCAGCCCTAAGAACAACCAAGATTCTGCACAGAGCAGGCCTCTGCTGTTTATGATTTAAAATGACCAGAATGTTTTTTGTTGGATTTTCTTGTCATTTCAGGCTCTATGCTGGATATAATAAAGCATTCGAACAAAGAAGATGATAAAAATCAATATTTAGATGAGCCTATCATCGCCACCATATTAAAGGAAGTTCTGGAGGCCCTGGATTATCTCCACAGAAATGGACAGATTCACAGGTAACTCTTGGATCTGACTTTACTTTATTATATACATATTTTAAGAATTAGGAAACTGTCAATTTCAGTAAAACTGTAGTTGTGGTGTAACTGTTGTGGTACTCTGCACAGTTCCTGGATTTCAAGGTCAATGAGAGCCAGACTGAAAGCTCTGTTTTCCCCTCAGGCACACTTTCTAGGCAGGATAGTTAGTTTAACTACACGAACGGAAGAATCAATGCTGCTCCATGTGGCTTTGATGTTTTACCCCGGTATTGTTTTGTTGACCACAGGGACGTGAAAGCTGGAAACATACTCCTGGGAGAAGACGGTTCTGTTCAGATTGCAGGTTTGTGTTCAGATTCCACTCTTATTCTGCCCATGTTTAAATTTAAAATCCCACATTAAACTCATTTACAGCTTTGATACTAGTCCTCTTAAATTAGCTCAACGTGGTTTTACTTCTGTTTCACACATTTGTTTTGGCTTTTGTCTCTTCAAGCCCAAAAAGGCCAAATCTGTTCTGATTGTTGATTTAACTGGTGAAGAACTGCAGCTATTCATTTCGTGTTTGAAGTGTCATAATCTTACCATTAGGCTGACTTTATTATGTTGTCATGTTTTATTAAATTATAAAAAGAAAATCAACTTTTGATGTGCAGTTTTAAGCAGTACAAGAGCCATGTCTTTGGTGTGAACTTCTCTGTTCACAAATAGATGCAGCATGCAAACTTAAACGCTTCCCTGGTATTGACAGCTTTATATTCACACTTTTAAAATAGTTTCCAGCATTTTCTCATAGGAAGAATTAATTTTTTATAAGAGTATGAAATTGTAACTGTTGGGTATGATTAAAGCTCCTGTTTTATTTGTTTATTTTAGATTTTGGAGTCAGTGCGTTCCTATCTACAGGAGGCGACTTAACGAGAAATAAAGTTCGAAAGACTTTTGTCGGCACGCCTTGCTGGATGGCTCCAGAGGTGATGGAACAGGTGAGCTCAACGTAAAGACCATGTATTTTTCCCAGAGTTCTGATTATCTGTTTTTACCATGCTAATCAGTATCAGCAAAAAAGCATTTTAGCTGTAAATGCACAAATGTATATTACTGTCCATGTTTGCAGGTTCGAGGCTATGATTTCAAAGCAGACATATGGAGTTTTGGCATTACAGCCATAGAATTAGCAACAGGATCTGCACCCTATCATCGCTACCCTCCTATGAAGGTGAGCGTTTCAAATGAATCATTCAGATGTTTTACTCCTGTGACTTTCACTGGAAAGGAGAAAAAGGAAAATGCATAGAACACACATTAGCGAGGAAAAATAAATAAACCACATATAAGACAAAGAGATTTAATTTGCAACTCATTTTGTAATTATTTTTTTCCCATCTGCATTATGTTTTGATTCCTTGCTGCTAAAACACGTGGGTTGTTTTTAACCTTTTTTTTCCTTTTCGCATTGCATTCAGGTTTTAATGCTTACCCTGCAAAATGACCCACCTGCTCTGGAAACAGGCATAGAAGACAAAGAAATGCTCAAAAAATATGGCAAATCATTTAGAAAGCTAATATCAACGTGCCTTCAAAAGGACCCTGCCAAAAGGTTTATATCTTATTTTACATATCCACTAAATACGATATATACGATTGAAGCTGATGTTGTTTACATGCAATTAGAAGCACATGATCCTTGTTTTGTTCAGTGATTGCTATGTTTGGATGTAATTTAAATGCTGCAATTGTTCTGTTTTGCACCAGAGAAGGTTGTTTTTGTTCTGACCATGTAGAAGCAACATTTGTGGTTTTTCAATATTAAAAATACGTTTTGTTTGGTTTTTAGCTGAAGTGTTTCTCAATTCTGCAATTTTTCAGATGTTTGTGTCTTTTATCCAGAAGCACCTTTCCTGCCTTCAATCAAATTTTCTAGCTTTTTTTTATTAATTTGTGTGTGTTTGTTTTACCTTTAGACCTACAGCTGCAGAGCTTTTGAAGTGTAAATTCTTCCAAAAGGCCAAGGTATTTGTCTCTACTCAAATATTTGGTACACAGTCTTTGTTTGGTTTTATTATTAATGTTTGGCTTGTGGCTTCATCCTAAGCCCAACAGTGACTCACCTGTGGCTTTCAGTGATTTCACATTGGTTTATGAAGGTTTATCAAACCACAAAGTGTGCCGGAGTAAAGGTTTGATCGGTTTTAATAAGGAAAATGATAAAGTATAGTAGGGCAGGTTGGTTTTTTGTTATGTGAAATTTTCTATTTGCTCTTTTCAATCAAGTGTATCTTTATAATAAAACAAATATTGGAATTAATCTTAAAGCAATAACTTGCAGGATAAAGTTTTGTTTATTTGAATGTAACATAGCAGGATAAGGGCATCACCTGTCTGTTACCACTTATTTTCCTGCTGCAGTTAGCTAAAAACTTTTGTGTAAAGAATCTGATTGTGATTTAAATTACTTATTATTAGGTGTTGATGATTTTCTCTATTTTGTCTTGCAGAACAAGGAATATCTTGTTGAAAAGCTTTTGAGTTGTGCACCAAAGATTTCTCAGAGAGCAAAGAAGGTATGTTTACAGTTGCACCTTGCAAAAGATTGTTGTTACTGTTTCAACACGAGTAAAATGTGCGAGGATCGACTCAGGTGGCTGTCTCCACCAACATTTACAGTCAACAAAGCGTATGCACTCTGTCATTTCTCAGCACATCAAACACTGTACGCTGTGTTGTGTAGAAGAAGAAAAAAAAGTGGTACATAAAAGTCACGCTGTGCTCTGCTTGTGTCGGCCGACTGTAAAAGCAGCTTCCTGGCTGTGCTAATTCAAACAGTGGTAAATTTATTGCTAACATCAGCTGAGAAAAAAATAAAATGGCACAAAATATTTGTTGGTTTGCTTGCTGTGTTGCCCCCACATCTTTCAGTTTAATGAAGAGGAAGTGCAGTTTATCAGACACATAATATTCTGACTGAATGCCCGGGACAGGAGCGGGATCAGAGGGGGCATCGCCAGAAGGCGGAGAGTCCGAGTGCAGGGTGGAAATCTACTGACATAGATGAGAGTAGATGAAGGGCATTGTACACAGCAGGAGCGTTACTGTGGTTGACGTTATAATTATGCGCAAACAGGGCCGGGTGGCGTAATGTTGTTGACGGTTTAAGTGTGAACTAGTGGTTTGTAGCAGCAACAACATCGAGGGTACAGACATAAATATTTAGAGGTTATTTAAAAAGGGCAAACATTGTCCTCTAAATATTCACAGATTTGATGCAAGAACTTAAATGAGCTTCAGTATTATGATTTTAATGAATAAAACCCTAAATAAATAAGACATTATTGCAATGAAATGTCTTCCTAAATGGAATTTTAGTCAGTGGAAAATTTCCCAAATAGAGTAAAATGGGCTAACTCAATACATACAATAATTTCCCTTTGTTTTTTTATGCTGAGGTGTGACAAAAGTATAATTAAAATAAAAAATTGTAACAGAGCCAGTGTCCTTGTTGTTTTGTGCTGATTTGACCTGCAGAGTCATCCACATTATACGCTCAGCAACATTACCCAAAGCTTGCCGAGACAAGCAGTACTGTGGAAACACCGCTATCCTAGGATGCTGTGACCTTAGCTGCTTCCAGTCCTCTTTACTCAGCACCTCTCGTTAGGCAATCTCTTTAAATCTTTTGACCTCCTCCATCTGCAGCATTTTCCTCTTCTGGACCTCTGTTGCTTGAGATTCATTGCCTTTGTGTGTGTGTGCTATTCTGTACTCATGGTGAAAATATCGACTCAGAGGGAATAAATATTCAAAGATAAGACCTGAAGCTGCACTGCTAGGCACTCACTTAAGGAGGATCTTATTTCTCCTAACCCAGGGAATGAACGGGAGCTAGCAGATTTTGTCATCATACAGTAATTATAGATGTTATCTAACAATTGAAGAGAATGAATGGAAAGTCTGTTCTACAAAAAGGAAATTGGAGGAGTTGATGATGTCTGTTTTGGAACCTATAAACAAGATTGTCATATTTTAATTTATATGTAAAACGAGATTACTTTCAGCAATGCGGTTGCAGCTGAGCTGAACATCCAGCAGGGGGCGCACTGACACATAACTGGGCCTTCAAATAAACAAACAGCAGCCTTTATTGTTTTGAAATGTTAAATGTTGCAATAGGCTTGAGAAATGAATTTATTTTATAAAAAGAAAGCTGATTAATGATTAGTTTGAGTAAATAATTTTGTGAATTAATTATTTTACAAAAAATGTCAGAGCATTTCTCGGATGCTTTCTGAAGCCGTGTTTTAAAAAGAGCAGATTTACCCAGAACGTGTTGCAGCTTTAGCCTCTAAAAACCTTGGATTCTGTTGTTGGGGTGATCATGTTCGGCCTTGGAGTGCATTGATCTGTTTCTGTTTAGCTCGGAGACCCTGAGCAGAACTCGGGATGTCTTTTGTCTTCTCTCAGATTTGGAAAGCAAATCCGACACCAGCAGAAGGCTAGAGCTGCTTTAACTCTGACCTCGTCCTGAGCACTGGGAATTTATGAGGCCAGTGGCTTACAGTTTTGTGTGCCGACTCTTCTGTATCACTTTGCAGCTCATCTGACCTCACACTGCTACACTGAGTTGTACATCTTACATGTTTTTACCACCCCATAAACTAAAAAAAATGTTTTTTAAATAATGATAATACTTCTTCTGTATGTTTTGTTCAACAAAATGGGTTATTTTGCTTTTTGTTGTATCTGAACTTTAACCAAAAGGATTTAATTTATTGCAGTTTGTAATTAGAATTTTTTTTTTATGCAGAGCAACTTTGGCTTCAATGCCACATTTAAATATTTTCTTTTAAACAGGATATTAAAAGTTACTTATAAATTAAATATGGAGGTGTGAAGAAACAGCTTAAAAAGTGACACTAAACAAAACAAAAAATAAATACTAAAGGCTCTAAAGTCCCTTTGCAGATTCAAAGCAGAAAGCAATGATTTTCAAACCCTTTTAAGTGTATTTTAATAGGAAATGGCACAAACCTAGCTTGTTAAATATTAATGTACATATTTTTCTGAACTTCTCATTTTGAATTTCTATGCTAGAAAAGAAGCAGGAACATAATTACCACTTTGTTGTATCACAACAAGTTATTCACGTTTACTGACCCTGTGTCTGTACCCATATTTTATTCAATTCATTTCAGTTTATTTATATAGCTCCAAGGCACAACAAATGTCATCTCAGGGCACTGTACACAAAAAAAAAAAAAAAAAATCAAGTTAGCAGATTGTGTTGAATCTCTTTGCCACAGTCTCCAATCTTAAGCAGCACATTAGCAAGCAAAGGGGAAACTGGACAGGAAGAAACCTCCAGCAGAACCAGCCACAGGACAGGCAGCCATCTGCCTTGATCCGCTGGGTTTGAGAGGACAGGAAAGAAACACAGAAGGACTGGTCCAGGTGTAATTTCCTCTGGAAGAGAGACAAAGAAAACATGTTAATATAAATGATTACAACAAACATGTAGAGGAGAGTGACTAAAGACAGCAGCAGAGTGAGGAAATGGGGTCCTCCAGTAATAAATGTATAGCAGCAGAACTAAGGAATAACTCAGGAAACCTAAGCCCAATAGGACTTATCAACAAGGAAAGTCTTTAGTCTTAAAAGTAGTCCAGCCTAGACGCGATAAATGCATGGATCAGTTTTTCTGCATCATTTTTGGACAAGATGTTTCTAATTTTAGTGATATTACACAGGTGGAAGAAGGTGGTCCTGGTAACATTTTTTTAATATGGGACATGCAGCAATTACTGCATTAAAATTAAATCTTGGAGCGTACTGTTTAGGTATGTACAGTTTAAAAACTACAAATATGACTCTACGTGTGTTATGGTTGTTAAGGTGAGGCGAGTCCCAGGCTCCAGTGGCCACTTGCATAAGACAGAAGATGGAGACTGGGAGTGGAGCGATGATGAACTGGACGAGAGCAGCGAGGAAGGAAAGGCAGCGGTGAATCAGGGCAGGGTAAGCGTGTCTCCACAAAAAACAACAGATTGTTTTTTTTTTGTCAATAAAATACATTTAGAACAAATTCATTTTGTATTGTCAAGTAAGCTGTGCTGTGAAAGTGTTGCATGAACCCCAGCCCCCCTCCTTCTGTTTTGGACTTCCTGTCCTTCTCGATCAGTTAGTTTTCTAGCAGATGTCAGAAGGAGTCTGTCATGAGGTCACTGAAATGAGCTGGAGGATTGCTGTAAAGATTTTATGCTAGAGGAGGAAGACTGTTTTGATTAAAGATTCCTTGGATGAAAATGCTCAACTCTAATAAATGGTGCAATACTTTTTTTTTAAAATTAGACGTATAAAAAAGTGAAATGAATACAGAAACCTGATTAAATGTGTGAACTTTGTAAAAAGCATCATGTTTAACATATTTTCTCTCTGTAATTTAATAATGTAATGCTATTGCTTGTATTATATTTACAGTTCATTATCATGCAAGTATGATTTTTATTTTTGTTTCCCTTCCAGTCTCGAAGGGTCAAATATGAGGCCAAAGATGTAAGTTAGTATTTCATCTTTTGCAATTTGAAGTCAAAATGATAAATACCTTTTGTATTATTTGTAAAGAAGAACAATGCTAAAAATGGGTTTTGTCTACTGTTAAGTAACCAATGTTTCAAAGATGCTTGTATAAAATCAAATTATCAATTTTGTTTGGAAGCACCAACCTTTTAACAATTTTTAAATGAAATAAGTCACCAGAACATGCTTAAATAATGCAATAAAATTCATCAAATGCACCGTATTAGTGGTTTATATCAGCTTTTCATGTTGTCTTCACAAAATGAGCTCTGATTTGATATTTACCAAGCATTTGTGCAATTATTCCTTTCATTTCCTTCCTCCTAGAATGAGGAAGACGCCAACAATATCCCCATAGAAGGCTTGTCTGTTCAGCATCCCCAGGTGAGGAATTCAGCAGAAGCTGCACTAATTTGTCATGATTCAATGACCTTGATGATTGTGAGTGTGTGTGTGTGTATCTATATTCCATGTGTTTGTGGGCATGCTTGTCTGTGTGTGTGCGTACACACAGGGGAGTTTCTGTTTCCTGGATGGATGCTCTCAGCAGTAATAACTCAGAGTAAATGGCTGTCTGTCTGACAGGGCCAGCTCAGTAGATAGGTGTTTCTCAACTGAAGACTTACTACTATAGTAAATTATTTTCTAAGATTATTGCCATAATGAAACAGAGCCAAAGCTGTTTCAGGTGCAGTCTCGTGCCTAAGTTAGGAGTTAACTATGTCAGACATTTTGCAGCCATTTCTTCTTCATTAAATTTGTGAAGACCATTAGTAATTTAGTGTTAGACCCTCACGCTGTACATCTTTATCTATTGTTCCTTTTTTCCTCCTTATGACTTTTCCTCCAGCTGTAGTAAACAGAAGTTTTGTTTGGTTTCATTTCTGTGTCCATTGATAGTTTGTTGTCACTGTGTATTTTTTTGTTTACCTAATTTTAAAGTGCCTGCAACATCATTTATTGAACTAAATATGAATACATTTTTGGAAAACTAACCTTGATAACAATTTGCAATTAGATTTTCCACTGTTAGAGATCCAAAGTTGTTGAGATATTTGCATGTGAAGTAACAGGAAGTGATGAAAAAGGGGAATATCTAAACATGAACGGAGCATTGCTAACTAAAATCCTAGACTTAAGAGAAGAATCTCATGTTTCCTTAGATTATTTTGAGTCACCATCAAAGAAAACATGAAGAGTCAGAGTTCAAATAATATAATTTCAATAAACAAAGACCATAAAGTTTTCTTTTTTTTAAGAGTTCCCCTTTGATGTCACTTCCTGCTTCACTTTGGCTGAGCCAAGTTCAAAAGAAAATGTTCCAGTTGTTCGACAAAATGGGTAAAATAGTGTGTCACGTTTATTAAATATAAAGAGGTTTTCTTTGATTATTTTGTATTTGAAGAATATGCATGTTACAGGCCCTTTAAACTCCTGCTTAGTAGAAGAAAAATGTGATTTATCATCTGATATGTTTCAATTCAGGTGGAACCATATGAAAACACACCGTTCATTCAGGGTGCTGTTAACATGGTACTACGACTACGGTAAGACTGAAAACAGTTTCTTTCATAAATCACATCAAAAGGTCATAAAGTACACTCTTTAGTCCTAATCATCATTGTACTTTGATTCAAAAATACAGTCCACTTTAGCTCATGTACTATTTGAAATGTTGGAAAGACTGAAATGCAGATACAACAAGATTGTGCAGTCTGTCTTTTTTGCTCCATAATTTGCTCTGACTTTGGATTAACAAAGCAAACTGGGCTGATTACAGCATACGCTGGTGTAAATGTGCCTATAGTTTAGGCGGTCTGAGTAAATTACTCTCTTTCGTGTCAGATCATAGCAGAAAGTTGTTCTTGCTGGACAATCTGTCATGACCATCCATCACAAGCACAGCAGGAATAAACATGAAAGTGAGAGAGAAAAATGTGTTTTCACACGTTTCAGCAAATGAAGGACAAAAATAAAAAAACATAAGGGAGGGTGGGCAGTACTTATTTCACAAAACATTTTTCAGTTTGAAGCACTTCCAAAAGAAAGATTTTCTAATCATAATGAAGTAGCAACTACAGTATTTTATGCACTTTTTTGATAATTTATGGTAAAATATAACAGCTGACTCTCACTGGAACAAAGAATAAATTAACTGACATGCCAGTCTTCTTTTCTGTAAAGACACACTACACTTCTGTTTCTTTTCTCTGAATTGTAAATACAAAAAGCTCTCAAGAGACCCTCCATTTAGCAAACAGCACTTGTTTTTGCAAATCTGATGTTTTTTTTTTGTCTTTCTTTCCTGGAAGTTATTTACATAAATATGGGCAGGTTTGTCTTTAAATTCATGCACAAAACCTCATTGAAATGTGGGCAAAGTGCACCAGTGCAGAGAGAGACGCCGTGTGGTTGACAGCCAACTTTAAGACACAAAGATTCAGTTGGAAAGGGGTTCTGTGAATTAGATCGATGGATGAAATCTTCAGTGCCGTGCAAAATAATCAGGGTTCAAGTTTTTCTGTTTGTGATTCACAGTTTCGTTTCACTTATGTTTTTTTCTGCTTGATCGCTGTTTCTGAAAATATTCAAACGATAAAACGAAGGTTTGTGATTTGGTGTCGACACCTTGCTGTTATTAAACACCAAAGTTTAGTGACTTTAGAGATCAATACTCAATTAATTTTGCAGTACTGTCTGTCAGTGTGGTTTTTTTGTTATTTGTCAAACTCTTACAAATCTAAAAAAACCTAGGAAAAGCCTTGGTGTGCAGACATGCAGTGTCAAATATCAATTTGTGAGTTTTTAGGCAGCGGAGAGTTTGCCTATAGTTCTCTGTCGATTCGGTTGCTGAGCATTCTCTAGTTCGCGCAGAGATCTGAAGGTCTCCTGCCTCCCAGCACAGAAAAATTATCTTGTTCACCAACAAAACATGGCTTTAAAAAAATACTAAAAATAAATAAATAGCATCTAACTGTGACTATTCTTACATGGAATTGCATTTGTTTGCTTGGCTTTATTATAATATATGTTTATTAGCATTTTAATACATCATAAGCAGTTTTTAATGTAAGTATACTGAACAAATTTCCACAATAAATGACCTTGTATTGAATGTGAGGTTGTCAAATGTAGTTTCTGGAGAGAATATTCCATTAGAGTTATGACTGTGTTGGAAACTTATTAAGTTTGATGGACCAATGACATCTTTTTTTTTCTAAGAAAAGCTTTTTTGTTTGCTGGTTAATCTTCCTTGCTCAAATGATTGACATCAGTTGTGTAATTTACACAGAAAAGAGCAGCCAAATTTTTTTGACACAGCAAAATACAGAAGATTTCCTAAAAAAGGAGCACCTGAGCTGTTTTTTACAGTCATCACGTCTTTTTTTACCTTAACTCAGAGGCTTATTTTAGACGTAATTTGTGGCAATTTTGGGTTAAGAACTGTTTGAGAATGGTGTGTGTGTGTTTTTTTTTTAACTGTGGGAGAATTTGGTCTTTTTGCTCTGTTGAGAATTTTTGGCTGTTATATTTTAAAGTAAATCAGCACAGAAGGTTTTGGAAGATAAAAGCCTGAACTCGCTGTTCTTTGGCTGAGCTCCTGTGTTGTGGAGGCAGAAGAAGAGACGTTTCTGACTTCTTTTTTACAGGATCAGGCTGTATGCAAAACAGTGAAGATGAGGATAGGGGGTTAAAAAAACAGCTTTGTCTGATTTAAGAAAAAAGGAAATGAATAAAGCTAAACTCCGTATCAGTTTAATTTTGGATTGACGGGTTTAACGTCCTGTTTTAGACATTCATCTCTAAGCGAGATGTAAAAACTAAAGATTCTGATAGACAGTGTATCATGGCTGCATTATCATCTGCAAATTAATAAATCAAATACTAGAGTTTTAATAACATTGTGTTTTACAGTATCTATATGACATGCACAATGTGTATGTTTGTGTAGGTACAAAAATAGAGATAGATGTAGGTGACATCTTCAAGGCCTCTTGTTACACAGCTTAACAAACAATTTGCCCGACTGAGTATTCATGTGCTACACCAGCCTGCTGACAATTCATAACCAGAAAAATCTTTTGTTTCTTTGTTAAAATAAATTTAAAAAAGACCTGAAACATTTGATCAGCTTTAATCCTTTCACTTTAAGACCCTCAGTGTTTGCTCTCCTTTATTCCAGTTTATTGAAGGGTTCCAAAAGAAAGGAGGCGGTGACGCATCACAAATTTTTAAGCATGCATACAAAACACAGAGAAAAGTTTTGGTGTGAAAGTACATGACATTTTTTTTTATGTTTGATGATTCTAGAAAGGTGGGATCTGAAAGCAAAGACCAAAAAAAAAAAAACCACAAAAAAAAAGAAAAAAAAGTAGGTCCTCTGGACGAGTTCTTCATCACAAAAAATAAACAAACAAACACTTTATTGGTTTTCTGTCTCAGCAGAGTAGAAAGTTGCAGCCGATTAGCTCAGGTTTATGGTAATGTGATCGCATACATGTCAACCCCTTTGGACGTTGGAGGAAAAGAGAGTGACAGAAGAGAAGAACTTATTTCTAGTCTTAATTCTAGCGGCAGAACAGGTTGGAAGATGTTATTTGATGTTATTTATTGTATTTTGTTAGCGTCCTACAGACTCTGACATGTTAAATTAATGTGAAACTGAGGTTTTGACAAAATCCGTAAAATTTGAAGAAAATCTGTGAGATTACTCTGTACGACTGTATGTCTGCAAAATGTTTGAAAATCCGTGTAAATTACTGAGAATCCTTACAACTTGACCTGTATGTGATCGTCTCAGAAGCAAAGAGAGCAAACATCAGAGCAGCAGGATTACTTTATGTTCGACATTTGGCTCAAAACTAACACTTTTTTTTCTCAAAGCATCAGCAACTCATGAAAATATCAATATCGACAAACTAGAAAGGAAATGTGTATAATGTGAGGCTACTGGTGTTCTGTTACTGAAGCTTAAGGGACCAGGGAAAAGACAGATTGAGTTGAGCTACAAAGTGAGATTTCCTTGTATTTTTTCCTGTTATTATGCCATAAAAGCAGGTCATTTTAGATAACTTATGCCAACTTGTGAAAAAAATGATGACTAAATAACTCATATAGGTCATATATTTAATCTAATTGTTAGGTTTACAGTATGTATTTGTCCAAAAGAGGCTTACAATGGATTTTTTTTATTCCACCTTCAGTGACATTTTCAAAGTCAGATGACATTTTCATAATTTGTCTAAAACATTACAATGTAACATGGCTTTTAGCCAAACATCTCAAGAATCATTGAATTACTTTTAAGAAAACTGACAGAAAGTAATGATGAAGTGAACTCAGACCACAGACTTTTCTTTATTTCAGGAAAATCAGTCTGGTTTTATTTTTATGTATAACTTGACTCAGTAGGGTTATACAGTCATAAAGAAAGCAGCTCAGTGTTTAAATATACATATTAACTGTGTTAGGGATTAAATTTGTCCATTTTTTGTCAGTAAACTCAGGGATCATTAGCTATGTTTGTTGTGTGTTCATCTCATTTGAAATGATCCAACCAGAACTCAGTATTTAGACACATTTTGTTTGTTTGTTGTTAATGATGCTCGAATGAAACCATGTTGACTTTACAGCTTTGACAGCAAACAACCAGATTTGTTTCCATCTGCCGAGAAAATAAATGTTTTATTTTCAGCAGACAAAATGTCTTAAAGAAAAGTATTTATTTAGACTCACATTGACGAGATTGTAAATCAAAGCTCTGAACATTTTATAAGGTGTTGCTTGAAAAAAATAAAATAAATTAGGTACGTCACTATCTGTGTGTGTTGAGTTAAGCTATGGGACTAATCTCTTTGAAAATGTGGGTCGCAAGCGTGTCGAGTGATTTATTTACCTGGACTAGAATGAAGCAGATTAATCTTCTCACAAGAGTTGTTTTTGGTTGTAACATTATCTGATTGTGCTTGTAACAGAAAATAAATAGTCCCTCAAGACAAACATATTTTCAGTTACAAAGAGGACAATCCAGAATTTGATTGTTTACACTTTTTTTAGCCATAAATTTTAAATTCTTTGTTGTAGCTTATGTACAAATTTACCTCCTAGCAGCACATGATGGAAACATAAATGTAATAGTTCAGATCTTTTGAAGTGGGGGCTCTCCAGAAAGGTTTTTGTTGTAACTGTTGTAGATGGCTCTTTGAATGATCTCAATTTGGAGAAACAGTTTTATTCTGACGTTTGATGAGTTAATGGCTAGTCTGGTGAGGCCAAGGAGATGGCTGCAGTCTTAAAAACAAACAAACAAAACAGAACTCGAATCTAAAAAAAATGTTATATCAGCTCATGAAAAGTTTTTTCCATTGTTGTAAATTTTCACATTACAATTTTTTTTCTTTATTCTATTTTAATTGTTTTACATATAATTCTAGCACTTTAGTTGCAGCCTGGGTCACATTTAGCAGGAATATTGCAATATTTTTGTTGAGAAAACTTGTAAATAAGTAAATAAATCTTTATTTACACAACAACTTTTAAAACCAAAGATACAAAGAGCTTTTTATCAAATAATAATAATATTTAAAAAAACTGATGAAAACTAGCAATCATAAAATAAAAAGAATATCAAGGAAAGAGATAATCAAAAGCATTATCATCTATCTCAGAATTAAGTTCACCTCCAAATTTAGGGTTGATCTAAGAGCTATCTACAACAGGTAAGATGCTAATTGTTCAAAACCTTTTTGTAAGATCTATATTTATTTAAATCAGGGGTGTCAAACTCATTTTCACCAAGGCCCACATGAGTGTTATTGTAGTCCTAAAGGCGCCAGTTGTAATTAACTTCAACATTTTGTTTTGTGTGACTAAACAAAAAAAGTCATGTACTTCGACTCATTGCTAAGGCTGAGCATCGCTAACAAACAATAACTGAGCTCTACGTGGTATTTCCTGCATAGGACCAGCAATTGAACACATCCTCTTATAAACACTGAACATGTATGACTGCCTAAATGTGCAAAAATAATAATACAGAAATACTATTAAAAGTAAAAATAAGAGTTTTATTCATTGTTGAGTTGTGGTAAGTCTTGAATTCTGAACTCTCCCACTTTCCAACATGGAATTCCCATGCATAATTGACATGCATAATGGGAGATTTAGCTCATGGTCAATGCCGGCATTAAAGCAGCTTATTTTGAGACATTAGTCCGGGGCTATTTCTGTTGCTCAAGAAGCTGCAGGTATTAAAGCCAACAGCTCAGGGACAGGACAAGTATTATTATCTTTCAATTATTAAATTTGTTTATTTTGTTGCATTAAATTATAAATTTAAAGTTTACCCTTTAGGTGGGCCCAACAGAACAGGGTTTGACACGTACTTTAAATTGTTGCCTTCATGTTATTCAGTAAATGAAAAACTAATGAGATATTTCCTCTGTGTAGTGTTCTCACATGCAGCTACAACACTGGGTTTTTACCTGCTGTTTTGCTTTTATGTAAAATAAAATTACTTTTCTAATTAAATGTGTAAAGTAAATGAGCTAAAATAAATACTCTCATTCACTACACCTGTGGTTGCAAAAGCTGCGACTAGAATTCGTATTTATAGGCCAGATTTCTGAGACGTTAATGTTGTGGATCTTTTACTCAACGCTAGTGTTGTCCTCACAACAAGCGAGCGAGCGAGCCCAGCTGTAGGCTTGTTGTTTTGTTCTCACAGCCCTCATCTTCCCTGCAAAGAAGAAAACAGTTTTCTAAATGCCAGCGAGTACACAGACAAGATTAATGACTATCGTGTGAACTTGGTGCTACATTTAGCTGTGAAAGGGACAAATAAATTTCTCTGAAGTTGGTAAAGCCAGAAACAAAGCAGAGAGGTGAAAACATGCATTTTTTCAGGTGTTCAAAAACATGACTTCAGTTATAAAGTCTGTCTGTGGCTGTGGGTAAAATTCACAATCTGAAGATAAATCATGACCAGTCGTGATTATGAATGATGGTGTTTGTTGTTTAAGTGATGCAACTCTTCAGACAGTGTGTAAAGTTTAAATGTCCTCCCTAATCGAAACCCTTTGAGAGGGTTGATTTGATGTTGGGGAAACGATTGAGAGGCAAGCGCACAAGAAATGAAAAAGAAGGATGGAAGAAGACGACGAGATATTTAGCTTTATGGCCACTGAATAAAGGGTTTGTAATGTTTTGGATCCATATTAGAGTGACTTGATAGACGGTAAAGTCAGAATCAGTGACGTGATTAATTTCCTGTGTTCCAGACTGTAGGCTGCGAGTGAATCCCACACCATCTTTTTAGTTCACAGGTGTCATTTTCCCTCATGCTGCTGCCAATCCTAAACGCTGCTGTCAAATGTGTCATATCAGCTTCCAGGTTTGCACTCACCTGTCTTCTCTTTCAGGAACTCCAAAAAGGAGCTAAATGACATCCGGTTTGAGTTCACCCCAGGCCGAGGTAAGAGCCGATCCATTTGTGAAAACATCCTTTTGATTCTATCAGCTCTTGTATGTAAAGGGCTAATGTCAGTGTGTTCTGACAGCATATAAATCTGGATGTAACACAGGAATGTTACAGCTGTGATGTTTATTTCCTCCTAAGATACAGCTGATGGCGTCTCCCAGGAGCTCTTCTCAGCTGGTCTGGTCAATGGGCTTGATGTTGTAATTGGTAATGTTACATTTATTTTCATAATAACAAGTTAGCCAAATTAACAATAAAACATCTGCTATAAAGCATATTTATTAATGGTGGATGGATTTCGTCTGTAACATCTGAAGAATCTGTAATGATCAGTGATGATAATAAAATTAGCTGCTTTATAAATGTTCCCTTTATATAGTTTGAACTATTATTCTCTGTTGCAGTTGCTGCTAACCTCCAAAAGATTGTAGATGACCCAATTACCTACAAAGTATTGACCTTTAAGCTGGTGAGTTTCCAGATGATTGACTGTTGATGACAGCTCGTTTAGGTTTTTTGTTGTGCCCGACAGAGTCCAGCTGGTAACAGCCTGTTGATGCACATGGTCTGGTGAGAAATGTGGGAGCTGGAGTTAATAGAAATGCCTCAAACAAAACAAATAGCTTTAGGATGAAAGAGCATCTGTTGCCAGGGTTTTTCTGTCGGTAACACAAAGAAAACAGAACAGAATTAAAGGAGAGCTGAGAATACTTTGTGAAAGGTTGGGGTAGAAACAAACCTAAGCACACAAGTTGTTAGACAAAAGGAGGATAAAAGAGGAATAAAACCATTATTTTTGAACTGTCAAGTCAAATTTGCATTCTCATCATTCGGACATTTTGTGGAAATACTTGTCGAAAACGATTTATGTCAGAAAATCCACACACATGCAGAATGGAAGTTGTTCTGAATGAGTGAGGAGAAAATCCACAATATGATGTGCAAGTCATTTTAACAGATACACAGCATGATTGACAGCAGAAACATTACTAGTATTTATTTTAAAAAGTGCAGCTTTTTAATAAAAATTACAGAACATGAGAAAGTCTGAAATATAATCTGCATTAGTTAAATCTTATATATAAGTATATACAAGTAAAACAGGTAGAGACAAAAATAGCTAAAATTCTGTTTGTAACAGAAAGTCTTCAGATGTTTTTTTTAAAAGCATCAATAGAATCAAGGCTGCATGTAGATTGGGGCAGTGTATTCCAGACCGATCCCCTCGGGATTTAAAATGGGTGTGTGGTACCACCAACAACCTCTGACCTGATGACCTCAAACTGCAAGATGGTGTGTGAAGCTTGCTAAAAGTCAAAAACAGAATTTTAACACATAGTAGCATTTTATGAACCATACAAGTTTGCTTTTAAACCCCACATTTTTAATTCTGGAATTAAAACATGATTTATTCTAATAATGCAACTACAGTTCTAGGATTTATATTTATTGTTGGTTCCACTCATAGAAAATAAAAATGAAAAATAAAACCCAGAGGCAGCAAAAGCTTCAACATAAATTATTACCTTTTGTTGTGTCAAGAGTCACGTTGTTGAGCCAGGTCAACTCATTTAATCTAATTCAGTATTGATTTTTTTATTTTCTTGATAACGTTGTGCTTGAGTAATAAATCAGTAAACACAGGACTTATGCAGTTTGGCACAAGGAGAAAACAGTTTTACAGCTTTTTGTTTTGTGGCTCCTTTACAAAGTTTGCATGGTGCCCAATAAAGCTGTGTGCTGTCCTTGTTTTTATTATTATTATTATTTTATCTTTATGATGTACTGTAGGTCAAACCTGTTTTTAAAGCAATGCCAGAAATATTTAATTTCTACTGTTTGTTGCTTCTTGGTAAATTTTTATAAACTTTGCTGGTTGGGTGATGTGCCTTTCACAGCTCATATGTGAATCACCCATTTTGCACAGCATAACTAACTGAATGTTGCAAAGACAATAAAAAAATAGGATCTTAGTTGGGTTGTTGGATTTCTTAGAATGGAAAAAAGTAATAGGAAGAACTGTCTAAATTTTTTTTATATATGACAATAAAACCCATCGCAAACAATATTTGTGTCCATATTGTACAATCTGACCTTTTCTGGTATGTTTCCTTTTTGAACAACTAGTTCTCCAGTTCATGAGGTCTGTGGAGATTCAGAGTGAACGCTGACTTAACCATGTCATGTCAGTATAAGAGCCTTGGTTTTTTTAAAGCTGCGTCACTGAGGACAGCCTTAAATCCACACCGGAGCTCAGCTCTGCCATTGTGAGTGGAGAGTTACGAGGCCAATGCCATAAAACCCGGGGAGAGAGAATAATTACCCTCACAAGGGGGACAGTTCATAACACTTTATGTATACAATTTATGGAGTGGGATGGCACGATGGCAGCTTTACAGCTGAAGTGAACAAGAGATCACTGCAAACGGACTTTTTGTGATTTCACTGACCCCTCGTTGATTGGACGGTTACAGAGCTTTCAGACGTGTCTCTCCCAGATAACCTGTGGAAGGATGGATTGTTTGTCATTTTGTATTCTTTTAAAGTGGTCCAAATCAATATTTCCTATAAATAAGCTTTTCAAAATGTTTAAACGGACTTTGGTTAATACTTGTACCTGATTATGACTGCATATTATGCAGTGTTTGCTTACTCGAGGTCAAAAGACTAAAAACACTCAATTTAAAAAAAGATGAAGAGAACCTAAAAGTCATGTCTTTAAAAAATAAACCTAAACACCCTAATGTAGTTGCTTACTTTCTCAGTTGTCTGTTATGTGTCAGCACAACACTGTTTTATCTTTTAGGTTTAGTAGTCTTTTTTATGTCCAAATGGTTTATAATTCGGAGCTTTTCAGAAAACAAACAAACAAAAAAATATATTTCTATTAGAAGCAGGGGTGGTTAAAAATATTGATTTATCAATGCAATGCAATACTGTGTTTTTCCAATTGAAGATCGATTTAGAAAATCCTCTAATTCACCTAAATCCTCTGGCCAATTTGTCATGTTTTTATGTTTGCACTCCATATTTAGAACAAGGATTATTGTGCTACAGATTTATTTTCAGATATTTTATTTCTCAAAATGCTCATGTATGCCATTTGGACAAGAAAATAAATATCTAAAAATTATCCTCAGGAACTCTAATAAAGTATTTGTGTACTACTTCTTATCATGAAATTGATATTGAAGTATTTAAAGCGATATTGAATGGAATCAAAATAGAATTGAATCGTGACCCAAAGAATTGAAATCAAATTGAATTGTGAGGTTGTTAACAATACTCAGCCCTAATTAGAATGGTGAGGTACTGAGGGACTGAAAACTTGTGAAAAAACAGCTAAAGGAAAAAGAAAAATGTTGAAAGGCTACAAAAAATAATTAGCTTTGTGTAGCATATTAAGAAAATTAGGGAATGATTTAAAAGTTTCAGTGCTAGTACTAACAGTATGCATGACTGATCTTATGTTTAATGTTAAAAGAAAGAATGGTCTTAAAAAAACAAAGCCAGTAAAACATAAAGCACTCTTATTTGTCAGCATCAGATGGTCGACATGTTGGAACTTTTCCCCCTCAGATGTGGATAAGAAAGCTGAAAGTTTCTGTTTCTCTGTGCAGGCTTCCAGCTGCGACGACACAGAGATCCCAGATGAGGTGAAGTTGATCGGCTTTGCACAGCTCAGCGTTTGCTGATGCTCTCTTCATGCCTGAAGCAGGTGAGACGGGGGAGACAGGTCAGGGCAAACAGACTGAGGAACACACCACAACCACCTCCCGCAATATCTTCCCTCAACACCTTCCCTGAAAGCACTCCTCCTCTTCTTCCCCTCACTCCTTTTCACCTTCCCCAAGGCCGAGCTCTGCCACCTTCTTAGAGTCAACTTCCCAGCTCATTGTCCTCCGACATTTAACCTAAACATTCCAGCGCACAGGCCAGGATCAGGATACAGCCCAGGAACCAAATGACGTACTCAGGTGGTGAAAAGGGGAATAAAATGTAGCTTTGAATGTTTTTTTTTGTTGTTTTTTTATTTATTTTGTTTAACATCACGTTACTGCTGTGTTCAGCAGAGTTCTCATTATTTATTAAAATGAGAAACCATATTTATGCCCCCCCCCCCCACTCCGTTCTGTTTCGTTGCCACTGTGAAAACAAATATACTTTGTCTCACATCTCACAAACACTCATTTGTGTAGTTTCCCTGAGGTCTGTGTCAGAATGTAAGTCTTAGTTATTTTGTGGAAGCACATTGTTTTAAAGTATGAAAATATTATGAATGTCTTAAAAAGATTATAAATTGTTTTTTGTGTGTCAAGCCCTGTTTCACGTGAAGAAGAATAGAAGCATTTGGGTGAGAAATAAATGAGACCTGGATGCTACTGTGTATAATTTGCTGCTCTCGACAGTGTTAACGCTTCAAAAATGCAAGAGGTGCCTTGTTCATTTTTCTGTGCCTAAAGAATGTTGTCAGTGGGCGGGGCCACATTGAGGGAGGAACCCGTTCATCACCATTTCACCCATGTATTCCTCCAGCAATGATACACTTCATGTGAACTATCTTAATGAGGCGAGCTGAAATGCACTTTTGGGCTGAGTGTGTGCAGATGCTTAGCCCCCCCAGGAGACGAGTTTTAATTTGTGTGCTTTTTGTCGTCAAAGAAACGAATTGTAAAAGAACCTGCAGTTTTATAATCTGCTCTGGTTGATGTGCAATCAACTTCTCCACAACTGTTTCATTTTTGTTCCTGGAAAAATAGTAGCTACCTGACTCTACTGTGTGAAGAACGCATCTACAGATGGAACCAAACAGCAACTCCTCAAAGTGTGACGAACCATTTGTTTCTCCAAAGTTCTGTAGCATTAAATTACTTTTATGTACTGAAGTGGTAAATCTTAACTTCTCTAATATATATTATTTTCCAGAGTAATTTATTGTTTTTTGATGTACATTATGTGCATTTTGACACCGTATTACCCCTTTCTTTTTTTATGTAATCAGCTAATGTCCAATTTTTGACGAGGAGCAGCAAATAAAGCAATTATTTAAAATAAATGCGTGATATATAATTTATTTTACCACAAACATATTTGCTATTGCTGTAGTAGGCATGCTGTATTTTTTATTTCTTTGAGTGCTTAATGATCTCACTTTTGAACCTGCACTTTATTATTTTGGATCATAAACAAATGCTTTGATTCAACACATTTCACCAACATTTGGTATGCCTCTAGCTAGAACGATAAAAAGTCCATGCTTATTATGCATATTTACAGACTTGTAAATAAACAGATTTTGTGATTTACTATAATAGGCTTAAACATGCTTAAATAAAATTTCAGTTGATCCATTTCCACATTCTTTTAAAAACTCTGCATTAAATCTCCTGTTTATCTTTTTAAAGATTTATTTGATGCCAAAAGGCTTAATTTTACTTGATCTTCATTCAGCAACTCTAATGATTGTATTTGAAGGAGCCTAAACCAGCTGTTAATGCCGATTTATTTTTCCAGCATTTAACATGGGAGGATTCAAAAATAAGTCAACTTGGAACTTGTTTTATTAGGCAGTGAGAATAACTTTATCACTTTCAACCAAACTTTAGATTGGTGTTAATTCTTTAAAGTTATGAAATAAAACATAAAACAGTTATCCTGGTTTATACAATCAGCTTTTTTATGTATGTTGCCATTAGTGACACACAAACACTTTGACTTTTAACTTT
The DNA here is from genome assembly GCA_031762555.1 of Cynodonichthys magdalenae. Lineage (NCBI taxonomy): Eukaryota > Metazoa > Chordata > Actinopteri > Cyprinodontiformes > Rivulidae > Cynodonichthys > Cynodonichthys magdalenae. The sequence continues at coordinate 12,501,542 of JARVJO010000061.1, read as the reverse complement.
GCTTTGCTTTTTTTACAACACCTTTGCAAATGTTTGTAACAGAATAAATTGTGACATTCACACAACATTCTAATGAATGACTTGCAGATTTATTTGTTGCAGTTTAGTCAGAAAGTTTCTTAAATTAAATCTCAATCATGTTATAATTTGCAATTTATTTTCTTTTTTTTTTACAGTTGAAGCAATATTGATGTTAACTTTATACATTATTTATGTAGACCTCTTGTTAACAACACATGCTTCAATAACTAACTTATATAAGGTAACTTATGAAGTCTTTAAATGGAAAGTTCAATTTTTTAAAGTGGTATTCTGTGGAGTTGTTAATTAATATTTTACCTGCAGAAGGAGTCACTCAGTGTTGAAATCACTTCAGTTTAGAATACCAGGCAGAAGTTGTAGTTAAAGATGCAGGGAGGGTCAGTTTCAAACAGATTTCTGTTGTCTTAAAATACCAAAACAATAAAATATATGCAGGCTCTATTTTATAAATTTTTACATTACATCATTTTGTGTTATGTGGTTATTTACACTGAAGACTGTGTCTATGATTTTTTTACAAATAACAATCTAGATGAAACTTGTGTTGTGAAAACACATCTCTGCAGAACAAAGACAGGAAGGCAACAAGTGAAAGCAGCAATTTTGTTTTAATTATCCAAGTTTTTGTCTTTTTTATATATAAAAACATATAATATATAACAACAACCCAGTGTGGGATAGATGCTTTCACAGTAAATGTCACATTAGCTTATAAGACTACAAAACCTCAAGGAAAAGGGGAAAAAATGTGTATTTTGACCAACGAAGCCACATTTTCTTAGAAACAACTAAACTTCCTATGTTATTCATACAGTGAGTGCACTTCTGTAGCCAATGATATGCCAACTTCATGTAACAATACAACCTGTCTGTAATGATCTCAGCTAGACATGAAGAGAGATTCACATGACTTGATTCTTTTTTTTTCCCTTGCTGCTTGGAGGAATTGATGAGCTGAAACAGCTGCTGATTTACAACACACATGAGCAGCAGCTACAATAATGAGAGGCTGGTAGCTGAGATACATAATTACCTCGGGCATGAAAATGTCAAAGTGGAAAAACAAGGAAATGCATCTAAAATCCAAAACATACACATAACTCGTTTCGGAGAGAAAAAGGCAATGTGATGATGGCTGTATGTAAACAGAAAATATCAGGCAAATTCATATTTAAAAAGCAGCAAGTCATGAATTCTAATTTAAAAAGTGCTCAGATTATATTAGACCATCCCTTCAGCCATCTTGGTAAATAAACTGAACTGCAGTGTATTTTTATTCTAATTAAACAGATGGAGGAGCAAGAAGCACAAGTGCACACATCAATGAAATGGTCTACAGAGTTACATTTTATTTGCCTTTAATATACTTTTAATAATGTTCTATTAAAAAAGTCTTGTTGTGATCCAATTCTTTATTGATTTCCTCACATTTTGTCTTTTGGCTCCAGGAGGGTAAATATTCTGGGTCAACAGCTGTGAATCTAATAGAGATTCTTGCTCAAGGACACTTATATCAAAGAGAGAAACAGGTTGTGAGTGTCAGGGCTTTAAATGGACAGGTGTTTTTTTTATTGATTAGAAGTGGGATTGTGTGGCGTGCTTACAAACAGTTAGGGTCTTACCTGCAGTAGACAGCTGTTGGAGGGATTTCAGTTTGAAGAACCAGAGAATGGAACTACAATACTCATTCAGGAGCACATTTCTACCATCTAAAACAACTCAAACTCAAACCCTTTCAAGCAGTTTGATTAAACAAACAATTATCTATTTTTAAGATGGAGTCACTTTAGCATGGAACAACTGTAGACGATTTTTGTTAGAACAAGGATTGTGCTGATACGCTAAGAGTAGTCATTTTTCTATTGAAAGCTCCCCCCGGGCCCCAGTCAAACTGGCTTTGTTATACCCAGGCCCTGGTTGTGTTTGCATTGAGCAGAGTGCTGCCTCAATGTGTGCGAGATCATAATAAACACGTGCAAATCTTATTTTGTTTTATTTGCGACACAAGAATAATGGACTATACCAAACTTGAAGGAAAAGTACTGAAGCTGTACTGGACCATGCAGCGGTGTGACGCTTAAGATGAGAAGGCAGGATGACAGAGAAAGGTAAGCTATTCATAGCTAATGTTAGCTTGTTGTTGTTTGGTAGGTTGCTACAGTTGTTTAGTTAAACCCGTGTGGCAAAAAATGTTACGGTCACTGCAATTGATTCACGTAAAGTTACTCTCATCTGTGTGACGTGATGCCTCCGGTCAGTGAACCGATCAATGAGCAACAGTAGCTGAAGTCAAATCAGGCCAGGCAGGCCCGCATAAAACCACCGGTCTTGAGGTTCCAGATATAAAGGGGGAACTGGGCCATAGGGCTAATGCAAACATGCATAACCCGTGTTTGAAGCTAGGCCAGCCCTGGCCTTGCAGTGCAAAAAGGCCTTATGTCTGCAGAGGCAGCTAAAGCTTCTATTGATCAGCTGAGTCTGCCAAGAGTTATGTCTTTTTTATAGTTTGCCTCATACAGATTTCATCCTGTTTCCCCTGAACAACTACAGTATGTTATATTTTTTTCATAACTATTTGGGTTTACTGACTGCAGTTGTTTTGATATATAATCAGTCAATGTGCAACAGAAGACACTGAACATCTGTGAACACATTGCACACAGGAACACAAATATTGTTCAATTGAATAAATAATGAATCTGACTCATTCAAAAGAAACATGGTGTAAAAATACCTATTACAGCATTTGTTCCAATGGCTATAGGAACATTTCTGAGTTTCATTCGTTTTAGATAGCACAAATTATCTAATGAATGGGCCCTTTGAGTACTCTTAGCTTAAAATACCCCCATGAGCGTTTCTCCCTGATCCTCCAAATCGATGCCACTTTAACTGCTGTTTACTGGAGGTAAAAAAAACGGACTATTTATAAATACTCCATTTAACCCTGTTTCATTAAAACCAAAATATCCCTTTCACTGCAGTTTCTGAACAATTCGTGGTCTATACTGGCAGGCCACAATCAGGCTTATAATCTTAATTCTTACAAAAGATGCATGATTTTTAATCTTAGACTGAAAACAACTTCAAGTCACAACCCAGCACTTAAGTACGAATGATAATATGCACCTTACAAGCCTTCATGTGGTTTGATAAAAGGAATAAATGCGTAATCAAACAGAGACCTGCAGAAGCCCTCACAGTTTTTACATCATTCACTGTGACAATATTTTTTAAAAATACAATGGCGAAATAAAGGCAGTTAAAAAAACGTATCAAAGGTGTTGATCAGTGATCCACACATCCCCTAACATCGCAGGTGCTTCTTGCTGGACATGTCATTCCAAATGCGGTGCATCTCCTCTGGGGAGATCTGGTGGACGGTGATAACCCGTCGGTATCTGCAGAGACTGTAAGCCATTTTCCAATGATTAAAACCACTGTTCTGATAAGGGTGTATGCCCAGCTTACGCAAACACAGTCCCACATACACATCCTCCAAATGTAACAGTCTTGTGTGTAATGAAGTCTTGTAGATGAGCTCGGCTACGTCTGCCGAGAACACGTAGCCAGTGCCCGAGCAGAAAGGTGGGTATTTACTTTCAGGATACACATCTCTGGGCATGTACCACTTGCTACGCATATCCCTGATGGGACCACCATTTATAACATAGCCAGTAAAGTACCTCCTCCTTGGCTTGGTGCTGGGCTTTAGAAGCTTATAGATAAGATTATCCATGTTGACAAAGATATCACTGTCCGTCTTCATGACATACTGCGCCTTTGGGCAAAATGTCGCCACCCAGCGCAGGCCCATCATGGTCTTTAGGGTAAGATTATGGTACGAATCAATAAAATTCTCCACAACAATATCGTGAAAGATCTGACTCTCCTGCTCTACCATTTGGTTCAGCACTGCGTCCGTGTTCCAGCCCAGTAGGAAAATAGTAAGAATGCGAATGTCGCTGAAGGTGTTCTCATCCCCCCAGGTCTCCCGGATGGCCTGGCGTGCATCAAACTCCTTGTGCGTGGTGCTGATGAGGATAACCAGGAAGGGCGCAGCGCTCTCGCACTTTTTCGGCTCATTGATGATAAATTCGAAGGCATGGGGATTAAGCGGGCGGGTGCGGATGTTGGTGAAAGTGATGTTTTTAGGAGGTTTCACGATCCTTCGTTTAGGCATGGCCATGTGGCCGACGTATGTGGACGTTGGGCGAGAGATGCTCAAATACCACAGAGCGCTCGCCCAGCAGACCACCGTCAGCAAGTATAAACATGATACTTTTGAAGGCATTATGCTGCTCTTAGGTGAATTTTGATGAGCTGGATCTTATAAGGTTTTCTTTCCATTAGTGATGTTCCACTCTGTGAGGCAGCATTAAGCTGCTCCAGCATACGGTTTGACATTAATTGTCAATAATGTATTACTTTGGAGAGAAGGAATGCTGCTTGCAATGTAATGCAGAGCACTTTAAAACTGCATGAATGTCCAGATATTTGGTAATCCTCTTGCATCTCCATTCATGTCTGAAAGAAGGAAACAGAAAAACAGCACGTCAATATATATAGATAAATCTATGGCTCTAAAAATATAACATTTTGTATGAATAAATCATGATTTTTATTTAAATCTAAAGAACTCAGCAGAGGATATTCAAATGAGCATTAAATCCACAGTGCAGACTTTCAGCAACAAGTCATACAAATGCAAAATTATGTTCAAATGTAACATTTACACAATGCTTTTTTCTAATTACTTTGAATTATCATGAATCAGGTTTAAAGTGAATTTTGTATTTTACATTAATCTAATAGGAGGATGAATAAATCATAAATGAAAATGAAAAAAAGGACTTACTATCAAACACGAGTTTATTATTTAAAGCTGAAATGTTTCTAATTTGACTCAAAACGTAAATACTATTTCTATTTTACTCTTCATTAAATTTCCTTAAATTATTTTATTAAAATATTTAAAAAGGGGACACAGACGTCATAAATCGTGTTCTCAGAGGAGAATCTTGTGACTGACTGACGGACTGACTGCGTTACAGATCATCTGTCATAACTTAAAGCAGGATTTTTATCACTCTCTACAGAATTCTTGTTTACAAGAGTAAATAAATTCTTTCAAAACACCTATATCTTTATAAACCTGTTTTATATGGTGGTACAAAGATAACACAAAGCCACAATAAGCCCCTATTCAGTTATTCTCTCTTTTTTATTATAAGCTTCATCACTATCTGACTAGAACACATCTTTCACGTGTCCCGTGTGACCACTGAAACATCGGTGGTCGTGTTTTGTCTGAAAAACTACACTTTTCATCTAGATCATGTCTCTAACCCTTTGAAGCTTTCTGTTCTTTTTGTTTTCAGCCAGAGAAAAATCACACAATGCACTTCACAGCTGAGTGAAAGCAAAGCAATAAAATTCTGCGTGTTTATCTTCAAAGCCGGAGAGCAGCAGAAGCTAGTCTGACCAGACAAATGTAGCCATAATGACATAATTTGTCTTCCATTTAACAATAGAGAGTAATTACCTTATACAAAGAGGATTCTGTTGCACTAAAAGACATGTCATTAACTACAAAGAGCACAAACAAACGTTGAAAACAATTATAATTTTCTTTACTGAATTTGACTTCTTACATGAGTCAATGCTGGGCCTTTTCAGTTTTTTTATTTTTTTGTTTTGTCTTGCAATTAAAATACATTTTCATATTTACATTGCTCTAACATTGAGACTTTGACACAAATTTTACTTTACTAAGTCTAATTTTACAAGATTGAGAGAAGCAAATAGTTTCTCTCATTCATCACTATTTACTCAGGAACAAGACAAAAATAATGGAGAAAAATATGTACAAAAAAAAAAAATCAGAAACATTGTTAAAATTGTCTACACTTAAAAATCGTCTTTTTTTCACCTTTGGTAAAGTCTATAAAAATCTAAAATGTTTTTCTTTGTTTTCCTTACACACTCATGCAGTGTTTTTTATTATTGTGTATACTTTGCATTACAGCACCCTTTCTGAAAAATTCTACACAGACAATCATATTGGACCAAACCACTGACATCTACTTAGAAGACATATATTCTAAGCCCTTAACAAAGGAAACCATAAAATATAGAAATTCAACAGAAACAGACTAAACACGTTTGTGGGGTTGATATCCCAAAAACACATTAACCTACACTATAAATACAAGACGAACATCTCCACACATGTTCATGAACAGATGAGGATACATTTGTTAAAACCTTTACAGTCCATGGACACAATCCGTCATTCTTTAGGAAAAGTTATTCCTTTAAAAGCAACTGCATCTTAATGAGCTTAGTATGTAGTAGAGTTAACAAAAACTGTAAAAGAAATGACTTGTGTGTTTCACAAATAGTGTGGGAAATCTCCCTATACTAAAATGGTATGGGGAGATTTGTTTGTACCATAAAAGAGACTATTAATCTTTACATTATAGTCATGTTTCAAATTAAGTGTTTGACCTTAATTAGTATCACAGGAGCCCTTCAAGCTGTACATCAATCATTCAGCCTATTTAAGGGAAACAATCAGCCACTTGGTAGTTTGGTATGGATATGTGACAACACTGAATGAGGAGCAGAGAAAACAAAAATGAGAGCTGTCTGAGGAGCTCAGAGAGAGGTTTAGAGATAAGCATGTTACAGGTCTTCATGTTTCTGTCACCACATTTGCCAATATTACTAAAACAGTACAAGATTCAGGATTTTGGCCAACCTCCCAGGATGTGGATGCAAGAGACAATGCAACCCCACAGGATGAGACTGCTAGTGTGGATGGAACTAAACTAAAACTAAAACAAAACAAAAAAACCATTCAAGCTGAACTTCAAGGTTAAGGTACATCTCTTTCTGATATACCATTTGTCACATTTTGACTCATAATGGGCTCTATGGAAAGAAGACCCAGGAGGGCACATTCATTTTTTGAGCATTCTAAAACCTGAAGAAAGACTGAATTAACAATGTTTTTGCTTATTATACATAACTTCAAAAAAATAATCATAGCTAATCAATGTGTAAGTCCCGCAATATGTTTTAGCAGAAACACATTGCCTAAAATAGACAATTTAACTGGGAGATAGTGGTGTGCATTACATAGATTTTACAATAAATAAAATACCTTTGTTTGTCACATTCAGTGGCAACATCAAGGGGTGACATGAATCAGTATATTTTTTTAAGATGAAAAAACTGTAGAAAAATAAATAATGAACATATAAGTCACAAAGTGGTGCTAAGGTTGATAACGGGTTGATCCTATTTTTAATGAATCCAGAGGCAATTAAAAGCTTTCTGCTCTGCTGTAGCTTCACTGAGCGACAGTTTTAAATTAATGTTTGACTTCAGGTATGAACAGAGGTAATTAGGATTTACACAAAAGCTGCCAGTCACTGTGACTGAGGACTTTTAAACAGAATAGCAACAAAAAAAGAAAAAAAATGTCAGTATGCTTGAAATGCTTGTAGAACAGCAACAAAAAATAAAGAAAAAAGAAAGAACACAAAACATGTTTAAAAAATAAGTCTAAGTAAAACTACATGTTGTGATTAGTTAGACAGTAGATTTTTTAAAAGTTAGATTAAAATCAATCCAGTAGTTCAGGAAGTATTGTGCTAACAGGCAAACAATGTTAGACTAGTTACCACGCTAAATCATTACCCCAATTTCTGTAAAATTTACTTAAATATGACAATTTTCTTTGTTTTTCATATCAGTTGGCAATGGTGGCCATTTTTACTTAAATTGAGAAAAAAAATAAAATAAAAATAAAACAGCTGTGAATGTACAATAATTACTGTTTTGTAAGTTTTATTCAAATTTGCCCAAGGGTTCTTGACATATTTTGCAAACAGACAGGCACACAAACACACCCAAACACAAGCAAAAAGTATTTACCTTGATAATTCACTATTTTTGATTATTAAAAACAAGCTTTTTTTTTTTTTACAACATTTTTGTTTTTATTACCAGTGAATGTGTCAGAGCCCAGCTGGAACTACCCAGTAACCTAGTAACTGTTGTTTTCTGATGAGAAATTTTGATTAGGAGGCTTTTCAGGTTAAACTCTTTTGGCCACATCAAAGGTTTTGGACTGCGTTTTGATGCAGCTGTTCTGAGTTGTGTTTGGATTAGAACCGAGCCGAGCCTGCGTGCAGCCTCCCCGACCTTTGCAGAGCCATTATTCCAATCAGTCTCGCTTTGATACAAGGATGTCACACTGAGTGTCAGGCATAAAATCCTCCACTCTGTGAAATAAAGATTGGAAAAAGAGATTGGGAAACATAACGGTAAGGTAAAAAACAGACTGTAAGAGGTGGAACAAGTGCACATGGTGCATGTTATGAGCACTGGACCTCAAGGTCATAAAACTCAGCAAAGAAGCATGACATGGAGGGGGTATGAAAGAGGGGAATAATTAGCCTCTACTACCAATAGAGACCTCATTTATCATGATTTATTAGATGGCAAGAGGTAAACTTGTATGGGGAGTGGGGCACAAAGACAGCCATTCATCAACGCTTGACGTTTCCTGGATTCTGAAAAAGGGAGGCTATTACACATTCCTCTCTATGCAACAAAATATATTTTGATTCATGGCTTTATAAGCATCTGCAGTCAGGTTTCTAAAGTGTTTTCCAATAACATTTTCCCAAGGCTAATAGATTGCCAGATTGAGATATGGAAAGCTGAAGTATTAGAGAGACGGTACCTGAAAATATAAATGAATTTTCTGGGCTTTAATTTGACACAACCCTCACAGAAAATTGCCATTTTTAATGATGCAGCCCACTGATTGCAAAACTTACAAAACAAGTTCTGTGTATTTTTGTTAAATATTCAGTAATATGTGAATTGGATTTTGAAGGCTGGATTTGGCCCTTTGGTAACCTGGTCATTGTGTCAGTATGAATAGTTTCAAATACTGAAATTAAACAGAAAATACAAAAATGCTGGCTGGACAACTTAATGAGCCAGTGGGTGAAAAATAATGTCACTGTGAAACAAATCATCTTAAATCCTTTTAATCGGTCCATTTGAACGGTTTTAAAAGAAAGAAAAACTAAAGGTTAATTATGTTTCGCAAAAAGCTTGACACAAAATAAAGGTTTTTATTCCATTTAGCAAAATTTATGGTTGTATCCCACTGGGCTGCACTGTTGCATTTGTTTCCACCATATCTTGAAATGTTTGTGAGGGTTCTCGTGTTTCTTGAATGAGATGCAAAAGTGTTCAGTCTTGTTGCTTGAATTTGAACAATTGATTTTGAAATAGTTGCATATTTGTGCTGAAAGGTGTCTACAACCATCTATGAGAACTCTCCGACTAATGTCCACGTCTAAAAATCTCACCAATGACAAAAAAATTCCTAAAAAGTGGATCAAAATATACTCATCTTTATTCCAAAAGTGTACTCCAGTAGATTAAATTTAAGGTTCAATGTAACTTCAATATAGGGACAATTTGATTCACAGCTCACAGCAGAACATAAAACATGAACACCCAAATGAAACCCAGTGACATTTACATATTACCCATTTAAAAAGCTGATACCAGATGGAATAAAATACTTCCTGAATCAGTTTGCGATGCACTTTACATTGAGGCAGAGTGCATCTTCACCTTGATGGAAACATGATTTGCAAACATCTTTTCAAAAACTGGACTTTGTACAAAGCAAACAGAGGTAAGTGCTACCACCGGTGGAGGTGGACATGATAATGTGCATGGTCTAGAACACAATTTTGCAACCCGTACACACTGAAAGTTTTTTTTTTTTTTAAATTAGCTGCTCAAAACACAACTGACTTGCTGTTTGCTTACTTGTAAACCAGTGATGTGCTGATAGATTCCAAAATATTGATACCTCCAATACCAGAACTTTATGCTCTAGTATAAAGATCAAAATATCAATACTTTGATATTTTAGTAATTTCAGGTAATGTGCATCATAAACAAAGTAATCAATTAAAATCTTGTCTAAATATTAAGTGATCGGGGGAACTACAAGAAATGTTGGATTTACTTAACCATGTTATGTCAACTGGTTCCACTTAACTGAGTTGAGTAAATTCAAAGCGATATACCAGTTTAACCAAAGAACATGGGTATGTTGCTTTGAATTTACTTAACTTAGTTAAGTGGAACCAGTTGACATAACATGGTTAAATCCAACATTTCATTTTTAGAGTGTATGTTTTCTTCCTCCTGGGTGTAAATGCATCAGCAAGCGCTCAGTTTGCTCAGTATTTTCATACGTTCATGTTACATAATTTAAAACTATTGTATTTCTTGGTAAACAATATTTTACTCTATTAACACATTAAAATATGAGATTGTGTCATGTCTGTTTTTTCTGTTGTAGTGAGACTACATTGTAAATGAGCACACTAAATCAAGATCTGAGTTAAACATGAGTAAATAAATCTGTCTTGTATTCTTTATGAAGCAGTTATTTGAAATGCACTGTTTTAGGTGTGTTTGCACAAAGTATCAGTATTGGGTCAGTAGTGCTGATATGAACCAGAGTTTTACTCTCAGATTTGGAAAGGAAATTGGTGGTATGGAACTGAGTGAGACTGCAACATAAAATCCACCAATTCTCATGATTTTGAATTGCCGCCTAGTCTCTAGTCACATCCCATGAGATACTACCTTTACCCCTCGAAATAATTTCAGCTTTCACTTTAAAATCATATGTACCCTTTGATTAGCACTGAAACTCAGACTAGACAGCATCACAAAAAGGCAAGACTAAACTCCAACATATTCTGTGTCCAAGAACATGAAAAGTGATGGTTTTCTGTGAAGACTGGCAGTTTAACCAATGTGTTCCCTTCCTCTTGAAGGTAAACTAAAATTACAAAATGGCCATTTTTAGATGGACCGCAGAAAAGCTTGATTTTATCACTGGAATCACTTGTCTATGACAAGCAGATGGTGACAGTGCTTGTTTAATTACTTTTGCTGACAGGATGACGGGAGCTCATTTCTTCAGGTTTTAATTATGAACAGTTAGTCTGAAGCAGCAACAGATGAACTTGACGTTTTCAGTTAGTTCTGAAGCCGAATTAAAATGCATTCGAGAATTTCATTTTGTTCAGGTTAGTAACAAACTATTAGTGATTTTTTCTTCCATGTTGCAGTTTGTGTCATTCAGAGAAAAGTTCTGAGTTATTTATTTGGATATTTCCTCTTTGACAGAATCCAGTGCTGTGGCCATTTTTATTAAAAAAAAAAAAAAAAAAACCCACACACACCACATTAAAGGTCAACAAAATAATTCAGGCAGTAGACCTTTCTGCAACTAAAAGGAAATCATTCTTTGTGTTTCCTGAATAGTGGTTGAGAAGTTAATGGCAAAGTTTTGTTAGCACCCAGAGTAGATTTTTGAATTAAGCCAGTACCAAACCAAAATTTAACATGAACCAGGAAGTGTCCAAATGAGCAAAACCAGACTCCAAGGCAGGACAAAAAAGGTAAGAGATTTATTTAAAAGTGTAGGTTTCTTATATACAGGGACAGGAAAATCCAGGAGGTCTGCAAGAGCAGGGAAGGACAAGGAGAGTTGCAAAATAGTGAAAGCCAAAAAAGCAATTGTTTTAGTGAGATAGTTTGTTGTTTGCTTGCTTACAGGTTTCCAGGAGGCAAAGGACACTGAGGTGGTATTGAAGAGGACAAGGTACATCAAAGAGGAGAGATCCAGGAGTCCAGGGAGAGGTAAGTGTTCCAGGTGAGTACTCAGGTAGATCCTCTAGGTGGGGCAGGCACTGGCAAACAATTCACAAGGCAAAAACTTAGTTACTCAGAGCGTTTCAAACTAATGGAGTAGGCTGCAGATTCTGACCAAAAAGGCTTGATCCTCCAGCGAAGATCTGAACCAAGACTGAGCCTTAAATACCAGTGGAGCTCATCAGAGGAAATCAGCCACAGCTGCAGAGGGTGAGTCTCAGGAACACCAAACAGGGTAGGAGCAGAAAACACCAATCATCACAAAATTTATTTATATCTGTAAAATGGATTTATATATCTGTTTTATTTGGTGTCTTGCCTTCGAAGGTGAGCGATCATGATCAACAAATACACTGAGATGGTGCCAAAGATTGTATAAAATACAATAAAAAGTATGAAGGGCATTATTAGTTTTTGAATTGTATTGCATGTCCTAAAAAATGTGCAGTATTTGTCTATCAGCAAAACCTTTTCCATAAGTGCTGCTGGAATCAGCTCAGAACTTCCTCCACAATCCCACGTTTAGTTGAAGGTTTGATACTTTCAGCTTGGAAACGTTCTGAACTTCCTGAGGCTTTCTTCACAGAAATGAGCAAGGAGCTTAATTTTCCACATGACATTTCCTGCAGTGGCAATTTTCTTTTTGTATACTAGCGGTGTATCTCTGTTGTCCAACAAACGGCTCCATGAAGTAAACTGACCCGCAGGCAAAGCAGACAGAAAAGCAAACTACTTATTAAAAAAGAACAAAGAGCTGTTATTTGAAATACGCAAGGACAGCCAGTTTTTCCTCTTTTAATTAGGCCCTTTTTTCTCATACATGCAGTCTGCAGTCTTATGTAACTGGGATATGATTATGAATCTTGTGTGAAGTTCTTTAGGAAGTGCAGCAACAGACTTTATGCAGTGCATGCACATTCAATTTACAGGGATGTAAAAAGGTTGCTGGGTTTGTTGTATGTTTTGGGGGCTTATTAAACATGTCAATGAACAAATTCCCTAAAACAATTCCTTTTGTGTATGCTTGAACATTTCCTCTGGATTGACTCATGCCATGTGCCTGATCCAACATGATGCATGAAGTACACTCATTGCTAAAACCAAGTCAAATTAAACATGAAATGATGTTTCACATACTAACAAACTCTAAACCTTTGACCCACTTCAAGTGATTACCTCGCCAAAAAAACAAACAGAACAATAATCAAAATGGTAATCAGTGTCCATTTTTTAAAAGACAGTTTCCAGCAGTTAACAAAAATAATCAACAAAAACTGCCTCAATGCATCGCGCTCAATTTAAATGTTACAGATCAGTCTCAACTTTTACCAGACCAAATTATTAGCTCAAACTCTGTAAAACTAAGTTACAACAAAGTTTAACTGACTGTGGCAGCCATCTTGAATTGCATCAACTCCAAAAGTTAATGAGTTTTAAATGTGCATTCAGTGATAATTTTCTGCAAATTTCAATAAAATTTGCCTAGTAGTTCATCTTGCAGACAAACACATGCACACAGAGACAAACAGACCTCTTAGCAGTCTGTAACAGGCGATAATAAGGTGACATCTCATTAGCTACCCTCCAAAAGAAAACAAAAAATAAATAAATAAATAAATAAACAAACACAAAGCTGCATCCTATTTAATGGGAAGCTGCTTCCAAACCTTTAAATTAAACATTGGCTTTAGAGCTCTAGAAACAGTTGTTTTTAAACTGCTTCCATTATCACCTCAATAGTTTACATCACCTCCCCTATATGTTACACCTGACATGATAAATTAGACCACTGGAGACATCTGTAAGCTCTGAAGTCACAAAACCTTTGAATTTGCAGGTAAACAAATGACAACAGAGACAAAAAAGTAGGTCAGTTGGCTGATGTTAAGTTTGAAGCAGAAACCCCCCCCCCCCCCCCAAAAAAAACAGCTGCACAATAATTTTGTCCCTAAATTGCACATTCTTGCTTTGCCTACTTGTATTCTCAACAATGCATCACAGTTCCTGCCACTATTTTGAGAAGAGGAAGCAATTACAAAGAAGACAAAGTCACAAGCATTTTTATTTTTTGGTGATGAAATTTTAAACACGTCAAACATAAAGTTTCATTTTAAAGGCTTGTTTTGTTACAACATTAAGCTCGATTTTATGAATATTTCGATCAGATAAGCATCAAACTCGCTTGTGATTTAATGCATCTTAAAGTTAATTTCATTTATAATTTGGGATTTATGTCATGCCCCCATTCAGCTGTTGCGGGCGCTAAAAAGACTCAAAGGACATATTAATGTATTCTTGCCTACAGCTCTTCCAACAAGCCTCTTCTCTCCCCCGTCCTCCTGGAGTTGAGAGATCCTTCAAAATATTTGAAGTGAGATCAGTTTCTGTGATACAAGCAGGAGGATGGAAAGGGTGAGAATAACTAGCCCGAATTATTTTAATGAGATTAACCTAAAAATGAAGCTCTCTAAATTAGGAATAATAAATCTATGATCACAACTGCTTTAATGCAACCCTTTCTTGTCACCTCTTTATTGTACCTTCTACACATATCATGGGTTTTTAAAAGGTGCACCGAAATGAAACCAAAATATAAAATAAACAAGTTCTTGACAGCTTTTCTGGTAGACTATGACTAACGTTTTGCACAACAGTTATGTGAGAACCAGCCCTAAATAAATGCAGCTTTTAGTGTTAAGTGTTACAAAGAGCGGCCTGAATTTTTGACTTTAGCATACAGGATGTTTTGGGTCAGGACTGTCCAAGCTTTGGCTCTGGCACACATCTCTGTCAGATCCTTATCAACACTTCTATCCTGTGAATACAAAACTGTATTTATATGTGTTATGGCTACTCTTGTATTCTTATTTCCAACAATGTCAGAGTATTGCCTAGGAGGAGGTTCTTGACGCACCAAATAAAAAAGCACTCGGAGAGGTTTTCCAGTTCCAACCAAAATAATTTAGCTTTACTTTC